>JAKTUS010000010.1:0-388002 GCA_030556805.1 Schwanniomyces vanrijiae var. vanrijiae | reverse complement strand
TCTTACTGTTGATCCACCCTCAGGTCAAACATGTCAACAATACTTTGAAAATTACATTAGTTTTGCTGGTGGTTACGTTTTGGATAAAAATGCTACTTCTAATTGTAAATTCTGTACCATGGGTGATACCAACGTATTCTTGGCTCAAGTCAATAGTCTCTACTCTGAAAGATGGAGAAATTGGGGTATTTTTATTGCATTCATCGCATTTAACATTATAATGACAGTCTTCTTCTACTGGTTAGCTAGAGTTCCAAAGGGTAATAGAGAAAAGAAAAAGTCGACAGCTTGAGCATAGACACAAAATGGAATTATTGCCCTACAATAATCAGAAATTCCCTAATTTCATAATACTTTACTTCTAGAAATATCAAATTATGATTCCAAATATTTCATAATAATTCCTAATGATTCATTACGCCTATTTTGGATATTTATAATAAACAAAAAAATTTGTAAATTGCCTCAGTAGGGTCACTATCATTTAATGAAAGGTGGTATGATATTGAGCCGCGCTTAGCATCCGATTCTCTCGTATTGAATAAAATTGATCTACGCAGAATGAATATATTATATATATTACAAATCAGGCTTTATTAAACTAAAATTAAGGTTTGTAATACATATTTATTGACGTTAGTAATATATAATGGTTTTAGAAGCTAGTCAAATTCACGATAAAAGTTTACCTTTGAGAGAGCGTATGGAAGCTCTTGTAAGGTTGAAACAAAAAGAAATCACAGATGCTATTACTAATTTAGATACGGTACAATTCCATACAGATACCTGGACTAGAGGTGACAATGGTGGGGGAGGAAGCTCAATGGTATTGCAAAATGGTACTACTTTCGAAAAAGGTGGTGTAAATATCTCGGTAGTTCACGGAAAGCTTCCAGCCCAAGCGGTCACTAGAATGAAGGTTGACCATAAAAACTTGAAGTCTAGTAGTGCTGATGGTAGTGTAGATTTCTTTGCTTGTGGATTGTCCTTGGTAATTCATCCACATAATCCACATGCACCAACTACTCATCTCAATTATAGATATTTCGAAACCATGGACCCGGAAACCAAAGAACCACAAGCATGGTGGTTTGGTGGTGGTTCTGATTTGACACCAGCATATCTTTATGAAGAAGATGTTAAGCTTTTTCACCAAAAACACAAGGATGCATTAGACAAATATGACACTGAATTGTATCCGCAATACAAAAAGTGGTGTGATGAGTATTTCTACATCAAACACAGAGGAGAAACAAGAGGTGTTGGTGGTATTTTTTTTGATGATTTTGACACTAAGTCCCCAGATGAGATTTTGCACATTATTGAATCATGTTTTGATGCTTTCTTACCTGCCTATATCCCTATTGTGGAGAGAAGAAAGGACACCCCATTCACCGACGAACAAAAGAATTGGCAGCAAATTAGAAGAGGAAGATATGTTGAATTTAACTTAGTTTTGGATAGAGGAACTCAATTCGGTTTACAAACACCTGGTTCGAGAGTTGAGAGTATTTTAATGTCTCTTCCTGCCACTGCCAGCTGGGTTTATGATCACCACCCAGAAGAAAATTCTGAAGAAGACAAATTACTTAAGGTATTAAAGAATCCAGTAGATTGGGTATAGACTTATTATGCAATTATGTAATTATTTAATAAACTTTTGTATGATAGATGAAAGGCTATGGTTAAAAGAATAAATATTATTGTATAAACATGAAATGTGTAAATGGTATTAATATAAGCTATTTATTGATGGAGATAAGATATAATCATTTAAGATTTAGTAGTTAAAAGTAGATTTAGTAATTAGAGGCAGGTTTAATTTACAATACCCAGATGAGGTTTTAAAATACGATTTCATTATTAGATATAAAAAGAAAATTGAATTCAGATGTGTTCGATTTTCTGTAAATAATATAGAAGGTTTCAAATACGGTAAGAAATTAATTGTTACATTTAATTGGCTACTATAAAAAATATCCAATATAAATGATAAAAATTAATTAAAAAGGACTGCAGCAACATGAAATTGATAAGAGGGGTTAGTGCTACAGATTCGAATGGAGATGAATTAAAATCACGCAATAAAATACAAGACGTTAGTTTGAGCTTCAAAACATGTTTGGTTTATAAAGCTATTCTCTCATGTAGGCTCTATTCTCTAAATAAACTTACTAGATAATTATGCTCTTACACTTCTAATAAAAATATTAGTTTCAGTATATAATAATAGTTAACAATCTCAACTTATCATCAGTTTTCTTGCATCATGAACTCCGATAGAGACAAAATATTATTCAAAAAAAACTTTAAAAATCTCTATTGGAACCATACATCTTCGGTAATAAAAAACAATAATCTCTATTGTAAAAATAACACTTCATATAATGATGTAACTACGTTTACCATTACCTAATCATTCGTGCCTGTCATGAAAACGTTTATCATGCTAATTTAAGAAGGTGTCACAATAATTACACAAAACCACAAAGGCAGCCAGCCGTGAAAAGATTTTTTTTTCAAGTTAAATTTACCATTTTACAGCAGGAAATCCCAAATCATCTTTTCAGATAATAAGAGTATTTTTGGTAAACAAAATTGATACCAAATATCAAGTTATTGAAATAATATGATTGCAGCTTTTTGCGTTAAATTATTCCATTAGATGCCATGTCAGATACTGAAAGTTACCGCTCTGCTTCTCCAATGAGAAAGATGCTTGATACTGAATCTAATACAGATGAAGTGTTAAATGATCACAGAAATCAGCATCCCTTGCCTATCCGTGGAATAGGGAGTTTATCTGCTTCACAGAACGCTCCTCTGGAAGAGAAAAAAGAGCCAGATAAACAGCAAAGTGACAAACAAGTATCTCAGCCACAACCCAGTGGTATTAAAGTAAAGCTGGATTCCCCTGCTGAATTAGAAGACATTGAAAATATCTACAGAGCCAATCCACTTTACAACAGAAGCTTGCGTACTGATTTTTTTATGGAAGAAGAAGATAATGACACAGATTCATTTGACCCTGGTATGTCTATGCCAATTGTTAGAGGTTCTGGTGGATCTTTAGCTGCAGCAGCAAGAAGAGGAAGAACTAGATCAAGATCTCGTTCATTTTCTGAACAAATAAAATGTTTAGTAAACCCAAAAGAATCTGAAGATAGAAATGCCCCTCAATTACCTCAAACTGGTATTCTTAAGAATTCTTCTAGCCTGAAAAAATCTAAATACACTAGAAATACCCTAGGTGATAATGACAATCTTCATATTCCTATGACGAAGATTAAGACTAATGATACCACCAATTCAGAATATCTTTATAACAAAAGAGAAAGAAGGGCATCACGCTCCTCAATTGATAGCGATGCTGATTCTCATGCTTCTAGAACATCTCAAGAAACAGAAGAGGATGTTTGTTTTCCAATGTTGAGAGAACATGTCAGAGTTAAAGGTATTGATTTTGATGAAATCGAAGAATTCATTAAGGAAGAAAGAGAAGAAGAAATGGCCATGAAAGAACAACAAAGACTCATTGCTGAAAGAACTGCAATGAGGGTTCTGGTTTCCGATAAAAAATCAAATATATCTATCTACTCGAAATCTGGCCACAGTTCCGCTGCCAATAGATACACACCTAAGAATGTTTTAAGAAAAACAACTTCAGCTTTAACAAAATTGAAATCGAGAATTGATGCTGATACTAAGCTTGAAAATGTTCATTCGCCATCACAAGAAAAAATCCATTTTGAATCTTCTACCTCGAATGAAGATCTTGATGCTAAATTAGAAAAATCACCTGATTATAACTGTGATTCAGCATCTGAGAATGTTAGATTCGGTGGAACTAAGATTAATGACGGTGATTCTATATTACCAGATAGATTTTCTTTCTTCAGTTCTGAATCCGAAGAGACTATTCATGCATCTGATATTCCATCGTTGGTTGCCCCAGGCCAAAGCGTTAGTGAACTTTTTAGAAATGGCGAGGGCACATGGTGGTTAGATTGCGTTTGCCCTACTGATGCAGAAATGAAGATGTTAGCTAAAGCATTTGGTATCCATCCTTTGACTGCAGAAGATATTAGAATGCAAGAAACTCGTGAAAAAGTTGAGCTTTTCAGAAGCTATTATTTTGTTTGTTTCCACACCTTCGAACCAGATAAAGAATCAGAGGATTTCTTAGAACCAATTAATGTCTATATTGTTGTATTCAGAGAAGGTATTTTAACATTCCATTTTTCACCAATAAGTCATCCAGCTAATGTTAGAAGAAGAGTACGTCAATTAAGAGATTATGTTGATGTTAGTGCTGATTGGCTATGTTATGCTTTAATTGATGATATCACTGATGGATTTGCGCCAGTTATTACTGCCATTGAATATGAAGCTGACTCAATTGAAGATTCGGTATTCGTTGCGAGGGAATTAGACTTTAGTTATATGTTACAAAGAATTGGTGAAGCAAGAAGAAAAGTCATGACACTAATGAGATTATTATCAGGCAAAGCAGATGTTATTAAAATGTTTGCTAAAAGATGTCAAGATGAAGCAGCCACTAATGCAGTTAACAATATATCTTCTCATACAAATTTATCTGGCTTAAATAATATGTCTCATGGTGTTTCAAATTCAGGCTTTGGCCCACTTCAAGGAGCATCAGGGCATATGACTAATGTATCTCAACTACAATTCCAAAATCAATCTGGAATTGCACAGCCTAGAGCAGACATAGCTCTTTACTTAGGTGATATTCAAGATCACGTTGTAACTATGTATCAAAATTTACTTGCCTATGAAAAGATCTTTAGTAGATCTCATGCTAACTATTTGGCACAATTACAAGTCGAATCCTTTAATTCTAACAATAAGGTTACAGAAATTTTATCGAAAGTAACAATTATTGGTACTTTATTGGTTCCATTGAATTTGGTAACTGGTCTCTTTGGTATGAATGTCAGAATTCCTGGTCAAGATGGACTGGACCTTAAATGGTTCTTTGGGATTCTTGGTGTTATGGGTTTCATTGTTATTTGCTTTTTTACACTCGCCAGGTTTTGGTTAAATTCTTTTAATAATAACCCTTCTGCACCATCAAGCTCAGGAAAATCAATAAGAAGTTTAGGATTGAGAAGTAAAACTAAGGATGCTGCTAAATCCATTCTTAGCTATCCTAATAAGTATGATTGATTATGGAAACTTTTTTTTTTAAAAAAAAATTTTATATTTTATAGACTATTTATTCTAAAGATTAATAATGTAATTTTATTTTTAATAATAATTGATTAATGCTAATATTAACGCTTAGATTTCTTATTCTTTGACTTCTTGCCTTCATCTTCCACTGGAAGCCATACCTCATCGCTATTCGCATCATCCGGACCATATTTCTTTCCCTTAAATGTTTCTTTTCTCCATTGCTCTAAGTTCCTCTTCTTGGTGTATTTACGTTTATCTTTCATTCTTAACTCCTTGGCTCTGTATGGTGCAAATTTTTTAATACCAATAAAGTTATTTAAATCTTTATCATCAGCTAAGAAAATATCTCTATTGGTCAATCCGAAAGATTCTGGAGAAACTTCTCTATATTTAAATTTGACTTCATCCTTGCTCTTAGAACGTCCTCTTTCTTCATCAATTTCTTCTAAAATTTTTGAAGTATTTGATTCAACAATATTCTTAGCCTTTTCTCTTAATGAATCCTTTTCCTTTTTTGAAGATTTTTTTTCTTTAAGCTTTTGCTTTTTAGGCTTTATTTCTGATTCATCTTTATCTTCATCTTCTATTTCCTTTGCTTCAGAATTGTTTTCTTGATGGAAATCAGCCATTATTTCATCATCATCATCCCATTCTGGTTTTTCAATTTCAGCACCATAATACTGTTCGTTGAAAATTTCAGCCATTTTACTATCCCAATCAGCATCATCAAAATCATCATTTAATAAAGAATCACCAAATACCTTTTCAATCGCTTCATCACTAATATCTTCACCAACTGCTTCTTTAATTTTCGCTAATCTATCCATAACCTTATTCATTTTTAAGGTTTTCTTCTTCTTTAATAACTCTTCTTTTTCCTTTTCTTCTTCTTCCTTTAATTCTAGCTTCTTTTCTCTTTGTCTTTTACGGGAGTTGGTAGCAGATCTTCTTAATGTAGCTTGATTACGAGCATAAGAAACGATTTCAGCTGAGTTTGGATCTTCATATCTGAAATTGTATGCATGTTCAAAATTTTCTACAGCATTATCAAAGTCTTCTTCATCCTTTTGGTCTATACGATCCAAATCTATTACTTTGTCGTTTTTCTTTGGGATCCATGCTTGTTGGTCAAGGAAAGCACTTAAGAATTCACTTTCATTAGTTGGATTTGGCAATACAGTTTGATCTTCTTCCTCCTTTGATTCTACAACATCTTTCTTCTTTAAGAAATCATCATCATCATCATCATCATCATCTCCATCAAATGCATTTTTAATGTCAGATAAAATTTGCATTCTTTCTTCTCTTTGAGCCACAGCAAATGGCTTTTCACCATCTACAGTTCCATACACATTACCTTCTGTTTCTTCATCATCTTTATAAGAACCAGAGAGTAAATTCATTCTATGGTAGTCTTTCAAATACATTGGTTTTTCTTTGTTTGAGTTAGTGACCTTTGCTGCATCTTCTTCATTGAAAAATTTCACATTTGGATCTAATAATTTTTTAGGATCATTTTTAATTGCTTCAAGAACCTTCTCAATTCCATCATCAACTTCTTTTGTGATCAAGTCACCATATTCATCTTCTTCTTCAGAAGAGGAGGATTCTTCACTATCACTCAGTTCATCTTGCTTTGGGGCCAGTGTGGTTTTTTCGACTATTGGGGATTTAGGCTTATTAATAATTTCTGGAGTGTTAGCTTCCTTAGAAGCTTGTTCTCTGGCCTTCTTGGCAGCAGATTTCTTTCTAGCCATTTCTAATAATATTTAAGCTAAATATATATATATATATATTATGGCTATTGAAATTTAAAGTGAATGCGATGAGGAAAATAAATTTTTGAAAATCGATAAGACTTCCTACAGTATACAAAATCTAATATGTAGTGAATGTCGTTGTGGTACAAATACTTATATTATTACTATTTATGATAAATTGAGTAATATAAGGATAATTTTTTATAATTTGAAAATATTACCTTGAATATCTTTTTCTACAGCCATTTGACCCTCGTACCACCAGTGGATAGCCAACTCGGATCTGTTAATATCTAGGTTCTCACTAAGTATAGTCCATAGCATTTTAAATAAGTAATTTCTCTCCAGGAGATTACTACCCTCTATGAGTAGATGTGTTTTATTTAACCATTGAGTAAATAATGATAGAGGAAAATATGGAATTAAATTCATGAATGCAACTATCAATGTCTCCTTAGAAGTTTCTGGAATACTTCTATTTTGAAATTGATACATTTGAGAATTGTTGTATGTTGGAGGGCCAACCATAGAATCCTTTGGCTTGGCTACCTTATTTGCTTCTACAATATTGCTCAACTCATTGTTTTCTTTGTCAAGAATATTCAAATTAGAGTTAGCCTCAAGTTCAAGTACTGGTTGTGCTGATTCAAACGTTATATTGCTCTCTAAAGGTTGTAATCTTACTCCAGATTTCATATTACTGCACCAAAAATATAAGAATTGCAAGAACTCCTCAATAGAGTTTTGGTGTAAAGTATATGGAATATCAACTGGGTTTGAGAGGATTTGCTTTCCAATAGTCTCAATTGCAATACTTAATTGACTCAGAGAAAGGATACCAGGAAATTGACTTAACAACAATTTAATATAATCTAATGATCTGGTGAAATTTTGGCTTTGAATCTTAGAAAAATATACCAACAAAACTGAATGAGCAGCTTCAATCAAGTCACGGTCTAAATATTTATTATGGTTAGCCAAGTTCATACAGTCTTCAAATATGTCTGTCTGAAACCTGTTATTAGAATTAATTTGTAAATAATTCTCCCATAAACCTAAAACAAACAATACTTTTGATCTGACAATAAAATTATGATTAATAATATCTGGATGTAAATTAACCTCATTGTAGTTTCCTATTAATCTTTTAGATAAGTTTTCAAAATATGATCTATCATTTCCATTTTTTAACGAAAGTTCGAGGCATAAGTAATAGATAAAGTTGTATGAATCAAATCCACCCAGACCTATTGTTATCAACACAAAATTTAGATAATACAAAGCTGACAATATTTTCAACGAGATTTCCAAATAGTTTGCTTTTAAAACTGATGAATCCCTGTTGAAAAATCTCCATTGATTACTATAACTATTATTTGAGTGCATGAATCTCGTAAGAATGCCTTGAAATATTAATACTTCTGAAAAAAATAATTGTTTCATAAATATCCAGTATTGTTCTTCCAAATAAGACTGTTTATTACTTATAGGAGCAGAATTAAAAGGCAAAACCTCGCTCTTGTGGCAAATATTTGCATTGAAATGTGTTATTGTAGATAAGCTTGAAATTATAAGATTAAATGATCTTTCATTAAAAGGAAGATGTTTGAAAGCATCTTCTAAGATAAAAGAAAATCTATTCTGATGAATAAGAAGCGGGTTTTGATATATTTGCTCTTGTATAATTTGTTGAACATTTGAATCATTAGGCTTAACAATAAAGAAGCAATCATAAGGGTAGGATTCCAAATTATAAACTAAATTAATTATTTTTTCTATCAAAAAATATAGTGAAATATTCTCTAAATAGCCCTCAATTCTCTCGTTCTTTCGAAATATAACCGCAAGACTTACTAATGAAAGATTCAAAATTTCATTTGATTGCAACCCAGTAATAGAATAGTTTAAACTTTTTTTGAATAATATTTTAAAATCTGTATCCAACTTCTTCATGAATAATTTATATTCCAATTTATTTCTATTAGTGTAGATTTCATCTCTCAATTCGTTGGAGCTCAATATTCCAGAAATAATAGGCAATACTTTCCAACTATTAGTAAGTGGATTAAATAAAGCAAAATTTTCCAATTCTTTTAAAATAACTGAATACCAAGTTTTAATAGATAATGTAGGCTCCGATATTTTCAATTTCTTATCTGTAAGTAATCTGAATACTTCAATTATTAGATAATTTGACCGAAATGGAACATTATTTTGTCCAAAACATAAAGGGTTATTAAGAAAACTAGCAATTAGCAACCTAAGATTATGTTCATGTTTTACATAAGGAACATAGTGCAAAAGAGTTCCCAACACTTTAGGTATCGTAGACTTATCCAGTGGATTACGAAGCTCATGAATCACATAATCAAGTTCTTGAGGCATAATTTGAATAGATGTGTTTGGAAAATTTCTCCTATTACTCATAAAACTTCCCTTACTTGTCAGATAGCTATTGTAGGTTGACATTCTTGCAATTATACTACAGTAAAGGATTAGTATATAAATGTTAACATTTACCTATCCGAGGTGAAAAACCGATATGAAAAATACTCCACAAAACTAATCTTCATCAATCTAATCTATTTTTCAACAAATTAGAGAATATATGTCAGAGCCAACTAATAACAATCAGGATACTAGTGTTAATTCTGCTTCATTTTCCAGTATTATAGCTGGTGTACAGCGGATGCGAGAAAATGCTTCAGGGTCTTCTTCATCAACCATACTGCAAACTTCATTGGTTTCAATGAAACAATCAATAGATAAAGATATACCTACAAATAATAATAGCAATAATATTGTGAGTATTAATCCCACAGCTGGTAATAGGAACTGTATTGTAGATAATGATACTCGAAGAACCACTATGAAATCATCGGTGATATCCAGTACACTAAAAACATCTGCACCTGAAAACATTAGAAGAAATAATAATACAAGTATACCAACGGGAAGAAACAGGACTTCAACTAGAGTCACAGGCCCATCTGACATATTAGTCCACAAATCACAAAAGGGAAATCCATTGCTTGAAAATTCACAAATGAAGACATCATCATGGCTGTTTGATGAATCAATTCTCACAGATTATTACATTAGCCCTACATTTCAAATTCTATTTCTATCGTTGAAATATTTCAAATTACATCCAGAATATATCTGGCAAAGGATTAAGAAACTTAATAAGGGGTCAATAATTAGTTCTAATATCAACAGTGAAGCATTGAGGATTCTTTTAGTTGTAGTAGATATAGATTCTCATCAAGACCCGCTTTGTACATTGCTGGATATATGTCTCAAACACGATTTATCATTAGTCCTAGCTTGGTCTTTTGAAGAGGCTGGTAACTACATTGCATTTTCAAAGCAATTAAATAATGCTCCAACCAAGTCTAGAGAGTCAATTTCTGGATTCAAGGGTACAGATTACAACTCTTGCGTAGTTGACGCAATGACTGGAATTAAACTGATTAATAAAACTGATGTTTCTAACTTATTAGCCAACTGTAAGTCGGTCCGCAACATTGTAAATGAAAGTTGCAAGCCAGATGGAACTAGTATGTTAGAGAACATAAATGGGCTAGGATCAACAAAGCTAAAGAATTTAAAGGCAATGTTTCAGGAGCCCTTCATATACAACAAAAATTACGACGACAATACGAATAAAAATTTATAGATCTTATTTATTAATATACCATCATGGATTAAAAGGAACAATATAACTATTGCTGCTCTTGTTGCTTTTCGTACTCAATCATCTTATTTCTTAAAACTAAATTAATGCTGTTTAAAATTTCATTCTTTTGCACTAATATCTCCTTCAATTTCTTAGAATCTCCATCCAATTTAATAATCTTTTGTTCATAGACCTTCTTAGCTTCTGGGCCCAGTTTGCTGACGAAGTAGCCCGTACCAATATCAACCAAAAACTCATCTTTTTTAGTAATTTTACCTGGTAAATACAAAGAGCTTGTTAATGGGACTAATAAATCGTCTTGTTCAGATTTTTCCATATTTTCAACACTGGCTATACATTCTTTTAATCTTGATTGTGCTGTTTGTAATGCCTGTAACGATTGAGTAAAATGATTAATTTCTTCTTCTGTAGACTTACGAAACTCAATTATTTGCTGTGGTTGGAGCTGGGTCAAATCTACCCTTCTAGGTTGTCCTTGTGACATTTTTTTAATTCTAGTTTATGTAATGATAGAAATTTAGTATAATGTCGATCCAAATGAAAAATTATAATTGAGATAATTGAAATAATTGAGAATCGACAAATACTATTAAATTTCTACAAACCTTAAGCTTGTCACACTACTCCTAGATCCATATATTCATATCAATATAATATTGATATCCTTATCTAAATCTATTTTTTTTTTTATTTCTATTTAATTTTTATTTGAATTGTTCTATTATTAACTTCTTAATTATCGATATTTATATATTTTTTATTTTCAATAAAAAATCATAAATGTTTAGTTAAAAAAGTAAGACTAAAAATATACTATCATATATTTAGATGAATTTAAACCTTAATACATCCAATTTAAACCATATCTCCCTAGAATACACATATATGCTTCATGTACTGGCCCCAAAAAACATCCAATAACCTGATCCGAGACCTGCACACAGAATCTAAAAAAATTTGTAAAGGTTAGCTCTCAACATTAATACTTATATATTATTACTGGAGAAGTGTCTGGAAAAGCATGAATATAAAGTTGAGTTGTTAATTGAAATAATATAACAGTTAATAAGGCCATATACATACTGAATATTAATTTAATCGAAGTGGGCTGCTATTTTTGCATATATATAATTTTTTTTTCATCGTAATACATCTGGAAGATTAGCCATATACTCTACTAGCAATTGTCATGCTGTTAAGGCGATCTCCTTTTACAAAGACATGTCGAAATTTGTATTTCAACGTATTGCATTATAAACCGTCATACAAAAGACCTTCATTTAAGGCAGCTAACCATCCATTCTGCACAAATACCCAATTACTCGAATCTTCATATACTAATTGGATCAAACAAACTTCTAAGGAAATACCAACAAAAATATTCAATCATATTAACGAAAATTCATCTGAAGGAAGTAATGATGACAAAAAAGACAGAATACCTCCTCAGGGGAGTCTATCCACTTGCATAAACCACGATTTCAGAGGGTCACCAACTTTGAATGAGATGCCTAATGAAGAATCAAGGGCCACTAGAAACATATATGCTAATTCAGAAATAATTCGAGAATTAAGAGAGCTATCAAAGATGGGAGAAACAAGTCTAGTAAGTAACAAGATTGAAGAATTAAAGTTGGAAGATATTATCGTACCACCAGAAACAATAATTGATATCTTAGACAATGTAATACGAAATACCCCTCAAAGGGATATATTGCCTTTTGAAAGTGAGATAGAGCTTCCAAGATATCGGAATTTGGAAAATATGAACACTGACACGCCGTTTTATAATTATATTTACAAGCATATACCATATCTTTACCAAATATGCCGATCCTACGACAGGATAATACCGTATGAAAAGCGGTTTCAAGAACATTATATTTGGTTGTGTTATCATATGGATGACATTGATACCTTACAACGTCTTATTTATGCATATTTGAAAAATTCTACTTGTGATTCTAAAGTCCTTAGTTATATTATGAGTTCATTTATTTTAAATTATGAAGTTGAATTCTCAAAAAGTCTTTTCCAAAACTTATTAGTTTTAGGTGGAAAAGTGCAATCTAATTTGTTAGAAAACGTTTTAATTCAATTAGTCAAAGTAAACTGCTTGTTTGAAAACTTGGTGTTTGTTTTACAGACTTGGGTTAAAAATAAGAATTGCCCTTCTCCATCGGCCATTGCAATGTCTATACTATTAAAAGAATACCAAAGATATGGTACTGAAGATGAAAAGATGTTATTCAATAGTTTAATTGAATCATACAATTTAACCAACAATTATTTGATAAGGATAATAAATTTGCAGGAAAATATCATTCGGAGACAACCACAAAGTTTTAAGAAGTCTATTCAGGTAAAAGATTTCCAAGAATTAAATCATATAACATCCGAACTAAAAAATTCTGGTAAAACAAAGGAAATATCAAACCTTTATTACTTTTTCCTCGACTTTCTTGTTAAATATTCCAATATTGAAACAGTTCATAATCTTGCATTGAAAATGAAAGAAGATAATATTCCTTTGGATGAAGAGTTTATCAAAGTGATGTCTAGATATTATGTTAAGAACAATAAATTCTTGCAATTATTTATGTTTTTAAAGGATTCATCCAATAAGATTAAATTTAATGACATATTCTTGAGAAATTTATATGAAAGTTTTGTTAAAACTTATCCATATTATAGCACTCAATTTAATAATGAATTCAAGATATGGTTGAAATTAAATGATAGAATTTCTGATAGTCAGAAAAATAAATATTTGAACTGTTTGAATATAAGGGAAGTTGAATCCCAATTAACCCCATTTAATTTCAAAAGGAATATATTAAGATCTAAAAAATATGATTCTGAAAATTGGGAAGAAATCATTTGGAAACATGACAGATCCGGTAAAGCTACTCGTTATACTGATCAAATAAATTTCAGAATCAATAAAGGTTTCAGAGATATATTAAGAAAAGGAATAAAACCTGATGTCCAAATACTTGAAAACACTTATAGAAGACTGAGCTTGAACGACAGAAAGAAGATCATGGAAATACTAAAGCATACTAGGTTATTAGATAAGGAAGTGCATAAAATAAACATTTATAATTTACAAATGGAATCTTCTAAACAGGACATTTTATTGTATACTAAAAAGGATATGAATAACTTGAATTTAAATAATAAGCTTATGTTGAGTCGATTACTAACTAATAAGGGACTTTTCAGAGAATCAGAGATATTATTAAATAGTATAGACTCTTCTGAAATGATGGATAGAAGTATAATGGTTAAGTTGAACTTTCAGTTAAGAAACTATTTATCGTTCAGTAGGTTCGAAGAAATGTCGAGAATCATAGACGAATTTCCAATAAATTCTATAATATTAAGTCCATATATCTACAAACAGTGTTGCTACATTGAGAAAGCTTTAAGAAGAAAGAAGACTATCTTAGAATTGAAGAAATCACAAGCAGATGAAAAAGACAAATTTGTAGCTCCAATGGATGCTCTTACTAATACTTTATCCAAATTAAGGGGCTTAATTGGAGATATAAATATGAGATTAGACCAAGATAAAGAAGACATAGACAAAATCATCAAGGAAATGCTCCAATTCCTTGATCATTGGATTTCTAATAAGAATAATGATGATAGAAAGATTTAACCTTATCAAACCTCATCAAAACCTGTATATAATGTATATAATTAAATTCAATTCAAGAATTTTGAACTATTAGAATGGTTTAAATATAACATGGGATCTGTAGAAGATAATTACGAGGTCTGGAGCCAAATAGTAAGTAGATTCAAATAATTAAACATATTGCTATATACTAATCAATTTAGAATAATGATCTAAAGTCAGAAATCCTTGCAAAGGTGAACACATCGCTAGAATGTACGGTTTGTTCTGAAATTATGCATGTACCATTTGCATTAGCTTGTGGGCATTCTTTCTGCTACGAATGTCTTAATGCATGGTTTGAGAATAAGGTTAATTGCCCAACATGTCGACTTGATCTAGAACAAATCCCTGTTGTTAATCTACCTCTAAAGGACATAAGCAAATATTTAACGGACATCATTATTGAATCAACAGAGGATCCAAAGGAAAAATCGAGATTGACTAAACAACGTTACAGTGCTCAAGAAGCATATGAGTATGATAGCAAACATAAGAAGCTTTTTGGTGATGCATTTAACAGTTCAGTTACATTGATAGACAGATCAGATGGGGTACCTAGATGTGGGAATTGTCACTGGGAGGCCCATGGTTCTGTGTGCTTACACTGTGGAGCTAGAATACGTATTCCCAGAGATGATGATTACTATGATTCTGATGGTGGTGAAGCATACAATGAAGACGAAGAAGAAGTAGTTCTTTATGGTAGAGAAGACGATAACAGATATGATAGTGAAGATAGTTTTATCGATTCACGAGATATTAATACAATTAACATGGATGCTGATGATTCTGGAAATATCTTGTCTTCAAGGTCTTCACAATCATCACACGAGGATTGGAACGGGTTCAATGATCATATCAGTATTTCAGTTAACGAATCAAGTTCTGAAGATTTACAACGTGCCATTGATGATTTTAATCATCTGGATCTAGAAATTTCAAGTAATGAAGAGTCTATAAATGGAGACCTGGGCCGTAGATGTAGAACTCGAGTCGTTAATATAAGTGATAGTGAAGATGACTGAGTGGAACAAAACTGCACAAGCTAGATGTGTGTATTTCAATTCAATTTGCCCTTAATGCCATGTAACTGCATGTCATTATAAGTATAATAAATCATAATGACCATACTATTTTTTTTTAGAATTTATTGAATTTGCATTTATAATTTCAGGTGAGTTTTTTTAGAATTGATAAGAAACCCACTGGTTTTCTTTCGTATAATTTATGGAAGTAAATATAAGCAGATTTTATTGTACTACTTAATCAGTAGTGTTTTACTAAATATCATCTATTATATTACTGTGAAATTGTATGTATGTTGGTATATTAATATAGAAATAATGTTCATGTTTCAATTGTGAAATTATTTTAAAAAAAATCATATCTAGTTTATTATTTCTTATAGCGCTTTAGAGTAAGAATCCATTTATATATCACAAATATTTAGCAGTATTTCCTAAGTATAAAATTATTCTCTCCTGAATAATATAAAGAACATATTTTTTGCATTTACTGTTAAAGATTGCAAAACCACTTTAAAGGATATACTATATACCTCCTTTTGGAATGAAGTAAGGTAGCAGAAATTTCAGTATATGATTTTCTTGAAGAATTATGCAAATAAAAAATTACTACCATATTAAATCAGTAAGATTTACCTACGGAATTGCTTTACCAATAATAAAATTAAAATAGGAGTACTTGTGTTTTTTTTTACAATGTTTTAAATTAAGAGTTTAAGTTGAATCTATATAATGGGAAATAATTAAGTATTTCATATTCGTTCCTTAAGTCTATTACAATAATTTATACAAAATATTTCTTGCGACTTTCAACTCTTTCAAGGCTTTATTGACTTATGAACTCTACGTCTTCCAATTTGCACCTATAATTGCATAAGGTTATATCTATTCAAACAAGAGGAATATATTCTATAATAAACTTACTGAAACAAAAGAAAAAAAAATGCTACCTATATTATAGAATACCTATAGATATAATACTAATTTAAAGCTCTGTGTGCTGTGTTACCTCCCAAGTAATTAGTAGTAATATAACTAGTGTAACTTGAAAATTAATATTTTATTTTATCTGCAGTTCAACACAACATCAAATTAGAAACGTTTTTTAAAAACTATTGTGCATTACACAAAACTGTTTTTCACTATGAAATTTCGCAGTTTCTATTGGTTACTCTATTCTCATTGAGATTTAAAAAATCAACTGATTGTTTAATCATAGTTTAAGGTCTATTTTTACATTCAGAACTTGTAAGTACCTTAGAATAACTTTTATTTAGTGTTTAAAGTATTAACTAAGAAATAGTGAAAATGAACCCACAAAGAATTATTGAATTACAAAAGCAATACCAAAACTCCAACCAAAAGTTATGGTTAAGAGGTAGCAAGTCTAAGTTCTTAGTCTTCCCATTCTACGCTTTGTTCACCGTCTCCACTGCTATCCCATTGTACTACACTGGTAGAGCTATTCTCGGTATAAAGGCTGAAAAATAAGTAAATTGGACCCTTTAATTGTGGATATAATTGCATTAGGTCAAATTTGACAAAACTACATATACAAAAATTTTAATTCTGACGGGTCGGGAATAGTGGAAGTATTATTTGTTGACTTTATTAGATTATTTTGTCTATTATTGTTCGTGTTACTTAAATTATTGATCTTTTTGAATTATGATATTTAGTAAATAAATTTATTGAAGTTAATTACAAATGATCAAATGCATGCTCGATACAATTCCTATTTAAAATTTCAAAGTTTATGTTTTTTTGTATGATGATAAAATTCAATTGTCTTGGAACTTGTTTTCGAAATTGTACTTTAATCACATAGTAACCAAATCTGTAGTTGAAATATCATACATTAGATATTTAAATCTTGTATTTATATTATGAATATGTGATTCTTTTTGTAAAAGTTTTGTCTAAAGGATTTTGATATGTATATATGATCATACCTACATTCCATTATAAGAATATTATAAGTATATTTAAGCTTGAAGTCAAACATAACCCTATGAGATTAGTATATTCATATAAACTATGCGAAGCTTATATGTAGTTGAAAAATACTTTAAGTATGATATTGCATATATTCTTTTTATTTAAATTGATAGACAGTTAATAGAAATAGTCTACGATATTATATGAAATATAACGATAAGTATAAGTGCGGAAGAGTATTAGAAGAGTAGAATTGTAGTACATGCTAAAAAAAATATAATAAATTGTTGGGTTGATAAGTTCGGCTTTTATCAATTATTTTTTCTAGATTTAACCTACGTTTATAAATATTATAAATATAAACTTAATTAAAGATACAACATTCCAATGAAATCTTTATGCGAATTCCCCGAGAATATTCTTAACAGGATATTATCGTATATTGGCCAAAATGATTTGATAAGCTTGATGTTAACAAATTATCATTTCTATAAACCTGCTCTAAGAAAGTTATATTCCAAAATAATAATTCAGAAAGAATCATATTTGGAGGGGAGTCCAACTAACAGATGTAATGATTATTTAAATACAACACGTACTGTTATCTATGGATTTAAAGAATTTATTAATATGGAGAGCCAATTAAAATTAATTGATGCAAGAATCAACACTTTAATTGACTCATTATTAATAAACAATGATTTAATAGATATAGTGGAGGAGATTCATGTAATGGAACCATTCAACAAAACTATAGCAAAATCTTTAAAAAGGCTATTAAATTTATTTGAAGGCATGTATTTAAATAAGGTATTTATTGCTGATATGAAATTAAGATCTTATTTGGAACCAGAATTATCTAAAATTAAATCTAATTCCATAATAATTGATAAATTAAGTCAACTTGAACATATTACTTATATGCCAAAAGAATTGGCGATTTCTTTAGAAGGAGAAAATGCATTCCAATATAATCAAATTATATTGGACAAATTATGCCTCATATTGGCTAATGTTGATTCATTAATTGTAAATAGTAAAATCTCAGTATATTGGAGTTTTATTGATATACTTTTAAAGTTACCAATTGAAAAATTGAAATTAACTACATTTAGAATACTTTATAATCATGGAGCAAATGCTAATAAGCTAAGCAAATTACTTTCCTTGATAAACCCCCAAAAATTAAAAAATTTAGAAGTTTTACTTGGTTGTGTGGACAAGAGTTGCAATCAGGATTGTTTGATAGAATTTTTGAATTCTATTAGTATTTTTGGTGAATTGAGAAAACTTTCTATAATGCAAAATGTAGTCTACTTTACACATGCAGCAAATGAAGTATTTGATTTAAATGTGATCAACTTTATAGATGGATTTAAAAATTTAAATTACTTATCATTAAAACACCTGATACCGATAACAGGGGAGTTTTCAGATGGATATGAAGGTAATTACAATAGAAGGTTCAGGATATTTTCAGATTTATTTGTTCGACAAAAGAAGATCAAATGTATCGTTCTACCAAATTTGATGATGTCCTTTGCATGCTATGAACAACAGATGAATCACTTTTTGTATAATGGTTGTCAATGTGATCATTGTCAAAAATACTTAAAAGTCCTTGATAATATAATGTTTACCCATAAATATTACAGTTATAAACTTGAATCCTTTAGAGACCTTGTTATAAATCATATATCTTTTGTACCTAGTTATTATTTGAGTCAAAGATTAGTTGAAGATGACTTATTAAGCAATTTATTTTCGTTGAGTTTTCCTATGAAAAATGTTAGTTGGGATTTCCATGAGAATCCATTTAGTATTCCATTCAAATGCTTAGATATTGAAGTAATCGATGAAGGCGAATTTGATGGAGACAATGAGCTTTTTTTCGATACAACTGAACAATTTCACAGATGTGAATATAATTCTTCAATTGGTCTAAATAATATAGGAAAAGTTGTATGTCACTATTTGAATGATCTACTCTTAAGAATGTGCCTGTTAAATAGAGGTGATGCGGAAGATATAAAAATTGGAACTGATATGAATGATGGAATGTCCAAAGTATATTTTGATAAAATGGTCGTCAACGGTATTGATTACAATGTGGATAAAGAATTGAATGGCACTAATTATTTTACAAATGTATATGACAATTAGGCATTACCATGTTTATGCAGGTTCTTTATACTTGGCCCCTCTTTATACTTGGCCCCTCTTTATACTTGGCCCCTCTTTAATGCAATTATGGTAATGTACCTATCAAGTCTCATTGACATGCAAATTTAACTCTATTGACTTATTTGAGGACCGTAAATTGTTACAATTCTAATACTATACATGCCTCTACATATTCCTAAGCATTTTCAGCTAGTTTTGCCGTAATAATTTTATTTTAACAATAGCATAACGGAAAGATTTTAATTTATTATCAGGGTGGTTATTTTCAACGATAATTCACCGGCTTTATAACAATAAATAGCCGAAGAATTATTTATTAACTTCTTGACATCAACCTTCTATTATTTTGGTTGCCGCTCTAGAAAAAGTCCTGTGTATAAATCATTAGATACATATGTTAAACAATTAAGTTAAAAAATCATTATTGATTGTAGCATCGAATTAGAATGTGCTCACTCTGGCGAGCATTATGGAAAATATTCTAAACAATCACTGCTAGCATTACAATATGACATTCATCGGATTAGAATCAAAAATAACAAAGGTGGAAAACTTTTCATCTATCGTAATACTACATAAGAGGTTCATACATACATACATACATTTTGTTATATCACAGGATAAAATAAGAATAATAGGTGCCCTATATCGCCTATATTTTATTATTGATATCCCTTAAAGTGTATTGGAATTTCAGGGATGAATAAATGGGCGACTTCTGGAAGAATTATGCCTGCGTAGAAACCCATTTGATGAGTTGGCAAGATTCTAATTTTTTATTTTTTATTTAATTATGTATGTATTAGGTAAACCAACTGGAATATTAGGATTCTCGCTCAAGCGGGGTGAATAGGATATCAAATTTCTCCTGCTTCGACTTACATACACATTATTATTTTCATAAATATGGTAAAGGCAGTAAAGGCAACGCCGCACATATATTCCAGTTGCTAGGGTATTTCTATAGGGCAGTGAAGTTTTACGTGTGCTTGCACATAACGGTTAAGCTGTAGGTGAGCAAAGTATAACGTACAGGACTTTTACAAAAGAAAATATTATGTATGATACTGCATCGTTAAATTAAAATACTATACTAAATTGTTACAAGTTAAACACATTATACACAGATTTATGGTGGTAGTGAAAATAGGGGGTGACATGATTTCGTAAGTGTGTGATCCTTGATATCAATATTTCACTAAATATTGACGAAAGGATTAATGCAAGGTGATGGTTATGGAGTTCGATTTGATGTGTGAAAGGGGTAATTTTTATGGTCGTGGAGTGAATGTGTAAAAAACAAGAATTGTAGGGCCCAGAATTGAAAATTTCGTAGAAACTAAATATTTTTGCTCATAGTTTGGCAGTGTTATTCCTAATATTGTCCATTTATGTGAATTTTGTAGTGTTCTTATTCTTCCTATTTTTTCCATTTATATGAATTTTGTAGTGTTGCATGCAGTTATCTTGTCTGGCGAACCTAGCACCACAAGTAGCCCATGGGCAAACATGCTTTCTTTCTCCAGTATGGATTCTGTTATGTCTTGCTAAGTGACCTGAAGTAGTAAATGATTTTGAACATGTCTTACAAATATGTCTTCTCTTGTTAGTTCTTGGTGAGACAGTTGTTTGTTCTGGAGTGGTTGAGCCTGTAGAGAGAGGAGAGATTGTACCAGAAACAGAAGGCGGTGCCAAAGTAATGCCAAGGTTCATCACTGGATTTGGTGTGATAGAAGCGGTTGGAACTATTGGGATAATTGGACTCTGTGATATAGAATGAAGATAAGGTGAAAGACGATCTGGAGTATTTGGGATAGAGGCAGGTCTAGTGATTGGTCTTTGAGCAAATGGTCTGTGAATATATGGCTTACCAGGAATAGCTGCTATTGTAACTATATTATTATTTGGTTTTTCATTCCCAGATATTGGTATAGATGTGAGTAATTCTGTAAATGATGGAAGCCTTGTGCTTGCTTGTCGTGTAATGTATGGTTCCAGGTTCACTAAACGGTCTGGATTCTTTATATTATAAGGTTGCATACGAGTCAAGTAATTAGTTTCTGGTGGATAAAACATATTTTGTATTAAGATAATTTGTCGATGTCTATGTAGTGAAATATTATTTATTGGAGACCCAATAATTATTTGCAATACGATAATACCTTTCTGTACAAGAAGTTAAATTCAGGGAAAAAGTTACTTGCAACTAAAAACCACGAAGCCCAGTTATTATATATTTTCTGAGAGGCCGACGTGATTAGACAAATTCACTTGCTAATCAGCCATTAGTGGCTATCTCTTTCTTAGTCAACGAGAAACGCTCAATGTACATGCTGCTTATGGGGCAGATGCCCATCGATC
This sequence comes from Schwanniomyces vanrijiae var. vanrijiae, assembly GCA_030556805.1. NCBI lineage: Eukaryota > Fungi > Ascomycota > Pichiomycetes > Serinales > Debaryomycetaceae > Schwanniomyces > Schwanniomyces vanrijiae. The sequence continues at coordinate 366,150 of JAKTUS010000010.1, read as the reverse complement.
CTGATTTAGATAGCAGTTATGCATAGTGTACATAAGCACCCTTGATTATTACTCTGCAGTTCATACAAATTAACCAATCAATGTAGGTTATTAAGTAAGTTACATGCACACCCACTTTTATGACGAAAGTATATACCAGTTAAGAATGTTGACATCGTAATTTTTTTTTTTGTGTAAAAAATCTAGATTTGTGCATTGTATCTCGCCGATCACCTTAGCGTCTAACTTAACAGGGTTAATTTTTAAGTAAATTTCAGTACGCACTGTATATTATGACGGGGGAATCCCGTCACGGCATAACGGTAAAACTAATTAGGAAGGTTAACAATATGTACTTCATATTATATATTACTGTGAGCTTACATCGAACTTGAGATGCTGATATTGCATATACAATACACATAATGCATCTACGCTGAACAGCAAGTCCCACGGGTAAAGGATACTATAGTTGGTGGTGAGAGTACCTCTTGATAACTACCCAATTAATCGTCGGCGAATAGGTCTACTGCACATATCGAACCCAATAAGCAACCGTTATGCATTAATTCTATATATTCCATGCAGTTGTTCGTTGTATAATTTCATCGGGATTTTACGCACCGATATAACTAATAACAATATCGGCATTTCATTAGACGAAGGCATACCGTTGTTACTCTTCATTAGAATAACACTTTGGTTTTTACTAATATGTTAATATAGCTAGGAATATACTCATGCATGTGGTCAATCAATCAGGCCATAATATGTACATATATTTTTTCTCCATCCTTAATATAAGATAAATCATAACAAGGGTGTTAATTTTTTTTGAAAGCCACGAACTCAAAATTAAAAGATAAGACGGGTCCCCATTTATCTAAATGAGTATTATTTCATGCGGCAAAAAAATGAGGCAGCGCGGCACTAATTAATTGTACCTGAATGTAGATATGATTAGGTTTTGACATTGGAATGCCATAGTCTTTTGTTACCAAATTTTATTATACAACCTTTTAGAGAAAGAAATAGCCCCTATTATACAATTGATGAAACATTGAAAAATTGTAATTGATTTTAAATCTTTAATTGATATAGCATCATAATATTCTAGGAAACCTGCGGTTGTCTGCAATCCACTCCCTCCTAGCATTCTAGGAAATTATCAGAGTATGTCACGTGAAATTTCAATATCAAAGAGAAATGCCATATTTAATATAATCAAATGGATTTATAGATATTAAAGACCATAAGTGTGAAATTGTGGTTGATATGTTACTCCAACGTAATTTTGTTAGATGTATTAGTATCACTAAGAACTCGGGTTTTGTTGCCCCATTTGTCCCACTAGTTTCAGACAATGGGTTTTTAAATGCCATCGGAAATACTCCTTTATTGAGATTACCAAAGATATCTAGTGAAATTGGTAGAAATATCTATGCTAAGGCTGAATTTATGAATCCTGGTGGATCAATTAAGGATAGAGCAGCTATATATGTTATTGAAGATGCTGAAAAAAAGGGATTAATCAAACCAGGTGGTACTGTTGTCGAAGGTACTGCTGGTAACACTGGTATAGGTTTAGCCCATGTATGCAGGGCAAAAGGCTACAAATGTGTTATCTACATGCCAAACACTCAAGCTAAAAGTAAGATGGATACATTGAGGCTCTTAGGGGCTGAAGTTCACCCAGTTCCAGTAGTCCCATACGATAACCCGGAAAACTTCAACCACAAGGCTAGAAGACATGCTGAATCTTTAGATAATGCTGTATGGACTGACCAATTTGACAATCTTGCTAATAGACAAGCACATATTAACACAACTGGACCAGAAATTTGGGCTCAATTAGATGGTAAGGTTGATGCCTTCACATGTTCAACTGGTACTGGTGGTACTTTTGCTGGTGTTACCAGATACTTAAAGGAAATATCTAATGGTAAGACCAAAGCAATTTTAGCTGATCCTCCAGGGTCTGTAGTTTACTCTTACGTCAAGTCCAAGGGTCAAAACTTAGAAAGAGGTGGTTCTTCTTTCACTGAAGGTATTGGTCAAGGTAGAATTACTAATAACTTGAATGCTGACATAGAATTGATTGATGATGCTATCAAGATTCCAGATGAAGACTCAATTTCCATGCTCTATAGACTTTTAGATGAAGAAGGTATTTATGTTGGTGGTACTTCTGCCTTGAACGTTGTTGCTGCCATTAAAGTTGCTGAAAGCTTACCAAAAGGTTCCAATGTTGTTACTGTATTAGCTGATTCTGCTCATAAATATAGTGACAGAATTTTCTCTAAGTCATGGCTCGAATCAAAGGGTTTATACAATGTTATTCCTGATCACTTAAAAAAATACGCTACTTTAGAATAGATAATGCCTTATTTATATCAATCTTGAGGTATCTACAACTCCATTAGAATATAATTACGTATTCATTGCTAACATACTCATGTAGTTTATCGTAGTCCACAGTATGGTTGTGAAAATTTGTCAGACAAGGTTCAGGTCGTGTGATGGTAAATGAATATACAAAAATTTTTCTACTGAACAGCTACAAACCACATAACCGCTTAAAGAACAAGTTAGTCATAATCATCTAGAAGGAAGATTATTAATAAATAGAAGAAGTAATTCAAAAAAAAAGACATAATATTACTACTAAATCTAGAAGTAAAATTAATTTGGCCTTTTTGTTAGCACTTTTTCCATCTTTCCGTCTAAACTTCTCATTATAGATCAGAGTAATATTAACAAAATAGAAACAACTTGATTGTAGATAAATGGATCAACAAATCAGTCAAGCTGTAGATATTGCACTTAGTGGAACAGCTGATCCAAATTTGAAGAATCAGGCATTTGACTTCATTAATCAAATCAAATCCACCGAAGAAGGTTACAAATCATGCATAGATATTTTATTGAAAAACTCCGCTAGTAATACAATTAACGAAGGATTGACATTTTTTATTTATCAAGTCATAGATGAAAACATTGAAAAACTAAGTCAAGAACAATATTTTGAGTTAAATACTAATTTATTTAAGGTCTTGGGTGTTTATATCGTCAATAACAGAAATGATGCTGTATACTTGAAGAATAAGTTTGCCACACTTTTTGGTAAATTATTTTGTTATGTTTACACCAATATATATCCAAACTTCATTAAGGATTTAATCAACTTGATTGCGAATGAGAACCAATTAGCATATGACTATTATACAAGAATTCTTATTTCCATTCATTCTGAAATAGGTGATAAATTTATCTCAAGATCTAGGGAGGTTCAAGATAGAAATAACATATTAAAGGACCACATTAGAATGAATGATATGAATACTTTAGTAGAAACCTGGGCTAAGATCTTAAGCAACCCTATGAATTCCAATGACGTCTTAAATAACACTTTAAAAATTGTTGGTCATTATATTAATTGGATGGAAATCAACTTGTTTATGTCGCAATCGTTTATTAACTTGATCTTTCAATATTTAAATAAAGATGGCCAAAAAAATGATACTTGCTTGACATTAATTGAAATTATTAGCAAGAAAATGAAGCCAGTTAATAAGTTGGAATTGATTTCTCTCTTAAACTTAACATCAGTTATTAGCTCATCAGTTAGTATGAACAACGACGATTTAGAGTTTTTAGAAAATATTGTAAAATTAATTAACCAAATTGGTATAGAACTTATTATAGTCTTGGAAAATCAACCAGATTTAATTGTCCAAGTTGAACAGCAATTTTTAAATTTATGGCCATTGGTATTTTCTAGTTTGGATCATGAATACGATGATATTTCACAACAAGTGTTTCCATTTATTCTGCAATACTTATTACTTTGCAAAAAGCATGCTAGTTTGAATTCTATTGAGTTATTGTCAACTCTTTTAAACAAAGTTATCTTAAAGATGAAGTATGATGATGACGATGATGGATTTGATGATGATACTATTGAGCAATTCAGTGAAATTAGACAAAAGTTAAAGCATTTTCAAGATACTATTGGAATCCTTAAACCTGAATTATATGTAGAAGCTATTCCTATTGTTATCAATGAGTCTACCTTCAAACTTGAACAAGTAGAAAAGAATAAAATAGACTGGAGGAAATTAGAACTAGGATTATTTGAATTGAATAATTATAGTGATAGTTTGAGAAATAACTTGATAAATGTCCCAAAGAATGAAATTACTCAATCCAAGCCATATATGATTTTACAGGAGTTTATGGTTAAATTAATCAATTCTGATTTAATTCTTAGTGTCAACCATCCTCAAATTCAATCCAACTTTTTTGAAATTATCGTTAAGCACTACAGCTTTTTAAATATCAATAGTGAACAATTAACTTATAGAATTTTGGAAATTTTCACTAGTCCATTAGGCCTTTTTAATACAACTGAAAAGGTTAGGTTGAGATGTTGGTACCTTTTCTTTAGATTTATTAAGTTAACTAAGCCAACATTAGGTAACGAATCATTTATCGAAAATTTGTTAGTTAAAATCCAACCATTGTTAACTGTAAAGGCTGAATTGCCAACAAAGGACGAAGATGATGATTTAGTAGAACATGGAATTTTCAACAATCAATTATCATTATTTGAAGCTATTGGTTTATTGATTTCTATACTAAACATTGATATATCAATTAAAGCCAAAATGATCGATATGATCTATTTACCATTATTTTCTGAATTGGAGGCTTGTATAAAAAATGCTAACAATATAAATGAGAACCAACAGTTAATTTCATTGCAAGCCCATCATTTATTAATGGCAATTGGTACATTTGCTAGAGGATATGAACATGATAGCCATGGTAAATACTCTTCAGAAGTGATTAATAAAATCAATACTGCAGCCGAGGTTGTATTAATTACATTGGAAAACTTCCCTAAATCTGAAAATATCAGGGAAGCAGCAAGGTTTGCCTTTGCTAGATTTTTACCGATTGTCAAATTTGAAATCCATTTACATTTGAGTAAATTAATCTCGTTAATTTTGGCATCTAACAACCTTAAAATTAGTGAATTGGGTGATTTCTTGAGTTTTGTTGGTCAAATTGTTCATGAATTCAAAGAGAATAGTACAATTTACCAATTGCTTAATAGTCTTTTAACACCTCTTATAGATAAGGTTTTTCAAACATTAAACGCTTCATCATCAGGTGATGAGCTTATCCCTGATTTGATCAGAGACAAATATGCCTTGAAAAAGGCATACATGAACTTAATAACCTCATTAGTGATCAATCATTCATCAAGTTTGCTAATTACAGAGGCCAACAAACAAAAATTCCCAGAAATATTAAGTAGTTTTATTGAGTACGCATACGATTTAGATGATACCAGTGTTGCCCGTATGGCTATTACTCAATTGATCAATGTAATTAATACTTTTGGAAATGGTGGTAAAATTCTGGACAAATTGGATAAGTTTGCAGAAAACCTACCACCAGTTGAAGGTATTGATGAGTTTTTAATCAATAAGACTATTCAACTTTGTTTTGAATTGCCATTCCAGAAGGCTGAGTTTGACATGAAAGACGCCCAATTTAGACTCATTGCCCAGGAAATTTCTGTATTATTGAAGACTTATCAACAAGTCAGAGGAGAAGACTACTTAAACTATTTATCTAACTACTTGACTAACATGGGTCTTTCTCCAGATCTCATGAACGATTTCGGCAGAAATCTTGTTGAGTCGGACCAAAAAGCATTCAAAAAATATTTTATTACATTTGTTACTGAACTCAAGGGTAAGTAACATGTAATGCACAATCGTATCAATAATTATCTTTATATCACCTAGTGATTCATTTGCATATTACACCTGAGAATGCTGTTCACCAGTGCTAGTTTGTGCTAATATTATTTTTCATTTATAGTATTCTACCAAGTACATTGTTCTGGTCTACACTTTCCTATATAAATAATAGTATATATAACCATAACTTAACATTTTTTTACTAGATAATTTTGAACAATAAATTCACGGCCCTTAAGTTTATGTGTAGTGCTAAAATATTGTCGCGAGAAGACTAGAAATTTTTTTTGAGATGAGAAGAGAATAAGTTCAATATATATTTCGTAATATTCTTCAATATATATAATGTCTAAAAGTAAGATAATAGACGAAATTGATATTCCTCCTAAAGATGAAGAAGAAATTAACTTGGAAAAGTTAGTTTTCGGTGATTTAGATGGATTTGAAGCCAATTTGAAGAAGTTGGATAATTTGTACGACTATTCTTCAGATGAACAAGACGGAGACAATGAGAAGTTTTTTGGGGACTCAAGTGAAGATGATAGCGATGAAGATCTAGAAAATCTTCAAGATGATGACTTGTTCTTCATTGATGATGGAAAAAGCCAAGAAGATGAAAATCAGATGGAGGTCGATGAGGAAGAAAGTGAAGACCAAAACGATGAAGAAAGCGACGAAGATGACGAAGACAATGAATCCAGTGATAATGCATGGGAAGATAGTAGTGATGAAAGATTAGATATATCATTAATCTCATCTGATAAATTGAAGAAATTAAGAAAGAAAATGACAGATTCAAATATAAACGGAAGAGCATATATCAAAAGATTAAGATCCCATTTTGAAAAGATTTATCCAAAACCAACCTGGGTTGATGATTTATCCAAAGATCATGTTGAAAACGATGATTCAGATATTGAGATCGATGAAGATGATGACGAAAGTTCGTTAAACAATACCAGTGCATTATTGTCTATTTTATCATCTACTAATAAATTTGTCATAACAAAACAATTAAAATTAATATCTGCAAGCAAAATTTCAATTACTAGATTAAAGGATGCTAACCATCAAAAGATTTCTAAATCTGCTATACAGTGTTTATCCTTTCACCCAAGCCACCCACTTTTGATGACCGGAGGCTTTGACAGAACATTAAGAATTTATAATATAGACGGAAAGGTTAATAACTTAGTTACATCATTACATTTACGTAACTCTCCTATCTCTGCTGCTTCCTTTTCACCACTTGGCCTTAAAGATAACAAAAACTTAATATTTGCTGCTGGTAGAAGACGTTATATGAATAAATGGGACATCAACACCGGTGAAGTTGAAAAGATTTCCAGAATGTATGGGCATGAACAAACCCAAAAATCTTTTGAATACTTCAAGATTTCTGCCAAGGGTACTTACATAGGTTTAACTGGTAATAGCGGTTGGTGTAATATTTTGAACGGATCGACCGGTCAATGGATTAGTGGATTTAAGATTGAAGGTACTATAATTGACTTTGAATTTTCTAAAGATGAGTCTTTTATTATAATAATAAATACTGCTGGTGAAATTTGGGAATACGAATTGAATGCAAAGGCAGGAATCAAAACCAAGAATAACAAACCAAAGACATTTCACAAGATTATTAGAAGATGGACCGATGATGGTGGTATTGGTATTACCAAGATAAAACTTGGTGGTCCAAATGATCGTTGGTTAGCTATTGGTACCAATAATGGTCTTGTCAATATTTATGATAGAAACAGCATTGTTAATGAAACTCCAAAACCTTTCAAGACAGTTGAAAATTTAGTAACTTCCATTTCGTCCTTAGTATTTAACCCAGATGGTCAAATCTTATGTATTTCTTCCAGAGCAAAGAGAGATGCTTTAAGATTGGTTCACTTACCATCTGGTTCCGTCTATTCTAACTGGCCTACATCTGGTACTCCATTAGGTAGGGTTACTGCTACCGCATTTTCTCCTGATAGTGAGATGCTTGCTATTGGTAACGAAGCAGGAAAGGTCACTTTATGGAGATTAAATCATTATTAGTTGTCTATATAGTAGCTGTAGAATATAATATAATTATTTGCATTAATACTTTCTTGTATACAGTTTTAAATCACGAGATCTCAATTGTCTCATTGAGATTTTATTTCCTCCCATCAAGTATTAAAAGTAGATATAATTAAACCCAATATAAAACAAGTATAAACATGGCTGTGATAGGTAGACCGTATGTCATTTGAACTCTATAAATACTTAATAGTAATTTTTTGTTGAAAATATACTAACTGATTCAATAGAAAGGGACATGACCGTTATCGTGATCCTAAGACATTCCAAATGACACCAGCTCTTTACAGAGTCAGAGCTCCATTCTTCTGGAGAAACATGTTAGGATTAGTTGTATTTACTAGTATACCATTAGGTGTTTATGCATACACTTGGAAACAATTAAGTGACGATGATTTCAGTGATATTCCAATTCCACCAATTTCTGATGAAGAATTGGCCAAGTTGAAAAAAGAATACGGTAAGGAGTAAACATTATGACTTCTGTTATGAAATTAATGCTTGTATATAACTTCCACATGATTGGATACGGTTTCATATGTACCTACAATATATTTATATTTCGTTGAAATATTTCACTCGTGTAAATTACTATATAAATAAGAATTACCTAATATTCATAAAATTATTATCATCATCATCACTATTTTTATAAAGTGAAACCCCTCTTATAGGATAGGGCGTTTCCAAGGTTTGAGTTTGGGGATTATTCCCCATCATAAACTCGGTTTCAGATCCAATCAGAGTTGCTTCATCAAATCCCAATGATAATGACCTCTTTTTCTCTTCTGGACTAAGATAATCAAACTCACTTTCGATTTCTTCAGATTCCCCTTTATAAGTGATATGTGAATCACTATCAGCATTATCAAAATTTTTATTCACTTCTTCTTCTTCTTGAAGACTTTCTAGATGTAAATCAGCATCGGAAGATTCATGCGTAAAGCTATTATATGTGGAATCATTGACAGATAGGGTTTCTTCATATGGTACATATGGAGGAACCCTTCTATTTAAATTGTTTGAATTAGACATATTTGGAATTGTGGATGCGCTACCAAGGGAAATTTCGGATTTTGATATGAATGGGTTTTTCAAATTATCACGCATGAATGATTCATTAGTATATGCGTGTGGTTTAAGTAATGTCTCTCTCGATGTAAATTTATTTGAGTCGTTAAATGGATTATGGTGGGTAAGTGATGAAGTAGACATATTACGAGTGTCATAGATATTAGTGCTCGATAAGTTAGACAATGCTGTCATTTCGAACTGACTGGAGTAGTTATTCTTTTCGATGTTAGCAAAAGTACGAGCAGCTGATGGACGTAAAATACCGTTAGTATTTGAAACCATGTCATTGTCATTTTTATTCAAATTAAGACTAGTTGTAGAAGATTGTAATAATGGATTACTAGCAATTCCTTTAAGATCGACGATTCCAAGTTCCAATAATTCATTTTTAGGTCTATGATTCTTAAATACAAGATCTCTAACTCTTTCATTAACAACAGAGCAACAGTACTTCTTTAACGATTTGAAACCCCTTTCTCTTAACTTGTACATTACTGGTAAATACAAAATCATGGCAAAGCAGAATTTAAAAAAGAAAATACACCAAATTACCACGGATAACAATACAAACGATAAAATAATCGATAATGTTATATTTGAATCTGCTATCGTTTTGATATTTTGAAGAATATCGTTGGATGAGCCTTCATTAGTGGCATAATATCTCAAGGTTAAAAAATTAATGACTTGTCTTGGGGTATCAGCAATCAACAACTGTGGAGAACCTGATAATTCAGTATGACAGAGAAAACATGCCCAGTCAAAAAAATTATCGTGATCGATGGCATTAAATAGACAAAAATAGTTGTATGACTTTACTGAATAAAGAAGTCGGGCAATATTATTTACATATGCCAATGCTATATTTCTGGTCCTATATGTATAGATACCCTTGATGAGCTTGTATGCCATCAATACAAACTCAAAAAGAATACATCCAGTGAAGATCCATTTAGCTATGGAATATGCATACGGCTTGTATGTATCTGTAGACCAATGATGGAAAACCAATATGTTCAAACAAGTATATATATCGGACCCTAATAACACCCACGATAAGATCATCATCACCCATGCAAATAAGAACCAGAATACAGTGCCAAACTTAGTGTTTTTGAAACGGTCTACGTCTATTAAATCGAAAGTGGATCCATCTAATTTATATTTTGAGATCTGCTTATTAGGGTCAAAATACCCATAATTTCCTGTGTATGACATGATTATATCGCTATAGTTATAGCTTTAATAATTATTAGGATTATGGTTGTGAATATGGATATGAATATGAATATGGATATGCAAATAAAAATAGATACGTTGACTTTGAATACAAATCGTCAATGTGGTAATATGAACAACGCTTCAAATTCAGTAGATGATTAAGATAATATTATTAATTTAATTACTCAATATTTTCCCATGCTTTGATAATATAATTTTTGAAACACTAGTTTAAATTAAGAAAAGGACAGTTACTTTTTTTTTAAATCTATTTGTTTCACATTTCGTTTAGGAGCAAAAAATAAATATCGCGTAACAATACGGCGAACGTGAAATTGTGGGTCAGCTGCTTAGGGCCGTTAGCAGTCGTATTCTATCGTAAGAGGTCGTAATAGTAATCGGAACATGGAGAATTTGGACTATTTAAATTATAAAATGAAGCGAGATATGAGGGAAAACCATAGAATCAAGGGTAAGATATAAGGTGTGTGATGTAGAGGGTATTTTAGTGTAATAATATTTAGGTCGGTCTAGAGATATGAACTTATGCGGAATGTGTATCAAGTATGTTTCTATTAAGGCATATAAAATTTGATACATATTGTAAACAGGAACACAAATATGAGGTAAATTTCATTTGCTTTAAAATATCTCATCGTTGGTATAGTTACATAGTTGGAATATATTTGGTTTCTTATGGGGTTCAACTTATCATGGTTAGATTTTTTTTTTCTTTATCTATCAACTAATGATCATTCACGTTGATATCTCTAGACAGTAAGAATTTAGCCGATCCTTAGGTAGTTTAATTGAGATGAGACTCTTGTAATATCTAATTTAAAATTGTAAACAAGTTTCATCATCAATGATATATTTGTAATCGATTGAGTTAATCTTTTAGTTTTAACATTTGAAAAATTTTATTTAACTTTAAACTCTTTAAACTGCAAACAATATTTCAAGATGTCTCTATATGAAATTTTGGTATTCTAAGTTGCATTGTATTCAAGTAATTCTCCCAGGCTAGATATTTTGGCACCATTATATAATTATGGTATGAAAGAAGCGCTTTTTGGTATTTTTACAGTTGAAAGCAAAGTCAAATTATTAAAAGAAATTGATATTTCTAGATAATTTTATAATAAATTTAGTATAGAGATAGAAGAAAAATAATGATTTATAAAATACTCTTAGATTAACATTTTAATAGAAAAATATATCATTATAATATTCACTAATTAATGTAACACAATCGAATGAAATTAAGTCATAATTACTTAACATGATAAATTATCAATTCAAAACCACCAGTTGAAAATAACGATTTATAAATATTAAATTTATGACCAACTTATAGTTATTTACTAAAAAAATAATTAAATTTGGACTATATTTTTAAGACTATTTATTAGATATATTTCTGCGAAACGATATTTGTGATAGTTTAACCAGAAAGTTATAGACTAAATTTTACTAGGATTATGATCTTGTTAACTAAATCAACTAAGTTCCTATTTAATAAAACTATCAGTTATTTTTTTATCAACCTAAAAATATATTTATTAGAATGATAATCTTTAAGAGTATAAGAAAATTCACTGGGAATTTCTCGAATCAAAAAATGCTAAATTTTTACCATGATATATTATTTTCAATTCTGTAAATATGTTATCTTGAGTTGATGCAAAATATTGATTCAAATAGATATGCTTAAAAAAATAACATCTTTATCAAATAAAGCTTATATAAATATTTAGGACATAATTAATAATCAATACTAGTGATAACAATATTAGTTTCTAAATATAAGTCAAGACACAAATATCAGTATTAAAACAATTCTTCAGACATTAAATTAGTAATAAGTTTTGATAAGACAAAATCTAGAGTGTAGAATTGTTTATCTGAAAAATACTCTTGTATCTAAAAACAGAAATGTTTATTTCATTATTCTAAGGTCTTTTTTTGGAGGCTCATAAAAATAAACATCAAAAATATATAAGTTTTATAGATCTTTTTATTTCACAAGGATAAAATCAAATTCTTAGTTTAGTTTTAAGTCTAAAAAGTAATAGAAATACTTCAAAATTATAGCTAGAATTACTAATATATTAAACAACTATAATGAACCACTTCCTGGTAAAGTGGGGAATCGACAATTTTCTGCATATTATCCGTCAAAAGAACTTAGATTCGTAAAAAGGTTATATCCAGTTGCAAATTTATGTATAAATGAAATGAGTTGTACTATAAAGTGAATAAAACCTCCAATATTCAATAATATAGTTAAAATCAACAATAAAACATGCCTATTAAGCAATAACTCAACCAGAAGTTTTTTGTTGAAGTTGTAAACAAGTAAAAATATATTATTAATAAAGGATCTATTACTAAATATGAGTAAATTAGTTCTCACTATAATATTTTTATATTACCTTCCTTGTAATGGGATACATATAAAATTATTATAACGTGGAGAAATATTACCATATACACACAAAAAAATCAAAGGTATCAATTTTATATATCAATTAACTTAAATAACAAAACATGGTTATAAAAAAAATACTATAAAATGAAAAGAATCATTTATTTTTAATTAGAAAAGCTATATCTAGTATTACTTATAATATTGGGGAAAAAATTAGTACCAATCATTTCTTACTACCTATTAACCTTATTATAGCAATTATTTTAAGTTGTATTATAAAATTTAAAATATATTCATTTCATACTATTCCTTAATCCAATTTTACTTCAAGGTATTGAAAAATATATGAATAAAGTACGAAATGAAGTTGATAAGTATTTTTTTAAGTGTATCATAGCCGACAAAGTTATATGTAGAGTAAAAAACTGAAATAGAAAAAATAATATATATAGACTAAAGGGCTATTATTACATACAAATAAATATTTATAGAATACTAATAGATAAACTAATATAGATGGATTAGATTAATATGGAATAGTCATATATAGATTAATACAAACCATAATACAAATATGAACAGCTATAGTATATATACATCTATTTACATAATATAGACACAGACTAATGGGTATTCAATAAAAATATAACACTACTTGAAATAACAATTTCTCTCTATTATAGAAATATGCATGACTACATATGTATACTATTTATATGACTGTGTATATTAGGTGTATTTTTGAAGAAGTTTCGAAGCTTCTTCCTTCAAGTCTTCTTGATCACTGGTGGTCAACTCCTGTAATACCTTGATGCACGAGGCTTTCACTGGAGGTCTGAACATAATCAAAAACTGCAACGATAAAAACCCTATCTTGGATCTAGCAGGATCAAAACATAAAGACTTGATTCTTGACACTAATTCATCGTTCAAATATGGTAAATCCGACAAAAGTCTAATGAAAATCTTTCTATCATTGACATCAAGGAACGGAATCATGGAGTCAAGAACCTTACTACTCCATTTATCATAAGTAGGAGTGGCAATATGCAGATTTTCTACTTCAGCTAATATATCAGCTTGAGACTTGAATGACTTGTTGTCTTCTTGATTGTATTTTTCTGTTAATTCCTTTATCATCTTTTCCTCGTTCACCACCTTTTCACTATACCATTCTTCATTCAACCATTCAATAATTAAGTCAATACGACTATGGATATTTTCTAAAAAGTAGTCGAAAATAGCATTTCTAATTAAATCACTCATTTCCTCATTCTTTTCGAAATCAAGAGATTTTTCAAAATCAACAGTTCTCATTCCTCTTGTAGCAAGTCTAGTTAATAGAATAAACCAGCTGTCTTTTTTCCATGAATTGATAGCAACTTTAGTAAGCTTTTGATGTGGGGTTTCTTCTTCATTCTCAACAGTGGTAGAAGCCGGTTTTGCTGCTAATTTAAAGAAATTTCTAATAATGATATTAATGTGATCCTTTTTCTCTTGGAATGATAATTCCTTTGGTGGTGGTAATGTGTAAACAGTCTTTGGATTAAAATTCTCCTCCGCTTCATCTTCATCCTCATCTTGATCAGCAAATTCTGATTTTATTTCTTGTTTGTCTAAGTTACCAACCACTGCATTCTTATATCTTTCACTAATAATGTCTAATGCCTTTGTCAATTTTTTAGTTGATACTTTGTTTAATGCTGTTAAAACCATTGATATTAAGATGTGTTGTGGAAGGGTACTCAAGTCAAAATTATTCAATTCATTATTAAGATCGGTCAAACAATACAAGTTCTTATAATCAAGGGATTTCATCTTTTTAGATGGGTTAAGAAACCCATCAAATTTCCTTTTTCTGATATTTCTATCTTCAAGTGCAAATATGTTTTTCTTTCTAATATCAGCCCCTCTATCTATCAACATGCTGAGCTTTTTGTTTAATGCCAGTTGCATATTTGTTGGAACAAGGTTGTTACGTAACATATGGTTAATGAAAATCTTTAATAATCTATCAACATATTTCTTTGCTAATTTGAATTGTTCGATCGATTGGTAATTAGATTGTAATTTATTATTAGATTCATAATTCTCAATTACACTCAATATTTTGTTGACAAACTGGGGCTTCTTTTTTGCAATTATAATGAGATGATTTATAGTGGCTGTCACCAATTGTGGTATTATAATATCTTGAGTCAAGTTTTTCAACACCAACTCCACTAGTTTGGCCGCTTCTGACTCCACCACATTCGGCTTAATTAATGTGTGGTTGGGGTTAACTTTGCTGAGTGAAAAGGTAGGAATGCTACTGCTTGATCTTGATTGATAGTCGATAACAACCACGACGAATTTGAGGATCTCTAACTTAGTGTCTATGTTTCTTAATAAATCATGTTCTTCGTTGTCAGATTCTGGTAATGGGAATGTTGTAGTAAATTTACTAATAATTGTGTTCTTTAATTCACACAAATTTCCCCAGATCTGGCCACTACCATCATTGTTAGCTACAAATTGGTATACGAGTTTGAACACGATTATCGAAGTGTCAATAGTGTTCTTAAAAATCTGAATATCTGGCACATTTAACAACGTTATTAAGCTACTAATCGAATCCATTGCCAACTCTACCTTAGTGTTATTTTTTAAAACCGTATCGTCAGCTTCAAATGAGTCCTTAAGAAATTGAGCACACCATCGCTGGATCTGAATATCGTTATTACCAGTAAAATTCAATATCTGTCTAAGAACCTGTGGGAATGTATCACTATTATTAAAAACAAGATCCCGGGCCTGGTTTAATTGTTTTATAATAGCATCTGATGAAAGTGTCGCCATTTTTTCTCCTGGATGTATATCTAATGTATGCTAGTGTTTCCTCAATTAATTATACACACGTACTTCGTTACTGTTTACGCAAACAAAATATATTTTTTCTTCAATGTATCAATATACCGTTTCAACTAAAACAATCGTAATATATTCACTTTATAGATAATCAATCTGCTTTAATCTGTGTTTGTTATTATCATTTACTTACTATATAATTTGCTTTCTCACTAGATTTTCAAAATTTTGGTGTAGAGTTACCCGCACATTATTCATTACCTCGTCTTTATCTTTAAAAAAATGTGATAAAGAATCTGTAAATAAGCTATCTATAAACACGAAAAGAAAACGATATTTGTAGTTGATTATCGGGATATAATAAGTAGTTTCGTGATAGTAGTTAATATCCCGTTTGAGAATTTGTATATTGGATGCAATCAGAAGGCCGGGTGAACAATACAAGTGGAAAATCTGGGGCATTAGATGATATGACAACAGGCAGTATAAACAGAGCTAAAAATCCGGTAGGAGACGTTGCTGGTATCGGAGTAGTAGGGAAAGGTTCAATGAAGCTTGGAATATTGGATGAGGTCATAGAAGCTAGTACAGACTTGGAAAATGACCCCGAAGAGTTCAATGCGTTCAACCCTGGTAATACACACAATGATAATGGACTCCTGGTGCATTTATGTGACGATAATACCCATAAATACCATCATATGACGCTAAAAGGAATCAAGAAATACTCAAACTCTACAAAAAAAGATAAGTTAACGGAAAATGATATTGGTGTAGCATTGACTCATAAGACAAGTAAACGGTCATCATCGTCTTCTAATGACCTCTTATATGAAAGAGACAGATTCAGAGCCCGACTTCAGGCACTAAATAAACCGAAAACAGACTATGATAAAGTTGAATGTGAAGTATGTGACGGAATAGGTGCTAAAACGACCAAATTGAACTTAGTTTCTGAAAGTGGTAGAAATTCATTGGTATATGGAGACTTTTCAATTGCCCCCGATTTTCATCCTGATATGAAAATCAGACAGGTTAATGTAGAGGAATTGAGACACATCTTTAATATTTATTTTAATACACCATTACCACCAACGACAGAAGTGTTCCCATGGCTCCATGGTCTTAACAAAGATAATTATGCCCAGAAACAGTACTTCCTCTACCAGGAACAGAAAACCGCCATGAAGTATAATATTAATAAGCCAAAGAATATCAGGTTCATTATGTGCGTAGGGGCCATTGATAATGGGATGGCATTAAAGAATACAGTACAGTTACATGAAATATTACAACCAATTGATATTTCCAAAGTAGAAGTTAGAAATCGAATTCATATTATCTTTCAAGAAGTATATCCTAATGCAACTGATGATCTTAAGGATCAAATCTTAGAAGATTGCATTGCTCTAAATCATTTACCAATATTTTTGAACATGGATCCTGACCGAGGAGTATCACTAAGAAATTTCCATATCCAAGTGGCTAAGCTGGCAACCTGTTCTGATTTTGTCATCTATGGACATAATTATGAAAGAATTGCTAGAGTTATTTGGCTTGCCCAAAGGGTAGAAGAGCATAAGGTCGTTTCTGATCAGGTATATGACGTTTATGTTCTTCCGGAAATATCATATTACGATAAAAGTATTTATACAGTTAAGGCTAGTCAATCATTGCTTGAATTTAAAAAAACACAATTACCATTAAGGCACTTCAGATCTAATACTCTCTCTGTTTGGGATGCCGATTATCCAATAAAGGAAAAAATTGAAACAACGAAAATGTCATCTGCATCTAAATTAAATAAAAATGTATGGGTTGGGAATATTTGGGATCATCAAATTATGCTTAGTTATTTTGATGATTCCAATATTCAAATTGTAAGAAGTAATAAGATTAATTTATTCTGTGACCCTAATAACTCAATTACCACTCAAGATAATAAATCAGATAATATATTTGACTACTTGTCATTTCCTAGGGCAAATTGGAGATTGTTTATATATTGTCATGATGATGCCGAATTTCCAAGTTTGCCAGTATTGGGCTCCTTGTTATTCAAATTCACCATCACTAGTCATAGAGCTATTGGAAGGGAGCATCACCATCTTGAATTCCCACCATCAGGATCCATAGGTATTGGCAATTGTAAACAAGAGAATTTAATGTCAATTGTTAACACATGTAAACTCTTATATTTATGTTCTTCGTCGTCGTCAGATGCCGATGATGTGCTCAGTTCGTTAATTTACTGTTCTGATGGCTACACTGAACTGTCATTGTTGGTCCTTTGTTATTTGATGTATTCACAGAATATACCTTTAGATGAGGCCATGCTTGCATTGCATGTTACTTATGGAAGACCATTCTACATCTTTGGAAGTGATGTCACGATATTAAAGAAATTAGAAATACTATTAAGAAAGTTTTCTCCCTCGGTGCTTGGTGAAAATATTGTCTGGTCTGACTTGGAAACAATAACCAGTGATGAGTTAAATGAAGTATTGCTTTCATCAGATTTGAGCATTAAACCTAAGCTTCTTGACAGAAAATTAAAGTTAGGGTATATCAGTACAGAGTCAGATGAAGAATCGAGTAGTTCTGATGATGAAGAATACCCAAATAGTAGAATTGATTGGGTCAATGAAGTTGAAGGATCGTTACCTTCAAAGATCTTACCCTATCTCTATTTGGGTTCGTTAAAGCATGCAAATAATTTAACATTATTATCCAAACTTGGCATCAAGTATGTTATATCTGTAGGTGAACCATTGGATTGGTTACTGGGATATAAATTCAAGAGGAATCATAAAATTACTAATGAAGTACTTGAAAATAGGAAATTTGAGGCTTTCAATATTACCCCTCTAAACAAATCAGCCAATGGATGTACTATCAAGTCAGTTTTAAAGGTAAATAACTTACAGGATGATGGAATAGATGAGTTAGCTAATTCATTACTGTTTATCCTCAAGTTTATTGACGATATCTATAATGAATCTAACGGTGAGTCTAAGATCTTGGTACACTGCAGGGTCGGGGTGTCAAGGTCTGCTACTGTTGTTATAGCAGAAGTTATGAGAAGATTAAAAGTATCATTAGCAAAGGCATATTTATATGTGAGAGTGAGAAGATTGAATATCATTATTCAACCAAATTTACGTTTTATGTATGAACTCTTCAAATGGGAGGAGCAAAAGAGACTGGAGACTATGAGATCAGATACAACTTTAAGAGAGATTGATTGGTTTGTTATGTCTCGAGAAATAATGAAGTTAAATGTTCCATATTTAACTAATTAGATTGTATATTAGAGATTTAATGCCATAGTTTATCATGTATATTACCTAATTTATTACAGTTCTAAATGGTTCCAAATGGTTCCAAATTAATTTCAAACAATTCCAAATGATTACAATTATATCCTTTCTCTTCTATAAACCTCTAATACATTTATAATCACCTAAACTTGGTCTATTTTTCTTCAATAGAGAAACCCCAGGTATCATCTATCATCATAATTATGTCCCCGTGCGGGTAATTAAAATCGAGTCGCCAAATTTTCGTAGTGAACAGTTAATTTTCCTTACTTAATAGAGACGTCTATTCTTTAATTTAAGTATTAATACAATAAAAAAAAACTTTATAGGAATTCGTTTAGTCAGATATTGCTAACGAATAAAATTAAAAACAAAAAGCTCTAAAAGTTACACTTATAAAATAATTATAGCAAATTTATATAGTTGAGAAGGTGGACATCATGCCGTCAGAACAAGTATCCAATCCACTATTTACAGATCCTTCCATCATCCAGGTATCCGGTGGAAGTCTCCCAGAGGTGAATTTAAACCATGGAGAATCAGTTAACGTAGAAGCAGGCAATGCATTATCACAATTGTTAGATTCAGCAATGGCAAAAGCAGCCAAGGAAAGTACCCCAGACTTAGAACCACTTAACAATACTTCTACTCCCAACAATATTATATTAAGTAAGTCAACTATTAAAGAGTACGTTTATCTGATTGAGGAATTATTAAAATTAAAGAATTCCCCCTATATTGTTAATTTTAAACATTCAGACAAGTTACCGGATAAAGCATTTTGGAGATCCAAAATAAAGCCCCAAAGTGGCAATTCAAACTCATCTAAGGAGTTTAGACTGAGAAAGGGTGGATCATATAACAAGAAACATCAAGGTGATTTCGATAAAAAACACCCAGAAAGGACAACCGAATCTACCCCAAGTGGAATAATCTCAAAGAATTTCGAAGAAGAAGGAGAAGAAGAGCCTGATTGGGGGTCAGCTGGAGTAAATGAATCTATGATGAATATGGGTCAAACAGTAGAAGATTTTGAAAGATGGAAATCACAAATGAAGTTGGAAGAACGCCGTAAGAAGGGAGAATTAGTACACGACGAAGAGTTATCAAATAGTATGTCTACTAGTTTTCATAGTGGAAATGAGGTGGATAACTTTTTTTCATTTGTTAAGCCTAAGACGATTGAAACGAATTCTGGAAATTCTACACTTAATGCCAATCAAGGTGCTCAACAAAAACCAGAATCAGTTAAAAGCTCTAGATTTTCTTCATTTTTCAACACTTCTTCTCCTATCCCTGATTACAAGCCTATTCCTGTTGGACAACCTCAACCAATTCCAGATAGTCAGACGCCATCAAAACCACAGGTTCCACAAGGTGGTATGTCTAGATTTTTCAATGGTAATGCACCATCTCCACAACTGGAAATTTCACCACCAGGACTTACTAATGTTCCAAATCGAATGCCAATGCATGTTCCTCTTCCTCAACGGGCTCTGCAAGACCATGGTACTTCAGTACCATCAAAGACACATTCAACAACTGACCTGTTCTTTATGTCTTTATTAAATAAGAGTGAAACAAATTCTTCGAGCAACACTCCATTACCAACAAATAATAATTCACAAAACCCTCTTGATAAGTCACCAGTTAAAGAATTAGCTGATACTCCTGAACAGAAGAAGGAAGAGACCAAAAACACTTCATCCAACGGTCCACCATCTGGACCTTCTGCTTTACCTCGCATGAATTCTCAAGATCAACTTCAAGGCCAAGCTCCTCATCCTCAACAACAACAACAACAACAACGCCAGCCACAAGCCCCTCTTGGAAGCCAGGTACAAGGACCACCTCCTCATCTTATGCAAAGGGGTCCACAGGAATTACCTGAACAAAGATCTCAAATGCCACCATGGGTAAAGCAAATGCAAAATTGTATTCCACCACCTTTCCCTCCTCAAATGCAATATAATCCAAATATGCCTGGAGGTAATCAAGGTATGCCACTCCCAGGTTTCATGCCACCCCCAGGTATGCCACCACAATTTTCAAATGATAATCGTTTTCCACCTTCACCTTTTATGGGATTCCCTCCTGGAATGCCACTTCCACCACATATACTCCAACAGCAGCAGCAACAACAACAGCAACAACAACAACAGCAGCAACAACAACAGCAACAACAATTTCAACAATTCCAAAATATTCAACATAATCATTCTCAAAATCAACAACCACCACAACCGCAACAAAAATCTTGAGAAGTCAATTACATGATTTTTCCAAGGTTGTTCTCTAAATTCTTATTAGAATTGAACTAAACAGTATCTTGTAACTAAAGATAAGTTTTGTTATTCTAGAAAAAGTATTTTGTTAATGTAAATATTATTTTATGTATTTAAATATTATTCTATGCATTTAAATACTTATATATATATTAACACTTTTTTCTTTGCGGTTATAATACCTTTGAAAGTTGTAAACATAAATTCAAAACCTGGATATGTTCATCAGTACCATTATTCAATCTCTTGTCGACTTCAAAAAATATCTTGGCTATATTATTCTTTGTCAGAGACAGTATTTGATCATTAAGAATAAATTCATCGTGTAATTGGTCTAATAATTGTTGTGCACTCCAACCCTCTAAGATAATACCATTAACCATTTTAATAATGGTATTCGAGTTTTTGGAATTAATGGCATCTATTATAGCTTTTATTAATTCTGGCGAAACAATCCCTGCTATTTCTCTTACTGATTCTACTGTGATACCCGATTGGGTAGTACCAGTCTCATCTGACATTTCTATATCACCATCTACATCATTTAATGTATTGTATAATTTGGTAGCACTTTGTAAGTAGGTAATGGCCTTTCTTAAATCACCACCTGAGATCTTTAATACTTCTTGTAATACGTTCTCACCAGGAGTATATTTAATCTGTTCTTGTTCAGCGATGTATTCAAGACGCTTTAAGGCATTTTCATTGTTCAAAGATTTGAATCTAAATTTAGAACATCTAGATGCTAATGGATCAATAATTCTTGTTATGTAGTTACAAATAAGACAGAATCTAGTGACACCAGAATAGGTTTCCATAGTTCTTCTCAATGCCGATTGAGCATCATTGGTCATAGAATCTGCTTCATCTAATATAATGATCTTAAAAGGTGGACATGGGTAGTTCTTCAAATCATCACTGGTAGGATTAGAAATGGTTAATCTGGCAAAATTCTTGATTTTCTGTCTTACAATTGAAATACCTCTTTCATCAGATGCGTTTAATTCTAACACTCTAGATTTGTATAAGTTTGGTCCATATAATTGCTTTGCTAATGCTAATATTGTTGATGTCTTACCTGTACCTGGAGGTCCATAAAACAATAAATGAGGTAAGTTGGCTGATTGAATAGTTTTCTTCAAAACCTTCACAGCATGGTCCTGAGAAGCAACATCATCTAAGTTTTTAGGACGGTATTTTTCAACCCATGGAGTATGTTGTAATCTTTCTTGCTCATACTGATCAAGTCTACTATTTTTTTCCATTAATAATGAAGTCATAATTGTAGTAATATTGAATTTAAATTATTGAAAAATGATATTTAAAATAAGTTTAATGTGAAAAAAAACCAGTACGCGTTTAAAACTAAAGGAATCACTAAATAAAAGAATATATTAAATTTAATAGAAGTAAATACTTAGCTAATTAATTGATAGTAGTTTAGTAGAATATATAGTTGAAGGTATTTATTGTAGAATATTACAAAATAAATGTTTCGAAACCTAATGGAGCTCTGTAGCAGAAACAGAAGGATGCAATGATGGAAGGTTAATCTGAAACGAGTAAAGTTGAAGTTGAAATTAAGATAAAACAAAAACTAAAGCTAAAGTGGACTCTATAATGTAGAACATACTATACCCATGTGCTCATATAATTATGATTATATGAGAGGGGGATGAGTAAATAATACTACCTTTATATGTCTATTGGGCACCAATAACAGATAATTCTAATGTCCACACTCTTCTGATATGTACCTTTGTCTTCATAACATTATCTGGAGTGTTAATGATAGAATGATCAACTTCAATATCCATTTCCTCATTGGACCACCAGCACTTTCTAGCAGGTTTTCTCCAGAACAAAAGAAGCTTGGTTTGATTGGAATCTGTCTTTCTTTGTCTTGAGAGAGATCTTGAAACTCTAGAGGCACTATTAGCTAATGAAGCAATACGGGACCTAGACCTTGAAGCCATTGACGACTCGGAGGTTACAGGATCTAATGTAGGAGATTCTGGAGCACTGCACCCTTCATTTTTGAGTCTGACTAACAGTAACGACAAAATAACACATTTAGAAGGCTCCATGGATCTACTGCCCCAGGAGCCATCGTGATGGAACCCAGAAGTACAAAGCATATCGAATAAATGGTGTTCAGCTGGGCCCAAATTTTGTTCTGATTCGGGATTCTTTGGATCATATCCTAGTCCTTTAAACACTTGTTTGCTACCCAAAAGTTTTTCACCTGCTTTTAACTTTAAGTACCTCATTTGATCTGAATTCAATCCAGGTGATTGTGGGATTACGTAGAAATCTAAATCTTCTCTCAAAACGATGATTGCTGGCTTGTTGTGTAATACGCTTTCAGGACCTCTTCCGTAAGCACCGCTGATTTGAGGAGAAAGTGGCATTTGTGTCAAATCTCTTTCAGCATCATTGAATGTCTTCATAATGTATTGAAAGCATCCTGGCTCGAAATTAACAAACACGATATCTTCCTCTGTGAGGTTAGAAATGACTTGGCCATATTCATCCAAAAAAACACCGTTGGGAAACAAACACAATAATATACTTTCTGGTAAGCTCATTAATTCATCTCTGGTAATGGTAAATCTAGTACCTCTGATATTCAAGTGAATTTTTGAGTTATAGTCAATGTTTGACACAGAGTCATCTGTTCTAACACCATTATAGGTTTCTGGTGATACCTGGGTGATAATATCTGACATTGTTGCAATTAAAATGCCTTTTTTTGTTAAATTATAGGGTTTAGCACGTTATTTATTCAAATTGTAGACTAAGGTTTCCAGCACCTGTGTGTATATTAATAAATAATAGTGATTAAATATGTTATCAATTTCATAATGAGCCATTTTTATTTGAGTTTGGGGCCTCAGTTTACGATGAAAAAAATCACAAAACAAAATAAGGTGAAAAATTCATTAAAAGGCATAATTTTCAAGGACCAATATGGGCTGTAATGGAGATTGTTCATGCTCTAAGAATACTGTAGCTGTAAACGATTTTAATGACAAAAATAACGACGACGATATCT
This sequence comes from Schwanniomyces vanrijiae var. vanrijiae, assembly GCA_030556805.1. Lineage (NCBI taxonomy): Eukaryota > Fungi > Ascomycota > Pichiomycetes > Serinales > Debaryomycetaceae > Schwanniomyces > Schwanniomyces vanrijiae. The sequence goes on along the minus strand of JAKTUS010000010.1, from coordinate 342,088 downwards.
GGGAAAATGATGAAGTTGATGAGGTTTTTATAGCTCATAGCGATGTTAGAAGGTCCCATGAGAAACAAGGATATTTGGATGGGTTATCTCATGCTAAAGAAAATAGTCTTCAACAGGGATTTGATGATCTGTTCCCTCAGGGAGCAAATTTGGCTATCGAAGTTGGCAGGATATTGGCTAAAGTCAAGTGTCATGGAAGTGATGAGTTGTTTGTGCGTGCTTGTAATGAGTTGAAAATTACAAATATCTTGAATAAGAAACATTTCGATGATGAATTACAATTAAATGGCGTACATAGTGTATTAAATGAATGGGAGACTATAGTCTCTGAGCTTTGATGAAACCAAACCGTAAGAGGAAGGATTTCACAATATGAAATATGGAACAATAAAAAAAGAAAGAGAATAGACATTAAGAACCTTAATTAATCAATGGCATATTATTAGCAATATCGTTGTTCACATTGATGAAATGTTTGTGCATAGTTTCCAGGAAATTTAATCTTCCATTCGACCAGTCAACCCACAATTCGCTCACCAAATATTGCGTTTGCTGGAACATAGTGAATTCCTCAAAACAGCAGTTTTTTATGAGCCAATCCTTGTTTAATTGCTGGAAGATTTCATGCTTGTCGTTGATTATCAGTTGGCGTAACTTTGCTATATCAGAAGCCTTTGCGTCGGCGTCTTCATGGCTCAACTTGGTGTATTTTGCTTCGTTGTCTTTAATTCTAGCTTGTAATTGATTAATGTTGTTGACGGAGAGTCTCTTGGTTCTCTCGAATAATTCTTGTAATGAATATAGATAGTCAAGGTAATTTTTAAATTTCTCTAATATAATTGTGTTGACTGTATAACTTTCATCAATAAGTGCTTGGCTTGATTTATTGAAAAAATCAGAGATAAGCCCCATTGAGTCATTAATAGAATTGATGTCGTCTCTGTTGTTACTTCCAAGCACTTGTTTATCAGCATTAGGATATATATTTAAATCCATAGTTTTGAAATGTCCTATCATTTCTACAAATTTGCTGTTTTCATAAGCAATCTGTTGCTGTCTCTTTTCGTATCGTTCGACCAACACGATTATTTTAGTCCATACTTCTATTATATTACTTATATTTGTTTCAGCATCCGACCAGTTCTTCAAGAATTCCTCACCTATAGTGGGCCATATATTGTTAATGAAGTCACTCAGGATCTTTTGACCTTTAAAATCTAATGAAAAGTCGATATTTGCCTGTTTCTTCCAAGTAGCAATGTCCGATGGTAAACTTAAAAAAGTAATTACGGTTGAATCTTTCTTTAATACTGGATGCTTTACTAATTGGCAAAGAAACCTTTGTAAACCACGACGACGTTTTTGTAAAAACTGAGAATCTGGAGAGGCTCCTACTGTTTTGTTAGATTAGTACTTGTTGAACACGATTAACCAAAATAAAATATACATACCAGAAAATTTTTTTGGAGGCAATCCAGGGATCACCCTAAATGGATATCTTTGAAGTAAGTATTCGAGTAACCTAAATTTAACATTAGTATAACTGAAACCTATGTGTCTATGTTTACATTTGCAAATTAAATAACATACCATACGAAATCTGAATATCTTCTAATGACTTTCTTTTGTTCAAGCGGGATATTGGCACCTAGTTTCAAATTATGGGTAATGATGTAATTAATATGCTTGAATAACAACCCTTCCTTTTCTGGTACCTCCTTAATTTTTATCGAATCTGATAATACCATATTGGGATTAAATCTACTTTTGATGTCATTAATATATTTGTTTATAGAATCATTATCCAATGGTTGTGGGTTCAATTTCCCAGTTTGTTTACCCTTATTTGAAATTGCAGAATGGTCCTCAAGTATCGGATCTGCAAGAATTGTCTCTTTTTGTTTCCAGGTGTCATCTTCTAGAGTTGTGTTCTCTAAGTTTTCTGATAATGGGTCAACAAAATTGGATACTTTCCACTTCACTAATTCATCTACTAATTTCAATGGCAATGGTGGGAGATTATCTTTCTTAAATTGTAGTGTCACGTAGTCACCGGTGTCAGGTGTATCCAATTCTAATGCTATCAATCCCAAAATATGATAGAAATTATCTTTATCTGATGCTGGGAGAAGATTATTATCATATAACGTGTTGATAATCTTAGTTTTTTGAAAATTGGTGAAGTAACCTAAAGTGACCATTTTATCAAACACTAACTCCTCTAAATGGTTTAATGTAGTTAGATTCGTACGCAATGCCATCTCCATTGATTTGTAAGATTCTGGGAGACTTTCTTCATCCAATGACGTTCTAGCAGGAGTTGATATATGGCTGTTATCACCATTGTCACCAGAACCGCCAGGAGTACTCAATAATTGAGATGCTGTCAAATAGCTACTATTACCACCAAAAGGGGAAACATTAGAGCTTACATTATTATTACTATTATCATATGACCACCCATTATCCCAATGGTCATCTGATCCAAAAGTACCACTCATTATGACGTTATTTTGCAAAGAAGCTGTTATTATATTTTGATTTAAAAATCATTATCTTTTAGTGCGAGAAGAGACTCTGATTTCACGAGATAAACATTTAGTAGAGGCAGATTAAAGCGAAATATACAGAAATATATTATACGGAATTTATTAATATATATGACTGTAGTATTAAAATTATATATGACTATATGTTATATATTATAAAAGTACTTAATTACATGATTTAAATACATTTAAGTTGGTCTGGGATAATTTACTGTAACTACACGTTTCCATACTTCTCGAATCAATCTGTCTTGTTGGTCGCATGAAGATTCATGTTCGGTAGGCTCGCTACCTCTGACAGCTAAGTATAATCTCGAACCAAGTTCTACAGGTGGAATTACCTCTGTAGAGGCAGGTGGATTTGCAGTGGTAACTTTACCACCAGCTTCTTCAACAATGATGATACCGGCACAAACGTCCCATTCCCAACATCCACCTTCCCAAAAGATATCAAATGCACCAGTAGCCACGAAACACATGTCTAAACTGGCACTTCCTAAACTTCTCATGCCATGAACCATTCCTCCCAATCCATTTCTGCCCGACTCTTCTGCGGCCATATTGATGAATGAGTTGATTTTCTTATGCAAATTCAGCTCTGGTGTATCTTTTCTATCTTTACCCCATTCACACAGAAATATGCATCCCCTGGGAGCATTTTCTGGAATTGGGGTCTTTTTCAATGGGAGTCTGGTTTTACGATTAAGCCAGGACCCTCCACCTTGGTATGCAGAATATGTCTGGTTTAACAAAGGTGCATGTACAGCACCTACAACAGGCTTGCCATTCAATGTGAACCCAATAGATACACAAATCATAGGAAATAAGTGCACATAATTCACGGTACCATCTAATGGATCGATTACCCATGTAGGATCATTGTCGACAAGATATTTCTTTGTTTGACCAGCGGAATACGTTTCTTCACCAATGAACTTATGGTGAGGATATCTATTCTTGATCTCACTTCTGATAAATTGTTCTAACTTTTCATCTGTTTCTGTTACTATGTCTACTGTATTTTTCTTTAACCTAATATTAGTGCTTGTAGTGTTAGATTCTTCAATTAAGATAGCACCTGCCTTTTCAGCTATTTCCACAGCAAAATCATGTATTTCCTTCAAATCTATATCCATTTTGTTTAGGTTTTATCGTATAATGTCAGTGATAAGTTAGTTATTGTCTAAAAACCTTGCTATTTTAGTTTGAGATAGTGACTACTAACGAGATTTTATGTCTCGAAAATCGCATTGGGGGAGTTTATAATATCCTATAGTCATTGAGCGATACCATTGAGTCATACCATGGTTCTAGAATGGGCATATGCCAATTCTATAAATGGTTACATTTGTATACTAATATTTTTATAGACAACTAATATTAGTATTATTAGATATCTATGTCAGTTAGTAGTTGTATTTTGTATGTGGAGAGGAGGGGGAGTATTAGTTCATTGATGAGGCCTTATTATGGGGGGTTTTGCATCTAATCAATCACACGGCTAAATATGCCATACACTACTTCTTATAGTTATAGATATTTTATATATATGGCTCAATTACCAAATTATCAGGATATTTTGTAGAAAATATAAATTTAAACGACCAAGGATTTCGATATATTTCAATAGTGTAATGGCAATAAAGGTTATAGTGTATATTATTCATCAGCAGCAGCAGCAGCAGTACATGAAATAGAACTTTATGCACTTATATGGGTTCTATTTAAATCAAGGGTATTATCTAATATACTACAGTCATCTTTTCTTTTTATAATTTTATTATTATTTCTAATATTTATAAATTTTGTTTTGTACATAATTCCCTCTAATCTAGTGAATGTTTTTTTTTTAAAAAAAAAAAAACTATTATAAATATCCATATTATTTTTAGATATAATGAGAAAAATTACATTTGGATAAATTTGATACTATCTTTGAGCCATATTATCACTAAAATATATTCTCTTTGAACGTAAAAAACAAGGAGCCCATAAATTATTCGAGAAATTTTGGAACATAGTTTTCTAATTTTGTGTAATTCATATAATATAGTATTTTTAGTTAATAGGTAAATAATCACACATAGTAAGGTAAAGAGTTATACCTCTCTAATATAGTCTCATTTATTTAATTTTACATTAGGCTTATAAAAATGTAAGTTATTTATGATGTTATATCCAATGATAAAATAGAAAATATTCGTAATTTTATATTCAATGGTAAAATAGAAATATTTTATCAAATTCTAAGAAATAAACAATATTTACAAGCAACTAATACTATTTAACTCATTAAACGGATTTATTTGTGATAAATTACATAGAATATAATCTACAATATACAAATATATATCTCCAAAATCGAGATCACAAGATTGTTATCTAGCATTTGCTTTGTACAACTATTTGTTTACCCAATATATATTATAATCACCATTTATGAACAATAACAGTTATTTCAGATTACCAAAAAGATATTTTATGTATAAATTAGTATTTTCCTAGTTTGAAATATTTAAAATAAAGTATAGGTATATAAAATATTGTTATTTCCAGGGTATTGAAGTAAAATATGATATTCAACAAATAAAATACTATTAGATCTAAATGTCATATATTATCCCTACTATTAAGTATTGAAACTACTTAATATACCATTATAGGTAATAAATCATTGGTACATATACTTCTTTACTTAAACCTGTAACTACCTATATAAAGTATAAGACAATCTCTAAATTCCTGAATACAAAATATTAATTATGGTTATATAATATATATAGTAGTAAGTATTCTATTTGAATATTACTTACAAGATTTTTTTACGAAATTCAATTATGATTGGTTTTGTTAACTTATAGAAATGATTAAAATTGCCGCAAAAAGAAATTGTTGGTGTGCTGAATAGGATTCAAATATGTGGGGTAGCGTACATCTAAAGTTATTATTTACACTAAAACCAAATTGATGCAAAATTAGCCAGTGCAAATTTAAAACCTGAGTCTAGGAAGTACTAAAACTATAAAACATTATACTAAGATGGTTTATAAAGAATTCTTAACATTTATAGAGTTAAGAAATTCTGTATCTTGCCCACCACTATTTTTTTAGGTGAATAATAAAGGTTTTTTTTTTTTCGTTTGAGATATAGTTCGTTTATAAATATGAATAGTTTTGTTAATAGTTTCAAATTAATTTAGTTGAGATAGTTACAATAAATGTTGTTGTATCCTAAATACTAATATACCAAACATGAATTATATATTTTCATATTTTGGTTATTCTAAATGTAGAGTTAGGAGTGTTTATATTGAACAAGCTTTTATCAATGGAATTGGAAAAATCATTTTGCATAAAAAACATAAGATTAAGATGGTTCCAATTTATATTCAAAAAAAAATCAAGGAAAATAAAAAGACACTTCAGAGGAAATTCAGGTGATTAATTATGGGTTTTTTTTCTATAAATTTTGATATTTTTATCTCTTCTTAACACAGCGTTTAGAACCGTACTTGAAATTTCATACATTATTTCAATATTAGAATTTTTTTATATTGTTTCTTGGCCCTTTTCACCTAAAATTAACCAGAATATAAAATTCTCTTATTTATTTAGTACTGAAGTAAATGAAATTAAATTAAAGAAGTATAGTATTGAATATTAAATATACTTTATTGTGGTAACACAAGATATCGGAAAAAAAAAGCAATTTCCATTTTGAGCTCTTCTCATAAGTCTTTTATGATTAAACGTGTAGGAGGTAATTAAAAAGCTTATATTAATGGTGGAAGAAAGGTAAAAAAAAAAAAAAAGCTGAGCCCTTAGTAGCTGGAAAGTTATTGTTTATTCTGAAATAGGCTTGAAGAAAGTTTATGGATAGAAATGTATTATTTATATAATTGGCTATTATTTAATATCAGATATATTTAGGATTTTAGCAAATGAAAGATCTAACCATAATATAGAATATTGATATCATGATATTATGTATTAATAAGTTGAGTAAATTACAATAAATATTTTTGTACCTGAAACGGCAAAACTTTCAATATTGATTAATAAAACCCAATATTTAGGGGGGAAGGAATAAATATATGAATAAATAAATTCTTTTATTTAAACTATAAAAAGAAAAAGGTATATAATGCCATTTTTAAAATTACGGATAAAAAAAGACTAAATGAAATTATCCTTATGAAGAAAATATAATATTAGACAATTCAAGTATATAGAAGAAAGTAGATTTTTCTTAAATTCCTATTCAACAAAGATCAAGTAGAATAAAAAAAAAAATTTTTAAGTATGAAATTTAAAGATACAAATCTCTTAGTTTATTTAGATGAAACCAGTAAAAGTAAAACAAGTATTTGATAATTTAAAAAAAAAAATTTCCCAATAGACATATTTATATTATAAAACATTAATTAAAATTACTATAATTTTCAACTAATCGTGTTAGGATACGAATGGCCTAAATTCAAAGGGGATATCACTATGGCAATGAAATCCAACTATATCTCGTAATTTGTATTTCAATTCTATGTCATCATTTTCATTAAAGGCAACTCCATAGCCTTTTAAATACTTCTTACATTGATTTTTTGTTAATAAATCAATTTCTTGAACACTTAGTATTTTTGGTAAATCATCAGGTGGTAAAGAACCATCCAAAAATGGGAGAGGGTTCTGAAGAGAGAAAGGGCACTGATTTATCCTTAAAACAAAGTTATCGTTTCTAATAATCTTAAAGTTTATAGAATATGTTGTATCTTCAACTTTTTTTAGCCTGTAATCAATATTATCTATTTTTGCTATTAAGATATCTAATTTTGATGATAATTTATCGAAGTCTTTTTTGTATGTTTTTTTTGATTCAGGATCATCCATTGGTGTTTCCTCCATAGCTTCTTCCCACGCCTTCTCTCTCAAAATATTATTTATTTGTAGGAGCTGTTCTTGGTCTTTTATTTTCTGTCTTAATATTTTATCATGAATTGCAAGTTCTAGTCTTCTTCTGTAACAAGTAATACTCTTTTCTGTTCTTCTAGTTGGTGGGGATACACCATAATTATTTTTGAATTCTAGTTTCTTATGACTAGCCATAGTTACTATAAATCAATTCGTGTATAATGCTTATAGCTAGTTTTATAACCATCATAGACTATATTTATATGTTTGAAAAATTCATTGGTGGTCACCTGAAACTTAAAATCAGGTTATCCATTATTGGAAAGTTTAGTTATTAAAGGAAATAATAGTGAGTGTTGCATAATATATAGTTATTTTTATTTAGAGATTTATTTATTTATTTTTGTATACCTAATAATATTTAATATTTCTTATATCCTTTTAAATTGTATTATCTGTAATTCAATAAAAACGTTTGGGGTCTTTAGCAGTCAAATGTTTTGTGTAATTATTAGAAGTTGCAAACTTTTGTTCTAATAATTGGTTGCTTATTTATTACCACTGAATAATTAAAAGCCTTGGGCTACAGAGAATATGAATGTTAGCAAATTGTATATTATTAGCGATATCTATCTTATTTCATTTAAAATAATGCAATCATATTTAACTTTGTATTGCAATGTGACAAAATAAAAGAATAATGAATTAATATTGTAAAATAGAGGTTTTTTTTAATTTTTTTTTAATTTTTTTAATTTTAGCTTATTCTTGATTATTTCTTAATTTAAGCTACATTTGTGTGAAATGTACGAAATCTATAATTATAATCGAATTTAGAATCAAACCCAAGTACAGTTTTCAATTTAACCTTCAAGTTTATGGTTTCATTGGCGTTATACTCAACTCCATAACCTCTTAAATATTCTTTGCATTGATCTATTGATAAATTGTCAATATCCTCAATTCTTAATACTACTGGTAATTCACTAGGAGGAAGATCGCCATTTAAAAATGGTAATTGTTCTGGCATTATTCCGTTTTCTCTTGCATTCCTATTTTCAATTCTAGTTAACCTGAAATCAGTCCTATTTAAAACTTTTTCCATTCTATCGAATCTTTCTTCAAATTTTCTATCCATATTTCCGAATTTTCTATCAATATTTTCGAATTTTCTATCAATATTTTCGAATTTTCTATCAATATTTTCGAATTTTCTATCAACATTTTCGAATTTTCTATTTAAACTCAATTCGTTAGCTCTAGCCCATTCTGTGAACCATCGAGGGGAATGGGATATTGTTTCTTCGTCAGCTTTTCTTTTTAACACATTATCAATATTTGTATTCTGCTCTTGTGATTGTCGAATCGACTCTAATTCCTGGATATCCAAATCCAAATTCAGTTGAAGAGATTGTATCGCTTGTTGCTGTAAATTAATTCTCCCCTCATATGATGTTAACCGCTGTCTTGAATTTCTAGACTCATTAGCAATATCAAGCTTCCTTTTGAAGCCAAGAATATCATTATACGTATCTCCTGTGGGTGGGTCTATGTTTAAATCGTTGGTATAGTTTAAGTTGTTTTCTTCACTCATATTTATTGTATAATAAATAATTATGTTAGTTTATTTGTGTTGTAAAACTCACAAAGTATAAATTAAATATAATTGTTTAGAGCTCGGATATATGATTTTGTGCTATTTTTATTATTAAACTCTTGGAGACTGTCTAGCAAAAAAATATGGCATCAATAATAGAGTAGTTGCTTTATAAATATTTCGTTGTATCCTGTTTTCAGTAAGTATGATAAATTGTTCTGCATAACAATCAATACTTGCATTTAATACCAATTACAAATTTAAATGATTATGGTAATGACAGATATTTTCCCACAATTATATTATTATATAAATGTAACAAATATATTATTATAGCGGTATTTTATCAATAGATAAACATTAAGTATATGAATTTTCATTTATTTTATATATAATATCATTATAACTACTAAATTAAAACAACAAAGCACTAAAATTTAGATTTATACATATTTCTAAGATAATACAGTGTTATATATAGCATATTCTGGCTTTAAGTGATAACTATCATTTATTATGAATCCCTTTATATGTATTTTTTTTTTTTGGATAATATTCTTGATATTCTCTTAGAAAGTTTTATACTTCTTAGTCAGAACTGGTTCTACCTTTGCATTAATATTATTATACCACTAGTAATAGGATATAGCAAATAATATTTTTAATATAGTTACAATTTAGATGGTATAAATATAGTATTTTAAGTGGATGTTGTTAGCTTGTTTCATATAATAGTATTTTTTTTAAAAAAATGGCACATAGTTAACATGATAGATATATTTCATTCTAGAAACAATAAAAATGGTTAAATATAAAAAATGGCTTTAATTATTTATAAGCATATTTAAATCTGACATATACTCTTTATGGGTCAAGCCGAGATGAATAATAAACTTTTTATGTTCTGATTTATGTATTATGTATTTTCAAGAAAACCTAGTATTACATTTAATAATGCACTCTTAAAGATATCAGGTAATAATTATTTAATCTAATTTCAAGTCAATTATACATTAAAATTTTTTGGTACTTTATTATACTACTCCAAATCAAATTATTTATTATCTTAAAACTATCACCATTTTTTAATAATTATTTTGATAAATTTTCAACTAAATCCGATGACTTATTCGTAATTATAATATATATAATGTTTATATCTATTAGAGATAGTATAATATGTATATAATCTATAAATGCTTCATTAATAATTAATAATTTAATAGCTTTAGATGAAAATAAAACAATATTAAAAATCTACTACAATAATTTACCTGATTTTCACTGATAATTCTGGTAATATAAAAAAATTATAGAGGATTATATTTGTGGCAATACAATATTGTAGTCCTAATCATTAATCACGTGATTGCAACAATCTCTTATCTAAGATATGTTATATACAATTCTCTTATTCAAGTAAGGTTATTGAAATTAATATGAGCTAAAACTACAGTATTTATTGAATAGGCGATTCCACAAATACGAGAGGAAAATAATAATAACACTTCTCCCAATTCCAAGTAACTATTATACATATATCATATTATACTATTACCTATGGAGTTCCGATTATATATATACTTTTTATTATTATCTCAGAGACTGGATATAAACTACTCAAATATATATGTATTTTTTCTTCGTTGAGATCAAATATTATAGATTTTTACAAAGATCAATATGCCTAATTTAAATTCTTTTTATAAATGATAGGTATTCTTTAAATAGAAATAATGTATATTGATAATGTAGCCGTGTTTTCTTTTAGTCTATTTATAGCGGTGAACTTTATTAAATAATAGACCTCAGGTTAAAGGTTTTGTAACATGAGATATGGTGTAAATTTCTTGCTAGTAAATATAATAATATAACTTGGTGAAAAAACAATGACTTTCTTAAAAAAATAAAAACTAATTAAATATAGCATCCTTCAAAAGCTACATTTGGAGACCAACATTAAATTTTAAGCTGTAGCATGTAACATTTTTACAATCTCAAAAGAGATAATAATTTAAGCTATAACACTAATCTCAATTTTTTTTATCTCTAACAAAAATTTTAGTCTCCATCCTCTTTTTGTGTATGTGATTATTTATGATTATTATAATTCACTATTTAATAACCATTAAGGTTAGACTAAGAGATAAAAGAGATACACTAAATCTGCATATAAATAGTGGTTTTTTTTTACTGATGATTATATACACTCCTAATTTAAACTGTATCATTTATCGGTTTATTTCTTTGTTATTAAATAAATAAATATTAAACTAATAAAACCCTAAACATGTCGGTATCTAGTGTTTGGAATAAATTATCGGCATTTTTTTCTAAAGATGGAGACTATGATAGAGTAGGTCTTGGTTTCCTCAAACCACATCCAGATACATTTTTTGTCAAATGGAGAGCTAGTGATATTTTGGTGATTTTAGCGATTTCTGTGTTGTATTTCTTCCTGGTTTCATTAGAGCCATTTCAAAGACAATTTTACATAAATGATCTCTCAATTTCACATCCATTTGCTGAGGTAGAAAGGGTGAATGAATCACAGCTATTCTGGTATTCTTATGGGTTTCCACTTCTTGTCATTTTTATAATCGGATTAATTATCACCAAACCTCGTAATAAAATTTATCTTACCTACACATCGCTATTAGGGTTAAGTTTATCTGTACTTATCACTTCCACTTTCACAAATATATTGAAAAACTTTATTGGAAGACATCGTCCTGACTTTTTGGCCAGATGCATTCCTCGTGAAGGAACTCCTACAGATTTACTTGTATATGCCAAGGATGTCTGCACTACTAAAAATATTGCAAGGCTACTTGATGGATTTAGAACTACACCATCTGGTCATTCTTCTATGAGTTTTTCTGGTCTTTTCTACTTAAGTTTGTGGCTTGCGGGTCAATCTGTTGCCTTACACGAATACACTGGAAGCATACGTATCATAATCAGCGCATTGCCAACATTTGGTGCCTCTCTTATTGCTCTCAGCAGAACTGAGGATTATAGGCATCACTTTGTTGATGTTATCATCGGTAGTATTATTGGTTTGGTTATTGCATATTGGTCCTATTTTAGACTTTTCCCTCAATTGAAAGACCCACAATCCTACAAGACTTTGATTACTATAGAAGAAGAATCTGAATCATCTACAAATGACAATGCTTACCGTATAATAGAAGAATCTGTTTAAATATTCATGATATATAGTTATTACATCGACAATCTTAATTCTTCCTTATTGTGATTATAATCACGTGCAAATCTTATCATCAGTAAATTTAGAAATGCGCCAACACAGAGAGAATACTTTACTGTTTTATATCACTACGAATTGTTACAGAAGACAATATGTCCTCTGGAGAATCTTTATCTGCATACTGTTTTATTTCTGACAATACCACTCATTGTATTTCTATTAATTCCGTTATTAACTTTTCTGAAAACGTCATTGAAAGCACCAAGAGTCACACACAATATCCTAATGATGATAAATTGAAGATTAGAAATAGAAACTTATTATACAGTTTAAATAACCCATCACTATCAGATTTGGATTCTGATATACTGACACCTGTAAATGGGAGCTCGAGAGAGAGCTCACCAACACCATTAGAGGAAAGGGAAATTACTACTGCGATAAATAATTATTCTACCCATGCTTTGTACATGCCTGAATTGATCATAGACATGGAGGATGTTATTTCTGGAAATTTTGATCACATAAAACTCTTTTTGAGTAAAATATTTACTAATTGGAGCCAACGTGAAAATATTAAAGTGAAACAATTGACTGGTGGGATTACTAATGTATTATTATCTTGTACATATACCCCCTCTGGTGATAGCAAGCTTATGAGGGTATATGGATTGGGAACGAGCTTAATAATTGATAGACATAGAGAGTTTATTCTGCATTTGTTCTTAAATTCATTACAATTAGCACCACCATTGTATTCTAGGTTCAAGAATGGTTTGATTTATGGGTTTTTGCCAGGAAGATCTTTGTCTTCAGAAGATTTGAGAAATGAAAATATATATCCTCTAATTGCTCAACAATTGGGAAATTGGCATAGTAAGATAGATGCAAAAAAAATAGAGAATGGAGTAGAAGTTTTGAGAAATTTCACTGTTACTTCCAAGAAACTTCATAGCATTAAAGTAAAACCTTTGAAGAAGAATTTTATTTCGAATATTTGGGAATTACTAGAGAATTGGATCGAAATAGTTCCAGTTTTACCTGATCTCATCAAATCTTTTGATGAAAATATGAATGAGTCTGTTGACGAAAATAATTTAAGAAATATAATAACCAATGAATTTAAATGGCTCATTGAAACTTTATCCACAGCTAATTCACCTATTGTATCATCTCATTGTGATTTACTTTCAGGTAACATAATTATACCAGACGATTACCCATTAGATGAGCCATTAACATTTTTACCAAGTATATCATTAAATCCAATTAAATTCATTGATTATGAATATATGCTTCCAGCTCCAAGAGCTTTTGATATAGCAAACCATCTAGCTGAATGGCAAGGGTTTGATTGTGATAGATCTGCTATTCTTGACCCTGAATTTGATAACCCAATTCTCATTCGTTGGGTAAAAGGATATTTAAATAAGCAAGATGCCTCTGAAACAGAAATATATAGCTTGATAAAAGAAATAAGGATTTTTTATGGTCTTCCGGGTTTTTATTGGGGTATTTGGGCTATGATACAAAGTGAAATTTCTAATATAAATTTTGACTATGGAAAGTATGGTAAGTTAAGACTTCAAGAATACTGGGATTGGAAGAAGAGCTACATAAAACAACTTAATCAGTGATTTTATCATTAATTACCATGTGATATTAATTTCTTATATATATGGATATGGATATAGATATATATATAGATGAACTTTGGATGCTCTTTTTTTTATTTATTAAACATTTAATTAAGTAAATTTACATCATAACTATCTTTGTAAATCAACAATACATGTCTTATCCGTTTGTGAAGTATGTATGATCGCCCATTTATTACCTTTTGAGTATTCCTTCATTAAGGCATTATGTATGTTGAGAGCAAAACTTTTTGGAAGATTATTGGTTGCGAATAATACTTTTTTGATCCATTCTTCGGGTTGATGAATCGATATTACTGATATCATATCTAATAATTCATCCCTAGCATCAATTGTGATTACTGGAGAACGAGCAAGATCCTTAATTAACACAGCTGAGGCAATTCTTGAATCATTTTCAACTTCCCATTTTTTGAGATTTTTTCTTCCTCTTGGCGCTTGGTTCTCAACAAAAGTAACCTTTTGTTCAATGTCAACATTGAAAAGAGGGCCATCAGCTGCCAGTAGTCTAGAACTTTCTGTTCCATCATTGCAAACTTTCTTAGAATTTTCATCAATAATTGGATTATTATTAGAGTCATTTTCTTGATCTGGTAAGCCACCCACAATAATTTCGCCAACTAAGAACTCAACCAATTCATTATAATCTAAATCAATGTCCTTGTGTGCACTGATATTCTTTACTCGCAATGGCTTAAATTTTGCAGCCGCTTTTCTAGAGCGAGATTTCAGGGTAGATTTAGGTTGTTTAATTACAACAACCCAGTTAGCTCCATCTTCATGAGCTTTATTTAAAATATCTTCTTGGAAATTTGATGAAAATATATCACAACTAATATTACGTTCCCATAAATATCTTAAAATTTCATATCCAGAAGACTTTAAATAAGATTCATTTAGACTTGTAATCAATACATTACATCTCAGGCAATTCAATTTCGAAGTTGGACTTATCTTCATTCTTCTGTTAGATAAATTTTTCATCAACAAGAACAAGAATGTAGATGAAAGTGAAAACCCAACAACATAAGGTGTGGAAGATGCATTTATGTCTTTATTTGCAAATGATGATGCTAATGAATCATAACGACCACCTGTAATTATTCTTGAGTAGCGACGGTTTTTATCTACTCTAAAGATTGCTTGGAACATAATACCTCCTAAATAATATTTATGGTTATAATTACTCAAAGGGTTCAAAACAACAGGAGTGGTTATACCAAACTTCTTTAAATATGATAACATTTCTATAATATAAACCAAAGCCCTTTCTACTTTCACAAGAAGTGGCGAATCGATAAATAATTTTTGCAACTTCAATTTTGCCTTTTCAGGTTCCATAGTAAAATTAAATACATCAATCAAATCGTTTGTGACTGTATGAGGAACACCAAAATCTTCCCTTAAATATCTTTTTATTTCTTCAGGGTTTTTATCGATTCCTAATTGTGATAATACCCCCAACACTTCATTTCTCTTTGTATCATCAATTCCTATGTTTCCAAAAGAAAATGTTATTATTGCATTTAAAATCTCAGAATGGTTTATAATGATTACACTTTGAGAATTCTTTGACTTAAAACATGGAAATGCGTGGAAAATTTCATCAATTACTTTTAGGCATTCTGCATCATTCACTTGTTTAGAAACCGACTCATGGTTAAGAATATCGAAATTGACTGCACTGAATTTATTAGGAGAGCCAGCCCCTCTAATATTTGGCCTATAAACAAAGTCATGACAGAATAATTTAGGAACAGAAACATTTGTTCTGCCCAAGAATCTCGCAGTTGGTAACATTAAATCATAAGGTAATGTCAAAACTGAACCACTTCTATCTAAAACTTCGTAGACTAATTCGTTTTTCTGAACTGGTGATTTAGGGAGCAATACACTAGTATTAAAATCTTCGATTGCACCATGATTTCTAAATATCCTAAAGAGTTCTGAGATTGTACTGCTAAAAAGCAAATAATCATTGATTGATTGATTAAAATGATGCATATGTGAATTTTTATTTACACTGTCAAACATTATATCATTTACCATCAGGTAAGGTTGGTTAAATAATGTTTCTCTTACTTGTTGTTGCCAAGGAGATGCTGGATCTGCAAGAGATTTAAGTGCTTCTTTAATGACTTGATCTTGATGTTCAACTGGTAACCATCCACTTTGTAAAAGTTCTGCTGCACCAGGACGCTTTTCTGGTTTATGATCTAATAATAATCTGATAATTTTTTTCTCCGTGTTATATTTCATTCCAGCAAAGGATGATGGAAAATCGACAGATTTTAACCTTAAATTATTTAAAATTTGAGCTCTTTCCATTCCTGTAGACATTGGGAAACACATTTCAAATAAAATGATACCTAATGAGTACATATCAACTTTTTCATCATAATCACCGGTCGCTACTTCATTTGCAGTATAGAAAACAGTACCTACAATAGTTGAAAAGTCCTTATTAGCTCCTGAAGAAACCTGATTGTTGTTCAGAACAATGGAAGAAAAATGTGAATTTTTTGCTAATCCAAAGTCACCAACTTTAATATTATTAGCACGATCTATGAAAATATTCATTGGTTTCAAATCTCTATGGATAAACCCTTCACCGTGAATGTAAGATACTGCTTCTAACAATTGTCTAAATAGTCTCCAATATTCATTTGGGTTACCAGGAAGCCCTTGTTGAATCAAATTAAGCAATGTATTATTTTCACAAAATTCCATTTGAATATATAAGATTGACCTTGCATTATTGATATTATTATTGCTATCCTGAACTCTTCTATTCTGAACTACATGAGAGTAGTCTGACAGTAAAGCTTCCGAGGTAGGTTCTTCATTTGAGGTAGAATCTTCATCCGATGTTTCACTATCTGACTCAAACACTTGATTTGAAGTATCTGTAGAATTTGCAAAAACAATTCTATCATCAATGTCAAAATCGTCTTCAAAACTATCAAATTGCGGATTAAATGAACTCGATATATAATCAACCTGAAAGGAGTTATTATGGCCAGCAATAAATGAAGAAGATCTCATATTGAATGGACTCTCAAAGTCACTTGAATCAGATTCCGTATCAGATTCTATAGCATTGTTATTTTCACCTTGAATCTCTTCAACCCAAGTACCATAATATCTGACAATATATTGGTGGTTTAATCTTGCTAATGATAAAACTTCACTTAATAATGAATCCAATTTATTTGCTCGATGTTTAATCTTTTTAATCGCATAGTAGGTCCCTTCAATTCTATTTCTCACTTTAACTACTTCACCAAATCCACCTTTTCCTAATTTTCCAAGTTCTTCAAAATCCCTTTCATATCTGCCCATATTACTTGGATTCCCCATTTTTGAATTAAAGTCACCAGACCAATTACTCTGTTGGTTCTGATTAGAATATCTTCTCTTTGATACTGCATAAGGAACATTGAGATTTTTCTTTTGGTCAGTTGCATTATGGTGTTCTTTTTCAGTGGTATTTTTCTTTGTTCCCTCCATAGATAAACTATCAGAAGTAGAGTTTGACGTATCAGATAGTGAATGGTGGTCAAAGGTATCATCAATATTAAATGGGTTACCTGGAGCAATCACGGGACCATCTCGCAAGAATTTCATAGCATTCAATTCAAGAGGACTTGGTCTTCTAGACACTTTAGATTGTAACATTTTAGATAGTAAGTCATATACAAGGATAGCATAGTCTTCCATACCTTGGAATCCGTCTATGGAGAATTTTTCATGAAATTCTTCTGGGGTACGATATTTTGTTGTGACAATATTGAAATTAAGCATAATTCTCATGAATAATACCCCTAAATCCCAAACATCTGTTTTGGCTTGATGAGTTCCCAGATTCATAATTTCTGGAGCACACCATTTGCGGGGGATATATTTATCTAGGCATTTATTGAGCTTATTATTTTGTTCCTCGGATTTACCTGATTGTGCTTCCTTGAAACGAATCAATTTATAACCATATGATGGGTGACATAATTTCAATTGTTTAATTAATGTTTGATCTTGGTTCTGGGTAGTAGATCCACTGTTTGAAGAGCCAGATTTATAGTAATAATTATCTTCAGCTTCACAAACAAGTACAGTATATGCACAGATTAATTTATGACAAAATCCATTATTATGAAGATATTCCAAGCATGGAATCAACTGAATTAACCAATTTCTCGCTATAGCCCAGTTGATAAATTCAGCTGTGGGCAATATGTTCTGTAAATAATCTGATGATGATGAATATTCAGTAAGTAGCCTGATTTTCCAACCAGATTTCTCTAGTCTATCAATTTGAAATCCGTATAATTTGCATATATTGATATGTCTGATTTTCATTATTAAATTAAGTTCACGTTCAAGATCCTGGATTTCACGTTTCCCTTCATCAGTAAGCCAGTAAGGGTCCTCAAGGTCGATCACAGTTAAAAGATAACTTATATTAAATTCATTCTGATTGAGTTTCTTTTGATATTCTTCAGAAATATATGGCTTGACAATATATTGCTTACTTATCGACGAAAGTATATCCTGCTTATCATAGTTAATAAATCCCAGGATCGCCTTGAATTTAAATTTAGATTGGGTACCAGGTAGCTCCCCCACAATTATATTCTCAAATATAAAGAATAGTGATGATTCTGGTGGTATTAAATATGATTCTGTGTTGTTATCTCTAAGATCATCAGCAGAAGCAGAGCCACTTGACATGTCATGATAATATTCACCCTGTATCTTCAATATCTGTTCGTTAAGTTCCTTATTCTGGATTCTTAATGCTTCTTCCTCCTGTGACTGCTTGAGTAATTCTGCTTTTTCTAATTTCTGTATTTCGTTGTGGAGTCTCAATTCTCGTTCCTCTTCAAGTGATAGCACTTTCTCAGTAGTTTGTTGAAATTCGTCTAACATGTACTTCAATTCTGATATAATTGTAAACGATACCTCTTCTTCAGGGTATTCCTTAATCAATTCCTTTACTTTATCCTCCAATTTTCCGATTCTGGCTTTCAAGATGTTTTTGGGATTTAAGATCTTTACCAATGGTGGTGAGAGTGGATAAGTGGGCGTAAATTCTATATCCACTGTCAATGATATCACCGGTCTATCCTTATTTTCTGATACTTCTAGGAATACCTGGAAATGTGGGCTGGGTTTCTTATTCCATACCAAACCCTTGGGAGTGATATCTTTTAAGATATCCCCATAAATATATTTGAGACTGTTTAATTCATCTTGTTGACGATGTTCAGTCTCCAGCGAAATGGAAACATCATTTCTATTTAATTTCTTCATTAAGATTAAATATCGACTTAATGTGATATGTGTTATTCTCTGGATATTTCGTCTAGTTATAATCTAATTCTCAAGTCCACATAATCAATTCTCACTAAGTTAATTTTTTTTTATTTTTTTTTTTTTTTGCACCAGATAACATCCACATTATAACTGGAGCTACTATTAATATAATGAGAGGTACACACAATATTACTGATGGACCAAATACTATAAGTATATTGCTAACTACTGATAATCATGTGGGGTATAAAGAGCTGGACCCAATTTTGGGAAATGATTCGTGGATAACATTTCACGAGATCACTCAAATAGCTAAAGATAAAGATGTTGATATGATATTACAAGGTGGTGATCTCTTTCATATTAATAAACCTCTGAAGAAGTCGATGTTCCATGTGATCAAATCATTGCGAATGAATTGCATGGGAGATCGACCATGTGAGATGGAGTTACTTAGCGATCCCGCTACTAACTTTACTAACGGATTTAATACTGTTAACTATGAAGATGCTAACCTTAACATTTCCATCCCAGTATTTGCTATTAGTGGTAACCATGATGATGCTACTGGAGATGCTATGCTTCTGCCATTGGATGTGTTATCAGTAGCTGGTCTAGTGAATCATTTTGGTAAAATCGACAATAACGAAGATATCACTGTATCACCAGTACTTTTGCAAAAAGGGACTACCAAACTTGCATTATACGGAATGGCTAATGTACGAGATGAAAGATTACATAGAGCGTTCAGAGATGGATTAGTGAAGTTCCAAAGACCCAATATTTACACTGATGAATGGTTCAATTTGCTCTGTATTCATCAGAATCATGCAGAACACTCAAGAACATCACATATTCCAGAAACATTTCTTCCCAAGTTTTTGGATTTTATTCTCTGGGGTCATGAACATGAGTGTATTCCAAATCCGGTATTTAATCCAGATACTGGTTTTGATGTACTTCAGGCAGGGTCTTCGATTGCAACATCACTCAGTGATGGAGAACAACGAGAAAAATATGTATTTATTATGAGAATAAATGGAACTAATTATTCGTTAGAGCCAGTGAAATTGAAGACGGTAAGACCTTTTTTATTGGACGAAGTAGTGTTGCAGGAGACTAGACTTATTCCAGGGGAAGCATCCAAGGCTGACGTGATAAATTTTTTGGTAGAACATGTCGAATCATTGATACAAAGAGCTAATGATACGTTTATGGAAAATAACCCTGATCTTTTTCATGACCCTGAGGATGCTGAAATAAATAAAAAGAGAATTCCTTTGCCATTAATCAGGTTAAAAGTTGAATATTCTGGGGGATATGAACTTGAAAATGCAAGAAGATTATCCAACAAGTTTGTTGAGAGAATAGGTAATGTTAATGATGTAATACAATTTTATAAAAAGAAAACTAGAAATAATGATCCAATGATACAAAAGACCAAATTTTCTGAAGCGGGCTTACTAGAAGATGATGTGAATAATGCAAAAACATCTGAGGTTCAATTACAAGACTTAATTAATGTCTTTCTTCAACAAACAGAATTGAATCTTCTTCCTGAGCAAGGAATAACGCATGCAGTTGGGAAATTTGTAGAAAATGACGATAAACATATTATAAACCAATATATCAATAATGAGATTGAACAAGAGACAAGAATGCTATTAGAGCTCAATATAAATCATGATGATTTGTATGATGAAGGTGATCAACAAGCAAAGAAGGTGTTTAGAAACTTATTGAAGAAGATCAAGTCACAACCTAGAAATTTTGATGAATCATTGCCTAAAACCTCTAGTGTATCCAATCCCAAATCAAAGAAGCCAATAAAATCATTAAAGGAGAGAAAGGCAAATAAGAAGAGTACAGAGATCGTTTCGGATTTGGGTTCTGATATTAGTGCTGATGATGGTTGTGGTAACAATAATATGGGCTTTGATTTATCCGATATGGAAATTGTTACACCTCAACCACCTTCATCTCGTAAGACGAGAAAAACTACAAATACCAAACCAATAGTGGTTGAAATTGATTCTGATACTGGAGATGATGATGAGTATCATGAAGAAATTATAGAAAAGACGCCACTTATAAAAAGAGAAACTACTAAACGAACAAAATCAATATCGAGACCATCAAAGCCTTCAACACGACCACCATTATCATCATCAGTAGCTACAAAGGGTAAAAAATCAGCAGCAAAAATTAAAGAGTCTGGTAACGGAAGTTTATTTGATAATATAATGTCTATGGGATCTTAGAGTATCCGCATCTATATATAAATACTATATTCATTCAAATGAAGTAGCTTCAGAAATTAAATCATCCATTTTAAATTCAGAATTACCAGTAGTAAAATCGTTTAATAACTTTAACTTCTTCTTAGATTTTTCGGAATCGCCAACTTCACCATAGAATCTTTGAATATTTAATACCAATAATTGGGCTTCATCAATCTTGATAGCAGCTTCCTTTTCAATATAACCGTTCATTAATACAAGATCCTTTGATTCAGATAATTCTTGGTGGAACATTAAAGTGGTATGTGGTTTAGCATATTCCTTGTGTAACTTATATTCAGCAACAGTAGTAATCATACAGTGAGTAGTATGAGGGCCAACAAAAGACCATTGTACAAAATGCATTTCGTAACCATCTTCATTCTTGGGTAATGGCAATATAAAACTTTTATTTTTGAATGCATTTGCATACATAGTCGCAAATTGTAAGGTTGACATAGAGGCATGAATGTTGTGATTATCATTTTGAAATCTAGCCCTCCAGATATATTCTATTTCCTTTTTTGGGAGATCTTTGATCTTGTTAACATCAACAAATGAATTCAAGTGCTTATATGGAAGCTTTGGTGTGTCTTTGGCAATTGGTGATCTGATTTTGATAGTACGAGAGTCACTATCATCTTTCGCTTCTTGTTCTTGTTTCTTTTGAAATTCTTCTAATTCCTTTAAAGGATCCATTTTGTTAAGTTCCTTCTTCTTTTCAAGAATTTCATCCTTTAACTTTTCTTGTAATTCGTCAATATTGTTTAACCCCAAGTTTCCGGCTTTCTCTTCAAGCTTCTTTTTGTAACGACGAAGAACATCTTCATTAGCGACTTTAGAGTTGTATCTGATAAATTTTTGGAGGGGAGAAAAACCTACTCTTAATCTAAGAGTTTTGGTTAACAAATGACAGCTCATCATATTTTAATTAAAGATGAAAAATAAATTAGTTGGGTAAGTTTAAAAGTCGATTTTTCAATTTTTCAAAATTTGCATACACTCTGGGGATTAAATCATAATTTTCTATTCATATAATAAATACAAAATACATACATAATTTAGTTACTCTATATATATATTTTGTAGAGTCATAAACACATTCTAATCCTTTTTTTCGCTATCAGGTAAGGTTCTAATTTCTTGAGGTTCCTTTTCTCTGTATTCTTCAGGAGCATCCTTTGCATGGTGGCCAATAGTTTTTCTCAAACTCTCTGGAATATCTTCAAAAACTAAGTCTTCAGTAGTAGTAGAAATAGATTTCCCTTGTGACTTTAAATATTTTTCCAAATTGAAGTTTTCATCCTTAAATATCTTGAGGTTATCAGCAATCAAATGGCGGTTTTTGCATCCAGGACATTGGATTAAAACAGATCCCTTGTAGTACGATTGCTTAGAAAAGACATGAGAAGATCTGGTATCACACTTCTTACAGGTGAAAGCGATCATTAATTGTGGATTATCGACTTTTAAAGTTGCTGACTTATCATCATTATGGGAATGATCATGTAAGCGTAATGGTGTCGAAGCAAATGTTCTTATTGGTACCATTCTGGTAGAAAAAATTCCACCAAATCTAACTTGGACTATTCTTCTTCTAAAACTGGCTGTAATATTCCTTTGTAACATTTTTTTAGTATCTTAGTTTTTATTTTAAAGAATTCCCCCAAGTGGTAACTTTGGTCTTATGGATTTTGACATTGAAATATTTCACATATATGCAGTACTATAAACCCTCATCTCTAACATTACTACTACCTCTTCTAAACGACACTTTATATTGCTGAATGTTCCTATAATGTCAAAACATACGGTCTCTAGGATCCCTAGTCATGTCCTTCAGATGTTAAGGACATATGAACTGGTTTCTACCCGAAAAAATCTCTACAGCGATATTTTTATCAAGAAATTCATGCAACGTTCCACAGATGAATACCAACGATTCCACCGAACTAAACTCTTCAGACATAACGAATACAAACCAAACGACTTCTCTATCATCGAAAGAAAGCATGTGGATGTTCTTTTTAATAAACCATTGGATTTAGGCCCCATAGAGAATGTACCGACCTCAGAGATATTTATTGACCCTAAAAAATCTACTATAGATGATCCCATCTACCCCAGTTACTTCAAAACTCCTAAAAATTCAACAGACCATTATGCTAAGTTATTAACTTTGTTTGCATCGTACTATAGTCCATATCATGAAGTTCCTCCTATCACGACTGTCACCAACTCATTCCGATGGTATCTAAAACTTCTCTCCAATACACCCGTTTTCTTCGTGCTAAAACAGACACACAGGTTGTTTTCTGATAGCTCGTTGGCACAGATTAATAAACCACTTTCTGACCTTAAGGATACCCTAAGAAATTTAGCAAGACCATTTGTGTCTTCGGTGACCGATGACGGTGCTGTGAGAAACTACCACTTGACAGATATAGCTTCAGCAGATTTGTTACAATTAGCCATTAAAAACCAGCAAAAGTTTTCAGATATGTCTACAAAATCATTTGAGGAAACTATGGCCACCATCGACTGGCTGGAGTGTCAATTCAAGTCTGATGGGCTCATTGAAGCACTTGCTAACAGAAACATTACTATAACTGACTCCCAACTTCATAGCATAAGCAACCAGAAGCTTGATGAATTGATAGAAACACAATACTTTAATCAGGCTTTAGAAAATGCTCAGAAGAGAAGTCCCATATTATTCCCCTATGACATTAAGTACGAAGAATTCCATCTAGTAACCATTGAAGGAACCATTCTAGACAATAATCACTCTGCATTATTGGAAACTTTAGAGAACTCGGAGTTTGAAATAATAGCAGTAAGACTCTCATTACAACACCCATTGATTTACAATTTCTTCAAGGAAAATATCAGCTCCTCCAAGAAACCTTCCAATTACAATGAACTTCTACGTGCTGCACAACAACCATTGAAAACTGGTAATTTCAATCAGTTGATGAAAGGCTTAGGTGAACTCAATTTGGTTAGTGTAGAGGAAAGTTGTAATGGTAATTCTATATATCTCTTTCCAAAATCTAATTAAATGTATATATATAGTATAGTGTGGAGTACCATATCTCGATCTTTATATAATCGAGTTATCTAGTTAAATAAATTTCAAGTTTCTTCTTAAACGTATGATTTCTACATTATGATTCAGGTTAGAGTAGGTAGATTTAGACCGACAAAGTTAGTCGTTATATTGTTGGTAATTACTTTAATTTATTGGTTAAGAAAATTATTATCTTTTGAGTCTGACTCTAGAATAACATCTAATGTCGATGTAATCCACGAATATGCTAAGGGGGTGAATAAACCACAAGAAATCAATAAAAACACTCCTAAATACAAGGGGTCCCATGCTAATGATAATGTTGATGTTAATGAAATATTTCTTAAGAAGTTAAATAAGGAAACTAAAAAATGTCCTGATTACGTTGAATATTCAAAAGAGAGCCATCCACCATTTTCCAAGGGTAAATACAGATATCCATACATGAGACCAGCTCCAAAATGTCGTACATTCACTTCAGATGCTATAGAATTTTTGATTAATGATTTGAAAAAGAGGGCAATTGATGACGACTTGGCTCGACTTATTGAAAACTGTTTACCAAATACTTTAGACACTACTATATTGTACCACAAATCCAAGTATACTAATAAGCATCAAGATTCGGCTGAGTCATTTGTTGTAACAGGAGATATTCATGCTGAATGGTTACGTGATGCTGCTAGACAATTGTCTGTATATCAGCCGTTTATCAAATATGATGAGAAATTGAAGGAATTGATAAAAGGAGCAATTAACACTCAAGCATATTACATAAACAATTCCCCTTATTGTAATGCATTTCATCCACCTCCAGGGTCAAACGTTAAAAAGGGTCAATCTGCAATTGATCAAGTATTTCCTAGACCAGACTGGCGACAAGTTTTCGAATGTAAATATGAAATAGATTCATTGGCTTCTTTTTTAACATTAACTAACGAATATTTTGAAAATTCTGGGGGTGATCTTGCATTTATGGGATCAAATTGGTTACTTGCTTATCAAAAGTTACTTACTGTGTTTAAAAGAGAAGCTCAGCCATCATTTGATGAAAATACTGGACAAGCACTTAACTACTATTACTTATTTAAAAGAGATACAAATATTGGTACAGAGACCTTACCTTTAAATGGAGTTGGAAATCCGGTTAATTTTGGTACTGGTCTTATTAGAAGTGCTTTTAGACCAAGTGATGATGCTACTATATTGCAGTTTTTCATACCTGGCAATATTCATGCTTTAACAGAATTAAGAAAGTTAAGAAAAAATATTTTAACAGAAAAGTTGAAAGATGAATTAATGGATAAAGCTGATATCACACAAATGATTGAGTATACTGATAAATTCATAGCTGACCTTACTTCAGGAATTGAAAAGTATGGTATTGTAAATCATCCAGTTTATGGAAAAGTTTATGCATATGAAGTAGATGGTTATGGAAGTGCTACATTCATGGATGATGCAAATATTCCTTCACTTTTATCCATTCCAGATATGGGATTTACGGATGTAAATGATGAAATATACCAGAACACTAGAAAAATGATATTATCAAAGGAAGGTAACCCTTATTATTTAACTGGATACTATTTCGAAGGAATTGGAGGGCCACATATTGGAATTGAAAATGCTTGGCCAATGTCTTTACTTGTTAGAATAAGGACAACAGATGATGATGATGAAATAAGAAAATACTTAAAAATTGTAATGGAAACTACAGCAAAATTAGGTTTAATGCATGAAAGTATCTATGTAAATTCAAAAGAAGGGTTTAGTTATACTAGATCGTGGTTTGCATGGTGTAATTCTGAATTTGGTAAAACAATTCTTCATTTGGCAAAGAATAAACCATACTTGATTTTTAAAGAAGAGTTTGCTAATTCACCATATGATTTAGATCAAATATTCTTGAATTACAATAAAATTTCAAATGCTTAAATAGCACATTATATACAATAATTATACAAATTTTATTAAATTACACATTAACGCTTGATATATTGTGCAATATTTTCGGCAGTCTTAGAAGAAGCAGATTTAGCAGTATTATCAAAAGCAGCTTGGTAACGGGCTTGTAAATCAGCATCGGTCATTTCATTAATTTCATGACTTCTATCTTCTGCAAATGTATATTCTCTTTCATATTCATCTTCATCTCTTAAAACTTCACCTTGGTATTCGTCTTCTTCTTCTTCTTCTTCATAATCAGATAAAACTTCAGAATCTTGAGGTGCAGATCCCTTTTCATTAAGTTCCATATCTTTCATTAAACTATTCAAAGACTTTGTTTGTCTCTTCTTTTCATCTTCTTCCTTTTGCTTTAAAATTCTTTCCCTTTCTGACTTATAATATTCGTTGTACTCATCTACTTTATTATCCACTGCGTCTAAAAATTCATCAAAACCCTCACCAGTATAAGCACTGACCCCAACAACATCTAATTGAGAGTAGAATTCCTCTAACATCAATGACATTGAATTAACTAAAGAGCTCATGTATCCAGAGGAAGTACCATCTTCACCATTTAATTCTTGATCTTCTCTCAAAGCGGTTTGGAATACTTCAAAATCTTGCATCCATTCTTTAACAAAATCTGCCTTTTTAACATCTGTTTTATTGAATACTATAATCATTGGCAATTTTGTTTTATATAAGATAGAACAGGCATATAACATATTGGAAATAAAAGTAGTAGGAGATGAGTTTCTTGGTGTGTCAACAATGTAGGCAAGAACAGTTGGGAAGGTAGATGCAAATGCTTCAGTAATAATAGATCCACTAGCGGACCAAATAAAACATTCTATTTGACCAGGAGTATCAATAATGACATTGTTAACTTTTTCGGATCTCTTTTCAACAAGTTTGATAACTTGATCAATTTTAGTAGAGAATAAATTTAATGACGTCACGATAGCACCATTTGGCCCTAAATTATATTCTTCCATAACTTTTTTATATTTAACCGAATCTCTAATATCAATATTAGAACCGTATGGAACTTTTAAAACAGCGGGATCTAAATTGATAACGTATGGTGGGGTCTTTTTAGAATGCAAATGTGAGTTTAATCTTTGCATAAAGGTGGTCTTACCAGAACCAGCCATACCGATGCAAATAATAGTGGTTGGAGCCATCTTAATTATTTATTTTACCAGTTTTATTTTAATGAAGGTTAATATTATACTATTATTAATAATAAAGAGATGATTATGAATTTTCTATTAACTATCACGTGTTTAATCACATGATTGGTTCTGAGGCTCTCTTTTTAAGACATAATACTATTAAAGGTGAATATCTCTTTTTTATTACATTATTACTTACAAATAGGTAAACTTTATTATTATGAAAGTTACAAAGTCATAATATTTACCTAATTAGTAATATAGTATGGTGGTAATAATTATAAATATGTTTTATAATTCAACAAAAAAAACCTCATTAAGAATTTACAATTTTGATCTAAGCTATTTAACTTTATCTTTAATATATATCTATTAGTTTAATGAAGGCTAATTATCTAATTACTTAACAGCTATATTCCTTTTTTTTTATTGTGAAAGTAGACTATTATATATAATCTTAAATAAACTGTTTGAAAACCGTAAGAAAGCCCTGTTAAATGTAATCATAAAATACCTATTTCAAATACTTATAGGGTTAATCAATCATTATCTATTGGATTCATTCTCTGAAGGATTGAAATAAGATTAATAAGGTCTTTTTTCCTTAGTGGAATCCTAATAAAATATTAAGGTTATATAAAATCCTTAATTGGTATTTATACAAGGATTCCTCTTGGTGGCCAAGCTGGCTAAGGCGCGAGACTGTAATGAGTTTCCTCAAAGTAATCTTGAGATCGGGTGTTCGACTCACCCCCAGGAGAGATATTCTAAAGCCTTTATGGCCAAGTTGGTAAGGCACCTCACTAGTAATGAGGAGATCGTCAGTTCGAATCTGGCTGAAGGCATATATTTTTAAATATTTGATTATTATAATAGTAGATATCCTAATTTTATTTGATTTTATGCTATAGAGATTATCAATAGCAAAATTATACATACCAAACATATGGCTTTTCATATAAGCTTCAATATATATTGTATTTTAAGGTTTAATATTTTGCTTGTTATAGCTAATTTAGTTAGATAGACACATAAACTCTCCATCATAATTGGCGAATGACGAATAACCAGTGATAGTAGAAGGTTAATTATTTGTAGTTTTTAATAATTAAAACCTCTGATTTTTTTTTTCTTTTTTTTACTTGTATTTCATATTATTTATATTGAAATTCATAAACATATCTACTTTTTATAGTTATTAATAACTCTATCTGCAATACCATCGTAAATTGAGCTATGAGAAATGATATGAATATTCTCAGCCTCTGCTTTGAAAATCCTATCAACTTTAGGTGCCCCTGGACCACCAATCTGTGGCAATGCATTTTGTTGTTGCTGATTCATCATCTGATCTACTACTGAAGAGTCACCTGTCAATAAAGAATAAATAGGTCTCAAACCAAATAAGTTAACAAAATACCAAGATATAGCAGATACATAACGGACATTCAAGTCAGGAGTAGCAACGCCACTTTGTAGCATACTTTTAAATCCATCTGTAAGTGGGAATGGTAATTTCATTACAACAAAACCAGCAAAGAAGAAATTAACCCATCCCATTGTTAATGTTTGTGGAATATAGTTCATTAGATTTCCCTTTGCCATGTTCATTAATGCTTCATTAGCATCACCACTCATCAATTGATTCATTGGATCATCATCTTTTAAACTCTTAGGGTTAGCATAAAATTTATCTGAATTTAAAGTTTCAATAAAATATTGTTGTCTTGCTACAAATTCTTCAACATTTAATACCGAGTGATTGGTTTTAAAGCAACCAGCACGTCTTAAAAATTGTCTAAATATCTGTTAGTAATAGTAAAGAAGATTTCAATTATTTAGTCACTTACTTTTCTCTTAATGATTTGTATTCCTCTAACTTTTTTCCAGGTTGAAGTAATAAAGTTATATTAGATCTTAATAATCCTAAAAGAACCATTGCAAAAAATATAGGTAATAATACCCATGTTTTGAGTTGAGGATCCAATATAAGGTCAAATGTAGACATGATATACCAATAATTCAATTATGTAGTACTAATATAATTCCAATTATCATTCAAAATGTATTTTGATTATATACAGGATTATATTGAATACTGTTACCATATTCGCAGGTGGTAGGTGGTAAGTAAAGTATATAGGCAAAATGCTTCTATTATAATTTAACATAAATTTTATTAATACTTTCTTTCATATTTATTTCTCAATGAAATTTTTTAACTATATATAACTTTTCTTTAGAAACTTTTGATCATTTACTTGATTAATTTTTATCTGAGCTTCATGTATCTTTTATATTATCATACAATAGTTTTTATTTACATATAATTCGTAACCATAATGGCATAATCCATAAAGTTTCTTTCAAATCCTACACTTAGAAATATTTCTCCAATAGTATATAGATATTTTAGATATTTTATATTAAAATGTGTTTAGTGTACGTGGTTATCTGGAGAAAGGTTTTTAAAACGGAAAAGGACTAACATGATATCATACTAGTGTCTAGGAACCAAGTATATTAACAATTTGAATTTGGTAGATGAAATGTAATAAAATAAGAAATCAGGCATTGAAATAGACTTAAAACTACCATTAAATAGTGGAAAGAACTAGGAGATATTGTTTATTCTTGTGGGTGTACAGTAGGTGAAGATTCTGACCATAATTCTCATGAAAAATAAATCTCCTACTAATCCAAATTTGATTATCTTACAATTTAAAATCAGTAGATTAAAGATATAAAATATACTATTAGATAAAAGATTTAGAAATATAAATCATCAAATGTTTATATTAATATGTCAGTAGTAGCTTGTCACATCTTTATTAAAAATACTTCAGCTATATAAATTTAAAAATATATTTATTTAAATAAGAAAAAAAACATTAATTTTACATTTCATATTTTAGATAAATCTAAATTACTATTTTTTTATCAAATATATGACCTATCTTTACACTAATCTTAAGTTAAAGTAAGATTGTAATACAAAGTTTCACTCTGCTAAAACTTTGGGTGCAAAAATAGATTATGATATAATATCACCGCAAAAAAAAAGTTTTTTAATAAAACATTGAAAAAACAACCAATTCAAAGGAGCGATTTTCCCAAAGCCCTACTTACAATCTCACATGCTACATTAATGGATTTAATAAGATCATCATCTTTTTCGACTGAAAGAGGATTAAGCTCAACAATATCTAAAGATGCCAAGAGTCCAGTTTGAGCAAGTTCCTCAGCAAGAAATAACTCTTCTCTTAAACTTAAGCCCCTCCTTCAACCCTTACTCCTGTTACTGGAACATAAATAGGATCAGGAGCGTCAATATCATAGAAAACATGTATAGGAAATGTTCTCTTTGGATTTATTTTATCTAAAGCCATTTCTAAGACTTTACCAATTCCATATTTTTCAATGCGGTTCATTGAAAAAGCTGCAATATTATGTTTCACTAATATCTTCTTTTCACTTTCATCAATATCTCTTAATCCGATATAAGTAATCTTGTTTGGGTTCAAATTCTGGGGAACCCAATTGAAAGTCTGTGGATAAGATTCAGCATCAATCCCCATAGCAAATGAGAGTGGGCATCCATGCAAATTACCTAATTCTTTTATTTTCGGCGAATTGATGTCAGTATGAGCATCAATCATATAGTTTTTGTATTGTCAGTAATTATTACTAGTATTACAACTACTTACAAACTTCTGGAGTTCTTTTGTAGGCTAACAATGTACCCAGACGATTTAACATACTACTTGACATTTTTATTAAAAACTACAAAAAAAAAGATTATTTCATCTCAATCCCCTTAATTATCTTGAAAATATATAATATTAGTCATATTTTCTGACCATTAAAGTTATCTTACACCGAATACAGATAAAATTATAGGAAAATAGTTTAATTAATTTGACAAATAGAAAAAATAAAATATAGCTACTTACTTAGAAACATTATTTACAGGAATTTTTTAAAAGAATAAAACTATTAACTATTATTACATTATACATGTTATAAAAAATTACATAAAAAACATCAAAAATTTGCAGTATAGTTCCTTATATTAAATCGCAGTGTCTTAATTTGAAAAAAATCATATTAATTATCTGGTATATTAGATTATTGATATAAATATAACATCGGTAAGCGCCGTGGCGCAGTGGAAGCGCGCAGGGCTCATAACCCTGATGTCCCCGGATCGAAACCGGGCGGCGCTATTTTTATATAAAATACTTTTTTTTATTTGGCGAGAAGTTAGTTGAAATATTTCTATGATTAACAGTATTTTTTTTATAGAAAAACTTTTTTATAAGAAAAAAAAATTAATTATATATATATATACCTTTTATTTATACCTTTTATTTTAATTCTTTTTAATTCTTTCTTTTTTTTAATAGATAATTTTCTAAGGTTGTTTTGCAATTTGCTATATTTTTCTACTTTTGCAATCTGGTAAATGGGTCACATGATTTTCTCATATCATCAAATTTATTTACCATTAATAAAGATTCTTAGCTTAAAGAGCATAAGTGAACCAAAATAATATGGGTTGGTTTGGAGGAAGTACGCCAGTTAAGGTGTCACCAGTTTCAGAAGTACCAGAGTCAAAACCACAGCAACTTTTAGAGGATCTTCCACCAAAATTTGAAGATAAGGAAACTACTAATTACAGTCAACCTACATATACAGATGCAATGAAACAATTCAAATTCTCTGACTTTAGTGTAGAGAGATTTGTAAGTATGCCTTGTTTTAGAGATGCTATGCTTACAGGATTCCAAGCCATGGGTGTTTTAGGTACTGTCACATTTTTAATACATAAGAACCCAAGCAAATCTGTCAATTGGGGTGTTTGTGGATTTTTCCTTGGTAATGTAGTTGGATGGGAGCAATGTAGATCTATTAGAAGAAAATCATTTCAAACTATGGAGAAGGCTAAACAAATTAACAAGGAGAAAAATGCAAAAAAATTGGAGGGTTATGAAGAAGATGAAAATTTAAAGAAATGGAATGAAGTACAACAGCATAGCAGCAAGTAGACACTATCAATAGCATCTTATAAATAGTGGTATATCATTGAATATTGTATCTGGTTTTGCATAAATGGTCTAACCTATTTTTAGGCAACATATATTAATGGAAACACCTCATATATTCCAAAATAAATATAAAAAATTATATGTATCTAGAAGTGATATTCATATGATATATTTCCAAGTTTATATTGTGTTTTGTTTAATTTTTTATTGTAAATAGTTTATACAAAATTTCAACCGTAATTATATCGTTCTATCGCTCCCAATCTCCTCACTAATTCCTCGGCCCCCAGATGTCGAGATAAAAATCATTATCTAGATAAATCATTCATTCTAAATAATTGTATATCAAATTTTACTTTAACAAAGAAAAATGGATGGACATTCAGTTAAAGTATCATTTAAACCTCTAAAGTCAAATTTAATCAACTTACCGTCTAATTTGAGTAATTTGTTATTTAATGCTAATATAAAAATTCAAGATGTAATTGTGGAGATAGTGGTATCCTCCAAAATGAAATATTATGCTGGTTGGTCTGGTATGTCTTCTGAGAAGATCAAAACTATAGAAATGGATCCAGTGTTTGCTGAATCATTAAATATACTGAATGAGGAAAACGTTACATTATACATGAAGGTGAATAACTTTGAATCCACTTCAATTAGCTTAGAGCCAGTTACTAGCTCAGATTGGGAATTGGTTGAGATCCACGCACAGACTATAGAAGACAAATTAATTTCACAGACAAGATGTGTATCACTTAATCAGACATTAGTTGTTTATCCATCTCAGACTACATCAGCTAAATTGATTGTTACAAACCTCGGAAGTGATGATCATCAATATGCTAAAATATCACCTTATTGCGAAATATCAATTGCACCAAAGGTAAAAGTGAAAAGGCAAAGTTCTGTTTCAGAGAAATCTACTAGAAGTACAAGGTCAGTTTCAGAAGAAAGCTCTAGTAAGAACGTATTATTAAGAGGTATTCCTTTACCTCATGATTTGTTCAAGACCACATCATTTGACACAAATGCAAATGGATACGAAGTTTATATCAACTCAGAAACTAGTGATTTATTTGATGGTTACGATTATCTTACTGTATCTATTATTCCTGGTCCTAATAGCCGCCAAAATAAGAACTTGGCTCAAGAAGAGCAACTGAATGATAAAGAAAAAGTTGGAAATGTCTTAAAAGAAAGTACTAAAATAACTGCAAGAGCCATTTACCATGATGGGTGTCCAAAAGATACTGTCGGTTTATCAAGAAAATTAGCAATTTCATTGAATGTTGAACTGATTATTGGTAGCGTTGTCGTTTTAAAACCTGCCATTATGAAAGCTTCAAAAAGACCTTCAGTATTTATAATACACCCTTATATTACTCAAACAAAGAAAGCTTCCCTGATTAATCTATTAGAAAAGAAAAACCAAACCTCTACCCTTACAGAAGAATTAACAAAATATTTTTATGATTCTCAAAATTCTTTTGCTTCATCACCTTTAACAAACTTTATAAAACTTCCAATTATACCAAAAATACTCCCATTAGGTGGTTTATTAGAATTTAAGAAAAATGATTCTATTAATTCATGGATAAAACCACACGAAGGCAAAAAACAATCCAGAATTGAAATTGGAGAAGATATTCTAAGGAACACATCATTTATTGAATCTAGCGAAACAGAGTTATCTGGTGGTGCTACTGATTATGAAATTTCAAATAGTATTGGAATTGAAGAACTTATTACTGATATTGTAGATTCAATTACAATTTCATCTAATACTGGTACATTAGTTTATGGTAATTCAGGGAGTGGAAAGACTCTAATATTATCAACGATTGCAAAAATAATGAATGCAGAATATGGTTACCATACAAAATATATTTCATGCGAAACTATAATGAACGAAAACTTAAGTTCCCTAATGAATAACCATTTTGGTAGATGGATACAAGAATGTGCATGGTATAAACCTTCATTATTGGTTTTGGATAACTTAGATAAGATTTTAAATGCTGAAAATGAAAATGTTAATGCCGATACTTCGAATCAATTAAGTGGTTTCCTTATTTCTCAAATCAATAAAATTCAATCACAAAATAACAGTAATTTATCTATCTTGGTTTCATCAACTTCTAAAGAAACACTTAACAAGCTTTTATCTCAATATCATTTATTTGAAAATATGTATTCATTAAAAGCACCAGATAAAAGTACAAGAAATAAGTTCATTACTAATTATTTAGACAAAAAAGGTGTTACGGAAATAAAGTTTGATATAATGGATCTAGTTTTAGAAACAGAAGGATATATGCCAAATGACTTGAAAGTACTTTGTGATAGACTTTACAATGAAGTATTATTTACACAAGCTGAGCATGGTGGAAATTTAATGGCTCTTAAAATACATTTAGATCTTGCTTTGAAAGACTTTACTCCTTCAAGTTTATTAGGTGTGAAGTTACAAAAATCAACTGTCAATTGGGAAGATATAGGTGGTTTAAAACAGGCTAAAGATATTCTCTTAGAAACTTTAGAATGGCCTACAAAATATGCTCCAATCTTTGCTAATTGTCCTCTAAGATTAAGATCAGGTATCCTCTTATATGGTTATCCGGGTTGCGGTAAAACATTCCTTGCTAGTGCTGTTGCTTCCCAGTGTGGGCTTAATTTCATATCAATAAAGGGTCCTGAAATTTTAAATAAATATATTGGTGCATCTGAACAATCTGTTAGAGAATTATTTGAACGAGCACAAGCAGCTAAACCATGCATTTTATTTTTTGATGAATTTGATTCTATTGCTCCCAAGAGAGGACATGATTCAACTGGTGTTACAGATAGAGTCGTCAATCAAATGTTAACTCAAATGGATGGTGCTGAAGGATTAGATGGTGTTTATGTCTTAGCAGCTACCAGTAGGCCAGATTTGATCGATTCAGCTTTATTAAGACCGGGAAGACTAGATAAAAGTGTTATATGTGATATGCCAAATTTTGAAGATCGTTTAGATATATTAAAAAGTATTACTAGAAATATGGAGTTGGGAAATGATGTGAAATTAAATGAGATTTCTGAGAAGACAGCTGGTTATAGTGGTGCAGATTTGCAAGGTCTTGCTTATAATGCATATTTAAAAGCAGTTCATAATAAATTAGCAAAGGATGAGGAGATAGCTGCTAGTGAAGATAAAGAAAATAAAGAACAAGCATCTTATGAATTTTTTCAAATTTACTCTGAAAAACTTAAAAACAAAAAAACAAAGCCTTCTGAGAGGATCAGTTTATTGAAGAAAATTGAAGAATTATTTCAAAATAATACGTTAAATAAAAATACCAAATCATTATCTAATGATGTTTCAATTAAAATTACACATAAAGATTTCATTGAATCATTAGCTGATACAAAGCCTTCCATATCCGTATCTGAAAAGTTAAAATTAGAGACAGTCTACAGAGAATTCGTTTCTGATAGAGATGGTAACATGCCAGATGGTACTGCAAGTAACGAAGTAGGAGGAAGGACATCACTTATGTAGAATATATATATATATATATATTTAAAATAGAGTACTTTTATTTTTTACTATAAGATAATATGATATAATGTTTACTTTACATAAAATAATTAAAAAAATACTATAATTATCTTATCAAAAATAATATAGGAAAAAATGAAGCTAGCACTCAGGATCGAACTAAGGACCAACAGATTTGCAATCTGCTGCGCTACCACTGCGCCATACCAGCTTCTTATATGCACTGTTAGGGAAATTATAGACTTTCTAACTAGGATGAGCTATAATAACCAAACAGATGAACTCAAATAGGTGATATTATAGAAAATAATATGATCTTAATGTATGAAATATATCATAAACAGGAAAAAACTTAATCCCTAAAATAACTAGATGGATCTGCAGAGTATGTGTGATATATAGTAATTGAATTAGTACACGAAACATAGTAAGGGAACATATCTTAGCATACACTATTAGAAAATAAATTCATCTACGATTGAATTTAATATTAGCTAACAGCTATGGATAGGAAACGAAGTAGTTCATTTTTTCTTCTAATGAGATTATTATTATCTGTAATATTCCAAGCATTTAACTTGTTGAACTAGGCTTCATAAATAATCATGTATAGAGCTGTCTAAAGTATCTTAAGAGATTGAGAATATCACAACTTAGAAAATCATTTCTTAAATATATAAAGGATACTATTTAATATTCTAACATACAATATTACAATATGTTCCTCATAATCACTACATTCATGTTACCAAGATCATTTACTATATAAAATTTGCATGTATTTTAAACCCTTTAGTTTATATTATATATTCAGTTTAAGAATTATTTCTACCCTAGTTAAAAAAAAAGAGAGCTAGCACTCAGGATTGAACTAAGGACCAACAGATTTGCAATCTGCTGCGCTACCACTGCGCCATACCAGCTTCTTATGCTCTGTTGAAGAGAATATATATAACATGATAAATATTAGTAATTGATAATACTACATTTATAATTTACAGAATAATACTTTTTTGTTGTAATGAGTTAAATTATTATTACTTGATAAAAGTGAATGTAAAATAGATATTTTGTAGATATATTTTATTTCTTAACCAGAATAAATGACTGAACTAAAATACAATTGAATATGTTTAACATTAATAGTATAGTATTTAAAAACGACTTACCTATTACTACTGAAAATTTTTTGAATTGATACTAGAAAAATTCGATAATTACGTATGATATTATATCTGGTTTTTTTTGTTTTTTTATAAATTGAAAGATTTGCAATTTAAAATTATTTTCAATACATAGATTTCTGTTAATATCTTTTACAATTGCAAATGCTACTCAGATCCGAAGACATATATCAAATAAAGAGTTACGGTAATACACACCTATCAATTCAAAATTTTCTGGGAAAGCATCATCACTAATAATTTTATTTATGCATATAACCAATAACTTCACTTATTTATATGAAACAATATTTAAAACAGAAAAGTATAAAAATGAAAACTAAAAAATACTGAATATCTTATTTATTTTTCCACTAATAGTCAAAATAGAATATTACCATAATATTAATAAAACTACCCCACAGTATTTGTTTCAAAATTCAAATTATCATAGCTCTAATCCTCAGAAATTATGATACGAATTTAACGCGTCATATCGCACTAATTTAAATGTTTTAATTTACTTTGAAGTCTATCACGCTTATTACAATAATGTACGGTGATTTGGGTAACAAGCTTATTCTTGATGCTAAGCGTACACTGAAGTTATCTGAGGTTCCTTTATACCAAACAGAATTGGTTAGGGATATACTAAAAGAGATATCTGATCTTAATAAAGACGCAGCATTTTTGGCAGAAAACCAAAGGCTTCAAGAAGAAAGTGGTATGGAAAATGAAGATGAAGCTAAAATTAACCAATGTCAATTATTTGTGACTCACTTGTCAATGAGAAGAAATAAGAGATGTCTTTTAGCATATGAGAGATTAAGAGCACAGAAGATAAATGAGTTCGCATGGCTAAATGTGGATCCAATAATAGATGGAATGGAAGATGAAAATACCATAAGTCTTGCTACAGAAGATATGTCCACAGGAAGTTATACTAGTAAACTATCTCTTGATAATTTAAATCATGCAGAACAAGAGTATTTTAAGAACTATCAGGCGTTATTAGTTGACTATAAGTCAAACTATGCAGATATAGACTTGTCTGGTAGTTTAGATCCACCCACTAATATTTTTATAGACGTAAGGGTGCTCAAAGATGGTGGTGAGGTGAATACAGAATACGGTGTATTTAACTTAATTAAAGATTCCCAATTTTATGTTAGAAAATCTGACGTTGAACGTCTTATACAACAAGGTTATTTAATGGAATTATAATCATACATTAGCATTAATACATCTAAATAAATTAATGGGTCATTTCAACGTCATTGTCAATTTGTATATTGTCCTCCTTCAATTTTGAATCATTAGCTTCCTCATTTTTAATATCTATAGCATTTTCTTCTTCATCCTTTTCCAATGTCTCATTAAGTAAGGATATTTCGTTTCGTAACTTTTTTTGACCTAATCTTGTGTTTTTCTGATTAACGTCTATAGGAAGAATCATTACTCCGTCTTTATTTCTATCATTTACCCCAATATTCTCATCCATAAGTTTGACCTCCTTTCTAAGGTCAATTGCTACATTACTGATGATTTTATATATTTCATTTGTTTTGGATTCAAATGTTTTTTTGATATCAGATATATCTCCATTTCTGGATGCAGAGTATGTTTCAAATATATCAGACATGGTCAGCAAAAGATGGACAATTTTAGTATCTATTATATGCAAAGAATTTAAACGTTCTTGAATAAAGTTATCAGCCTTCTCTTCCGCCATGTCTCTTATAAAATCCAAATCTATCTTTGTGCACCTGGTTTTGGTTATCAACTATTAAATATTAAATATTTCAATTCCTTTATATTTTACACAAAAGGATTACTCATTATTATATTAATACTATAAGCATGCCAATTGATTTAGGATTATCTAGAGTTACTAGACTCCTCCAGCAATTAGGTAATCCCCATATCAAATCATTCAAATCAATTCATATAGCAGGAACCAATGGAAAAGGATCAACAGTTGCATACTTATCATCAATTTTTACTCAATGTAATATCAGGAATGGTAGATTTACGTCTCCACATATCGTACATTACAACGATTGCATTTGCATAAACAATGAAGTATACCCATTAAATAAGTTTAAGAAGGTTAACGAAATGGTAGTGCTGGAAAATAACCAAATGCAATTAGGATGTACTGAGTTTGAGCTTCTCACTGTTACAGCATTTAAGATCTTTGAGCTCGAAAAGGTAGAAATAGCAATAGTCGAAGTAGGATTAGGTGGAAGATTAGATGCTACAAATGTTCTTCAGCTGTATAAACTTACAGAATCAGGTGCTGGTGTGATAGCAACTGCCATCACTAAGATTGGAATTGACCACCAGAATTTACTTGGTAATTCCATAAGAGAAATTGCAGCTCAGAAGGCAGGAATTATCAAAGCTTTCATTCCATGTGTGGCAGATAAAACGAATGAAAAAGATGCTCTTCAAGTATTTACAGAAATTGCTACTGAGGTACAATCAGACTTGGTATTGGTAGATGGTGACAATTCTGAAACTGTAGACAAACTTTTACAGATATCTCCACTCAAAGGTGATTACCAAAGACAGAATTTGGCCATAGCTCTCAAAGTAATCGATTTGGTCAAAGATCAAGGACATATGGAATTTAAGAATCAAGATGGTTCTAGCAAAATCACTCCAAAGCTTATCAAGAAAGGAATTGAAAACGTTAAATGGCAAGCAAGATTGCAAACCATATCTATCCCAACTACAGGATTATCAGTTTTACTTGATGGTGCCCATAATGAAAGCTCAGCGATTGAACTTGGTAAATATCTTTCCACCTTCGAAGATAGAAATAACGGTATCATTTTCATCATCGCCGTAACCAAAGGAAAAGCTGTTAACAATCTTTTAAAACACATAACCAATAAAAATTCAGATAAGATAATAATTACTACATTTACTATTCCGGAGAATATGCCATGGATATCTAGTTTGAACGAAAAAGAATTGAAAGACATAGCACAACAATACGTCAATGATGTAGAAGTACCATTTCATGATCCTAATATTGCCTATATCTTGAATTATGTCCTGAGGCTTAAACTCAATGGTGACAAGAGAAAGGTAGTGATCTGTGGTAGTTTGTATTTATGTGCTGATGTGTTGAGATATATAGAAACTTTATGATACTTTGATAAGCAAAATTGTGTAACGCGTATAGATTTGAAAAATTCGTATAATAAAAAAAATTGATTAACTAAGTACGTAGTTGAAAAAAGATGGCACCATTATCAGATTTTGAAAAACAACGACAAGACAATATACAAAGAAACAAGGAGTTACTTCGTAAATTGAACTTAGACTCTATTAGTGACTCAATTAAGAAGGAAACCACACCAACACATGCAACCAAAAAGAGGAGGACTACAACTGCAAAAACGGTGAAAAAGGAACCAGCTGCTCCTACTAGAAGATCCAGTAGGTTGTCAGGTGTTAAGATGGAGAATACAGAGGAATATATGAAAATAAAGGAAGAGCAAGAAAAGGCAGAGAGAAAGAAAAAGGAAATTGAGAAATTGAAACAGACTCGTTTGTATGGCGATTTCAATTTGATTGACTTAGTTACAGACAAAAGACTGGGATCTTTAAAATTTGAAAATAAGGTTATCAAGACAGAATTAGAAAATCAGGGTGCTGTTAAAAAAGAAGATATAAAGAAAGAAGGAGAAGAAGATGTATCCAATGAAGTAGATATTGAAAGTGATAATAAAGTTTTGGAAATATTAAGAAATCTTGGTGATAAATTTTCTGCTGGTGATTTCTATAGCATTTTAAGGCTGAAATCAATAGATTACAATGACAAGGAGTTAAATAAAAAAAGAGAAGAATTTGATAACTTGAAGATTTATGGAAGATTTGATCCTCTTGATATCAAAATAACACACAATAGAATTACATCGATCAATTTCCACCCAGCAGTTACTGATAGAATTATTTCGGCTGGTGATACTAGTGGTAATTTGGGTATTTGGGCAGTCGATAGTGTTGAAGATGAAAATGAACCGGCAATTACAATTTTAAAACCACATGGAAAATCTATTTCTAAAATATTAACATCAAATGAAGAGCCAAATAAAATACTTTCTGGTTCATATGATGGTTCTATTAGACAATTAGATCTCAATAAGCTAGTTTCATCTGAGGTTATTTATTTGAATGATCCATATGAATCTAAAGACTACCCTTTAGGTGTTTCTGATATAAATTTACCCCTGAATGACAACAAGAATATTATATATATAACAACGTTATCAGGAAACTTCTATAGACATGATTTAAGAGAAAAGTTTAAGAAAATCGACACTAAATCGTTGTTAAGATTGCATGATAAAAAAATTGGTTCATTTAGCATCAATCCAAATTTATCCTACCAAATCGCTACAGCTTCATTAGACAGAACATTACGTATATGGGACTTGCGTAATATATCCAAGTCTTCTTGGTCAGAATATGAAGATCAACTATCACCACATGCATATGGTAGCTATTCATCAAGATTATCAGTTTCTTCAGTAGATTGGAACTTTGAAAATAGATTAGTTTGTAATGGCTATGATGATACCATTAATGTTTTTAATCTTAATGGTGACGATGAATCTTATTCAGTAGTTACAAACTGGTCAGAAACCTATCAACCTCCAAATGGACTAAATAAAGCAAGAGCAAAAGCAAAAGCAAGAAATGAAGATGAAGATGAAGAGTTAATCCCTAATAATATTATTCCATTTACAAAAATTAAGCATAATTGTCAAACAGGAAGATGGGTATCTATTCTTAAATCAAAATGGCAAGTAGCTCCTGAAGATAGAGTGCAAAAATTTATTATTGCAAATATGAATAGGGGTTTGGATATATATGATCAAAAGGGTCAAATATTAGCCCATTTGACAGATTCCGATAAAGTAGGGGCAGTTCCAGCAGTGGCTACAATGCATCCTACTAATAACTGGGCTGTTGGAGGAAGTGCCAGTGGTAAACTCTATTTCTTTGAATAAACTACATTTTTAATAAATTTAATATACACGTTGATTGTTTTATTAGAATTTAGACTACTGTAAACTAAAAAATAATTTAAGCAGAAGAGGTCATGACTTGCCAGACTCTGATAACGTTATCAGTGTAACCAGCGAACAAGTTTTGACCATCAGCAGACCAAGCTAAAGAGATAGCTTCTGGGTCCTTAGCCTTAGCACCAATGGCGAATTCTGGCTTTAATTCATCTAATAAGGTTCTTTCTTGTAAGTTGAAGATCTTAATACCAGAAGCAGTGGCAGCAGCTAACCAGTATCTGTTTGGAGAGAAAGCTAAAGCGTGAACTTCAGAAGCAGCGTTCAAGGTGTATAAGGTCTTGTTAGAGTTTAAGTCCCATAAGATGATGACACCGTCCTTACCAGCAGAAGCACATAAGGATCCATCTGGAGAGATGGTAATACAAGAGATGTAACCAGTGTGACCGATGAAGTCAGCATTAAGGTTGTATTCGTTTAAGTCCCAGGACTAGAAATTTGTTAGTAAAAAGATTCTTAAACACTAGATACTTAACTTTCAAATCAAATAGTTGAGTTGTGGTTGTATATCAGAGATCTTGGTGATTAAATATGTCTCATTCGAAGCTGGCGAGCCCGTCTGAAGTAGCAAATATAGATAGCATCATCTAAAACCACAATTTAATGTGAAAAATCGAAAGTTAAGTTAGTAAAAAAATATAAAAAAAACATACCTTAACGGTCTTATCCCAAGAAGCAGAGATAACAGTAGAGGAAGTTTCAGATGGGGAGAATCTGACAGCGGAAACCCAGTCATTGTGGGAGGTTAAGGTTTCCATACATTCACCAATGGTGTTCCAGACCTTGATGGTCTTATCACGAGAAGCGGAAACGATTTGTCTTAAGTTCTTGGCAATAGAAACAGACAAAAC
The DNA here is from genome assembly GCA_030556805.1 of Schwanniomyces vanrijiae var. vanrijiae. Lineage (NCBI taxonomy): Eukaryota > Fungi > Ascomycota > Pichiomycetes > Serinales > Debaryomycetaceae > Schwanniomyces > Schwanniomyces vanrijiae. The sequence continues at coordinate 298,673 of JAKTUS010000010.1, read as the reverse complement.
ATCACCATCGTGACCGACGAATCTCTTGGTACATTCACCGGATTCTAAGTCCCATAATCTTAAGGTCTTATCCCAAGAAGCGGATAAAGCGTAAGCACCGTCAGCAGAGATGGTAACATCTTGGACAATGTGAGAGTGACCCTTGAAAGATCTCTTTGGGACACCGTATTGGTTGTCTTCACCACCGGTTAACTTCCAGGTGATTAAAGTCTTATCTCTAGAACCAGATAATAATAAATCTGGGTGAGCTGGGGTGGTAGCTAAGGATGTAACCCATCCGTTGTGACCTTCTAAGGTACCTCTTAAAACTAAAACTTCTTGATCAGCCATTGTTGATTAATATATTAGATAATTTAAAGAATTAAAACTTAGTAGAACTAGTATAATTTATTCAAAAATTTTTCACCCACAGAGGTCTCCATCCAAAAAAAATTAACATTACACAAAACTCTTTAATATATGCACGTGATGAGAATTGAAAATTTTATTAGCAAATACATGCTGAAATTAACTACTGTTTCGTGCTCGGAAATACACATTTATAGGTGACTGTTTTCTACCGAATAATATGCAGGATAGCATGAAGGCTTATCAAATAAGCAGCAGATGAAATCTATCTGAAAACTGCAAAATTTACGGAACTCATTAACTTTATTAAGATTACTTGCCATATTTTTAGAAGGTAATTTACTAAACTAATTAGGCTCAACTAATTAAGTGTGATAGAAATAAGAACTGGCGTAACCATTAGATAGGAGAAGGGTGAAAATTTTTTACCTTATACAACTTCTTACACTGAAACAAATAAGCTAAATGAATTTTGTGAACAGTGAAGGAGTTTTAAGATATTTTTTCACTCACTTCAGCTCACAACTTAAATAACTGTACTTAGCCTTAATTCAATATTATCTTATTCTAACGTTGTACCAATAAGTTATCAATATATTATTAAATCTAATTCTAAAATTATATTACTCAAAAATCAAAGCGATTTGCAAAAAAATAAATAGATTGAGAGTTCAAATCTAGTAATCAAATGATCTATTATAATATAAATCTATACTTTTATTGTTTTATTCGGGATGTTATTTCAGCATAATCCTTTTTAACAGTTTCAAAAAGCTCATCATAATCTAATATCTTATAAGCACTATTGGCTAATACATTAGCTACGTTTAATGTAGGTGATATCAATGTTTCTAAATTACCAGCACACTTTGCAAAAATAAGCAAGTATATTGGAAATTTTTCTAAAGTAGGAATACCAAAGATAAGATGAATGTCTGGAACTTCATATGAGACATTACCAACGTCACTTGAACCAGAGGTTGTATTTGGAAGATCAGATTTACGAATTTATACTTCACCTTTAAAAATTTTGTTAGACAAATCGTAGCAAGCGTCCATTAATGAGGAAATATTAAGCATGTCGGAATAAAAGAATACGTCTTTGATTTTGTACTCGCAACAAGTTGCAGTAGCAGCTTCAACACAACAATTTTCAACTCTCTTAATCAATTCCTTTAATTCTTCTACATTTCTGGAACGAATTTGATATACTGCTATTGACTTTGCAGGAATAACATTGGCAACAGTTGGTCCATCCTTGAAATACCCATGGGTTCTTTGGTGAGGCATGATTTGTTGTCTCAACAATGAAACATTAACCCAACTTGCAACGCAAACATCAAATGAATCAAGACCCCTTTATGGATATGCAGAGGCATGTGCAGTGGTCCCTGTGAATTCACATTCTATCATTTGTACATGCCAAAAATGCGTTTGTAGAAATTTGAATGGTGTTATCATTTTCAGGGAAAGGGTGTGCCATAAAAGAGGAATCAACATTTTTGTAGGCTCCGTTTTTTACGAGAACACATTTTCCTCCTAAACTTTCTTCCGCTAGTGTACCCAATAATTGAACAGATCCTGGAATACTAAATTTTCTCAATGTTTTAACTAAACCTAAAAATGCTCCACAAGCACTGGCAGCAATTAAGTTATGTCCACAGCCATGTCCAACCAATATCTGGGAGAGCGACCATTTCCGCATTGAAGTTTACCAATCTTCCTCCATTTTCATAAAGAACTTCAAATGTGGTATCAACTCTGTATGATTTTCTAGTAACCTTTAAGTAGCCCAATGATTCAAAATAGCCAGCTGAAAAATCATGGGTCTTATATTCCTTAAATGCAGTTTCTGGGTTTTCATAAAGTTGCTTAGCAATAGCGTTAATATCAGCTTTAGATTCTTCGATTGCTTCAGCAATTGCAGTACGAATATCTTCAGAAGTGAAAGTTTTTGATACTATTATTAATGTTGTCTTAGGTGATTATTAATTCCAAATTATGGATTATTGGATGCTGCGATGTGCTTTTTATATACTGCGAAAAGTGGAAAGTTCTTTGAGACAGCGCTATTTCTTAGGAAATACTTCAAATCTACAGTCTACATGTAGCACTTTGTGCGGCTCATGTACCTTATCATTTGTCAATGTAAAGATATTGTATCTTGATTAGGGCAAGTTGGTAATATATCTTCTATTATCATTTAATGTATAACTTAAATTTTTAACCGATAATAAATATTCGATGTAAGAGAAGAATTTTGCACTTTCATTTATGTAACTGGTCGTTAACAAAGTCACCTACTGGCAAATAATAACTAGATGACTACATTGACAATAGCAATATCATATTGGAAAAATTTTTAAAATCATTCCATTATATATATTTCTATACAGAGAAATGTAGTAAATCATTTGGCTGCAATAAGAGTATAAATCAATTTTGAGAATCAGCTTTTTCATTGCATCCCACATTATGCTAAGAATCAGGCTGTTGGGGTTGTTAAATCATGTTTGGATTTATATAAGAATAAGTTATTATTATCTACTTCAATAGTAAGTATTATAATACATTTATACTTTACCTAAGAGTCAATCTTTTGCACTTTGCCAACATATATGCTACTTGGTAGATAATTGGATATTTGCTGTTTATGATGCTAAGTAATGCTGAATTTGAGTATATGATTCTTACTGAAAATGGATGCGATATATTTATTGCAGGAACTGACAAGCCACCAGGTAGTCCCAATTGAAAGAATTTAGTTTATTCATTTTTACTTTATTAACTAGCTAAATTATAACTTATATACACCACAATCTGCAAAATTCTGACTAGTTATATTTAGCAAGTCTAGGGAACAAAATTTCACAATTTTTCCTATTAATATTACTTTTAATATCATCTTTTAATAATTCGTTAGTTTCAAAAGCAGTGATCATCATGGATGATATTTCAGTGCAAGCATATGGCCAATCACTTCCAAAAGTTATTTTCTTTGGATCTGCAAATTCAAGTAAGGATGGCATGGCAAATGGTCCAGAAAGAGCGGTATCAAAATAGAATTCTTTTAAACGTGAAAGATTCTTAGAATAGTCACCCATTCTACCCTTATCATCAAACAGAGAAATCCTGTTAGCAGTAAATGGGACGAAACCTCCAGCGTGTGAGAGAATAAACTTAATATTAGGATATTTTTCGATCCATCCATTTTTGGAAATGTTAATGGCAGCTCTTGTTGTACATAATAAAAAGTCTGCAATAAAAGGAGCAATGCCATCAATTGCAGGGACAGGCAATTCTGAAGGATGGATAAAAATAACAGTACCCCTTTCGTTCAAGACATCCATCAAAGGCTCAAATGATGGATCACCGAGATACTTATTACCGACATTAGTCAAAAGTACAATACCATCAGCCTTTAAATGGTCCAAAGCATATTCTGCTTCAATAATCGAACTCTCGACATCTGGTAACAACAAAGTAGCAAAATATCCAAAATTTTTAGGGTTGCTCTCAACTACATCACGACAATATTCGTTCACTTTACGAGCCATTATTTTAGCTTCAGCAGCATTATTACCTAAATGAACTCCTGGGGTTGATACTGATAAAATAGATGTCTCAATTCCATTATCTTTATTGAATTTGAGGCATGATTCAGGTGACCACTCGGGAATAGGCATACCACTCGGGAATAGGCATACCACTCGGGAATAGGCATACCACCAGCATCAATTCCCTTCTGCTTGAGCCATTCCTTATAAAATGGAGGAACAACATGAGCATGTGTATCAATAAGTCTTGGCAGTGTATTTTTGTTAGTAGAATTCATCGGTACTTATTTGTTTCTTGAATGGTATTTGAACTATCTTAAGTCTTAAGTATTTTTTCCTCTTTATATAAAAATACTTACCCCAACAATGCCTGTCATTCATTCTATAAACAGAGCTCATAAATTCATTGTGTTTTCAAATTACTAATTCAATAATAATAATAATAATAATTTATTATATAATCCGTTTAAATATCTATGCGACTGACTATATGTTGCCAGTTTACTTGCAGCAAGGTTCTTGATCAGTTGCTATTGCTAATTGTTTCTTTGGATTGCCTTAAAATGAAGTAGTTTACTGTAACCATTACTCTTGTAGTCTAGAACTATTCCTAATTTAAACCTCTCTATTGCTACTTGCGTCTAGGTAGCATTAATCAAATCTAATTGCTAAAAAAATAAAAATCCTTAGAATAGGAAGGATATTGAAAAGTACTACTCTCAGTTTTGCATTCTTCATCATGATGCTTGCGCATAATATTTTCAAGCCTTTGTTCTTTTATACTCCGAACTTGCCAACGAATTAGAAAAGGTTTTGACCACTCACTATTAACATTGATTTCCCTTTTAGGTTTCTCCAATATATTATAATAGTTATAAATATTTATTGTTCTAATGTTTATGTATCATTATTTAAACTAAGTTTTTCAATCAGCTTTCTATTCCTTTTGAATACTTCTCTTTTCTTATAGCTATCTGGAAAAAGAAATCCAAACATTGATATTTTCTACATCATTAACGAAATTATTAAAAATAGGATTAGTGTAATAAATACATAGTCTATATATCAATCGTATTTATTATGGTAACTGATGATAGATTTGGCAACATCTCTGGTTCTAGCTCTTAATCCCAAGCCTTTAATTGATGTTGTCAAGAATAAAAAATAACTTCTCTTAATTACTCTTTGGGAGATGAAGGAGAAGAATTGGGAAATTTGAAACAGAATATTGAGAAAACTATATTCTTGACATCTGATACGCTATAAAAGAATTTAAATATATTTTTTTTCTGGATTTAGCACTCAAATACTGCTTACTAAATGCTAAAGTAATTACAAATATGATTTCTAAATTAATTATAAATATAGTTTTTAAGTTAGAACCTATATGTCATTTGAATGCAAGTAATAGTTAATTATAAGTTTTTATTTCTAATGTAGCAAAGTATAATATTAGAAACTACTCTAGTTCATGTAAGGTCATCAGTAGGATATTCTTCTTAATTCCCAGTAATATTATATCCTCCACATGGTTTCAGTCGTCGCTCCATAAATCAAACATAATTTAAACATGAATATGGATTAGTTAAGAAACTTTACCTAAGACCAAGCGAATATCCTACATATCAATTTATTAATATGCAGTCCTTTATTTATTTAGGGATGATCATATCCTATATATAAGTATCTGAATATGGCTGTTAATCGTGTTCTTTTAAGAACTTTAATGCTATATACATGTTTACTTTTTGAGCTAGAATATTTTAGAGGCCTGTAGTAGACTATTTATTTTATTGCATTTTGAATAAAAATGGAAAAGCAGGATATAAAGATCGCCGTTATCAGTGGAGGAACAGCGACTAATCTGCTTGTAACTCTTTTCAATAACCTCGCTGTTAATGTGACTTATATATTACCAATACTGGACAATGGTGGGTCCACATCTGAATTAATTAGGGTTATAGGAGGACCGGCAATTGGAGATATTAGATCAAGACTAACAAGGCTAATTCCTCCTGAACAAGAATGTTTGAGCAAACTTTTGAGCTTCAGACTATCCCCAGATCCAAAGGAAGCAAAGGCAGAATGGAATGAAATTGTCGATGGTACTCATTACTTGTGGAAAGATATAAATTCATCAACAAGGGAAATAATAAAGGCGTTTTTTGTTCATGTACATGTAGAATTATTAAAACGATCAAAACACAATTTCTCATCCAACATCAATAAGAGACATTTTCGTTACGAGCTTGCTAGTGTTGGTAATCTTTTCCTTACTGGTGTGAGGTTATTTATTGGTTCATTAGATTCTGCAATTGAGTTATTTTCCAAGTTAACAGGTATTGATCCCAAAAATGAAGTCATACCATGTATTAATACAAATTTTACTTATCATATCAGTGCATTACTTGAAAATGGGTTAATAATCACAGGCCAGTCACAAATATCTCACCCATCAATGCCAGAGGAAGAATATCCACCGCCTTTACAGACGACAAGACCATCAACCCCCTCAGAAGAATTTTTGGAATATTTTGACCAAAGTTTAGATATAAACCTTCAAATTCCTCAAAACGGAAAAAGAAAGCAAAGTTTTCATAGTGTAGTATCTTATATTTCAGATGATTCAGATGAAGAATCAGGAAATATTCCTCAATATACTCATCCGGAATTGAAGAAATCACAATTGCATTTCAATAAACTAGATAATATACCACCGCTTTTATCTCCAATCAAGAGAATATTTTATATTTCACCTTATGGAGAAGAAATTTGTCCAATTGCTCATAATCGTGTTACTTCAAACCTTGCAAGTTCTGATGTTGTTGTTTATTCTATTGGCTCTTTAATGACAAGTATTATCCCTGTGGTTATATTAAGAGGGGTGGGAAAAGCTATAGCATCTGAAATTGAAACGTCATCAGGTCGTAATAAGAAGCGGGTTCTTTTATTAAATGGTTCGTTGGACCGTGAGACCTATGGAATGAATGCAGTAGATTTTGTTGATATTATCGTAAAACTGGCTACTTATTCATTAAATAAGACCCAGCTGTTATCTCAAGATGATATATCCAACAGTGAAATTTTCAGATGGAACAAATATGTAACTCATTTATTCTACATGAAAGACCCACAAATTGAGGTTGATAATGAATATTTAGAAAATGTAAAGGGTATTAAGTGCGTTGAAGTTGATAGAGAACCCGGGAAGAATCACCATTTTGATTTTAATGATCTTGAAAGAAAATTAAAAAAGACAATAAGTAAATAAGAGCTATGATTTTAATTAGCATACGAATATACAGGTATATATAGAACATATAATAAATGCATGTTGGAAATGAATTTAATCGAACCAAACTTTAATTAACTCTTCAGAAACGGCAGAAGGTGTCAAAACACCTAAATCTGTAATCAATGCAGTAATATATTCATGAGGGGTAAAATCAATTAAATGGGTTTTTAAGACATTTCCCTCCGATCCAGCTTCGCTGTTTTCTTCAATTACTTTGGAAATGTCATCTGGTAAATCATTTGGTGCTAATGGGAACAATCTGACAAATTTATGAGATTCTGTAACAACGTAAAATGGTTTATTATTTGTCTTTGCAAGACAACCAATTTGGTAGGAACCAATATGATTAATAATACCACCACTTTCGGCAACACCTTCAGCACCAACTAAAATTTTATCAACCTTATGTATAACGTAACCTACTGCATTGTCAACAATAACCTCAACTGGTATATTCGCTTCTCTAAGCAATTTAGCCATATAGAACCCTTTAGATGTTGGTCTTGATTCTGTGACTATAACTCTAAAACGTATTAATTTTTCAGTTTTGGCTTTCAAAAGTAATAAATGAACCACACGAGAATATGAATGAACTAAAATGGTATCATCATCCTTGATAAATGGTAAACCAAATTCAGCCAGCTTATTTCTTGATTCCTTTGCTCTCTGCACAAACAATTCACCATTTTCCACTAAATTCTTCTTACATGATTCCCAATCAGAATATAAATTAGTATTTCTCAACACGAATCTCATAAACAAATCACAACCTGCAGAAAGAGAAATAGCATTGGATATAGATGACTTCAAAATATCAATGTTAGACTGGACAAGGTTAATCAATTCTGATGATGTTGATGGTTGTTTAATTCTTAACATGGTGACCAAAGACTCAATAGCCGCTATAGGCATAGTCATATCTTGGTCTTCTTCCAAAAACTTAAGATATGTCTCCTTTATATCGAAAACTTCACTGGTCATTATGATATTATCTTGGAGTAGTTAAAGCGATACCAATATAGTCGCTTATAGTGATTGAAATTTTAAATGAGCAGGGAATAAAATATATCACGTGATATCATCGATTTAATAATTTTCCAAAATTGAATATGGGTTAAAGAATAGTCAGAACAATATACTAAAGATACAATGTCAGAAGAGAGAAACCAGTTATTTGTAGATGATGATGATATGGTAGCCATGTCTGATGTTGAAGACACCTCTGATCAATTCCATGAAGCATACGAAGAACAATATGGAGATGAAGATGATCCTATAATTGAATCTATTCCAATAGTATTAAACGATTTGCCAAAGCCTGAAACACAATCATTGCACTTGGTCCAATTTGTAGGTAGACCTAAGAATCGTTTTTTAAATGGTCAAGAATTAAATTCATCCATAAAACCAGAAAGTCAAGTCTTGGGTGTAAGTGTTCCGTTGGATACTAGTGCATTTTACGATCAATCTAGAAGCGAAAAATGGGGGGTCGATGTTCTTGAACATAACTTACAGGGTGTTTTAGGTGAAACTGAAGATGGGCTCTATGCTGCCAAAATAGTTGTCAAAGACAACCAAAGAAAACTTGTATTAGTACCAATCAATAGTTCTGCTCAATTAAGACCTTCTTTTAAGTATCTTGATGACATAGAAAATGCAAAGACTATGCAACGTAAACCAGAATCTACTGATGCACAAAAGACTACAAATGTTCAAATCTTACAAACATCAGCCAAAGCCAGTGCCCCAGTAAACAACATTGATGGTTTCAGTAACAACGCATTGGGAGAATCACTTAAATATATCAAGAAATTTGAAGAAGAAGAATGGCTGCACTTAAAATGGAAAGACTATTATAACCCAGAAACAGAAAATATCAGAACATACATTGATAATAGTGCAAACGGCATAGAGTTGGAAACTGAAACCACAAGTAATAATTACATCACTATGCTTATTCAATGATTTTAAAAGACTTGTATACTAGTTAAGCAATATACGCATAATTTTATTATATCACACTAACTCTTTCTGTGATAGCTCATAAGCAATAGGAATAAAGTGTGAGTATTTAGTATTTTGCAGTCACAAACAATTGATTTCTTATATATACTCATAGCTTTGTCTAGATGTGATTATAATAGAACAAAATAATGTTAGTCTATACATCCCAACATATTTCTATATTTAATCAAATATATTATATCTATATATCTAATACAATACATCTTGAATGGCTGAAGACAAAGTGATGTTAATCACGTGAGTACATCTTGCGGCTGAAAACTTTATCAAATATTAGAAAATTTATTCTAATAGAATTGCAATCATTAGGCCAATATAGACAAGATGGAAGACGATAGCTTATTGTTAAACTTTGCTGCACCTAGTACTAGTATTACTTCGAAGCCAAAAAATGTCTCATCAAAAGTTTCTGGTGGGAAATGGAAAGATAGACGTAAACTTCAATTATCACTTCAAGGTAGAGGAAGAAATACCAAGAATAAGTCTGTAACAGGTGTAAATGCCAAAACTATTGAAAATTCAAGAATTAATAGAGATTCTGGTGAAAAGAATACTAAAGAATCATCCAAAATATCTAATATACCCAAAAGTATAGAGGGATCATCTTTTAAAAGAGCCAAATTTACCGAGAAGAACGGTGAGTCTGGTGGAAAAAACGATTCTTACGTCTCATCATTATTTACATCAAATAAGGAGGTTCAGTCCATTGCTTCTGCTGATCCAGAAATCAATCACACTGCTTCAAATGCACCATTAAAAGATGATACTACCTTTAATGGATTAGGATTAAATGATAAATTATCAAAGCATTTAACAGAAACTTTGAGATTTAAAAACCCAACCAAAGTTCAAAGAGCTGTTATCCCAAGTTTATTAAATTCTCAAAGAGATTTGTTTGTAAAAGCCCAAACTGGTTCCGGTAAAACATTATCTTTTTTACTTCCTATTTTTAACATGCTTGCATCTGAAAATATAACCCGTGATTCAGGTTTATTTGCAATTATCTTAACGCCAACTAGAGAATTAGCTACTCAAATTTATGGTGTTATGGAAACATTAATGAGATGTCACCATAATATTGTTCCAGGTATTGTAATTGGTGGTGAAAAGAAAAAGTCTGAGAAGGCAAGACTTAGAAAAGGTGTGAATATTTTAGTAGCTACTCCTGGTAGATTAGCTGATCATATGGAAAATACTTCATCATTAGATGTTAGTCAATTAAGATGGTTGATTTTGGATGAAGGTGATAAGTTAGTGGAATTAGGTTTCGAAGAAACAATTACAAAAATTACAGATATCATTACAAAAAATTCTAGAGTTTTAGATACAATGCATCAATGGAAAAGCTTACCAACAAAAAGAGTAAATGTATTATGTTCTGCTACAATTCAAGATAGTGTACAAAAACTTGGTAGTATTGTTCTTAATAATGCTGAAATGATAAATGTTGATTCAAAAGAACACGAAGGGGCAGTAGATTTTCACGAAAAAATTGAAGGGAAGGAGATGACAGCACCAGACCAATTGGTTCAGAATATTGTTGTAGTTCCACCAAAATTGAGACTTGTTACATTGAGTGCTTTATTAAAAAATTTATCTAATGTCCAACTTGATGAAAATAACAAGACTATTGTATTCTTTTCCTGTTCTGATTCTGTTGAATTTCATTTTGATGTTTTCACCAGAAATGGTAATAAATTTAAGAAGGTTAAGAACAGTGAGACAGAAAAATTCGAAGTTATAGAAGTTCCAAATGATGATGATAATGATGATGATGATTTAGAAAATAAAACTGAAGGCCAATGTGTCCTTACTGCTCCATTATTAGGTGAAAACTATGTGATTTATAAATTACATGGTTCTTTATCTCAACAAGCACGTACATCTACACTTAACGCATTTATTAAATGCTCTGAAACAAAAAGAGCTATCCTTTTATGTACTGATGTTGCCTCTCGTGGTTTAGATATGCCAAATATTTCCACTGTTGTTGAATATGATCCACCTTTCAGTATTGAAGACCATCTTCATAGAGTCGGTAGATCTGCCAGAGTTGGTAAGAAGGGTAGTGCTACCCTTTTCTTACTCCCAGGTGAGGAAGAAGGTTATGTTGAAGGTAAGTTGAAAATAGTGCATCCAAAAGAAGGTAGTTTAAGAATCATTAAATATGAAGATATCTTAAAAAAGGGATTTGGAGAAGCTCTGAGTGTTGGTGATAAATCTGATCCTAAGTATAAAGAAGGTAAATGGGATATACATGCTACCACTTGGCATTTGGATATTGAAAGATGGCTTTTAGAAGATAGCACAGCTCATGATCTTGCTGTTCAAGCTTTCACTTCTCATATTAGAGCTTATGCAACACATTTATCCTCTGAAAGAACCTTTTTTAATGTTAAATTATTACATTTAGGTCATTTGGCAAAGTGTTTTGGATTAAGAGAGACACCAAAGAAGTTAGGTAAATCCGTTGGTTCAATCAATGAATCTGGTTCTAAAAAGCCAAAGAAGGAAAACTCTAAGAATAAAATGTTTAGAATGGCCAGACAAGCTGTTAAATCAGCTAGTGATGAATTCAATTACTAATTAAAATATTTACGCATATATATTAATTACATATAATATTAATTTCTAGAATTTTTGAAATGCTCTTCCTTGTAACCATCTATGTTCCAAAGTTTATGATTTTCTCCGAGGTTATAGCCTATACTAACTTTAGAGTAATAATCACTCATCAACTTTAAATTTTCGATAATAGTATCCAATAATATTGCTTTACCAACTGCAATTCCATCCCCAAGACCAGGATGCTTATTATTAACAACATGGATATGGAAATGATAGTAAGAAGGTTGGTAATGGATAAAAATTCTTAATTGATCTGATTCAATAGGAAACTTTTCACTAGTAACTTTTTTAATTTTCTTTTGTAAGTAAATTAGAAAATCCAAATGAGATCCATTTAAGTCTCTAATGGATGATATATCTAGTCTGTTTACTATGCAACATAAATATAAAGAATCCATATTGATACCATCCCATTTCATATCTGGTAAGAGAACAAACCCAGAGTCTCTATCCTTATCGTGATAAACGAACGATTCTGCTTCTTTTCCTTCAAACAAAATATTATAAACCCATTTAATCCTATCTCCCTTCATACTAGTTATATATGGCACAACATATTTTTGATACATTTCTGGAGTTTCAAGGATATAGTGATAGGTTTGTTCTTCGTATTTTCTAATATGTGTTTCAGTAGCAGGGTAAATTAAATTTAATTTAGCAGCAGGCAGTTGATCAATATCTTGATTTAATAATGTATTAGACCAGAAATATACATCGTTTTCATTCAATGCTTGAATTGTATCTACAATTTTATTCACCTTCACATCACTCTCGTCAATAATAAAATGTGACTTCTCTATAGAAATTATAGCATCTTGTTCATCAATTTTTCCTAATAATACAATTGATTTAGTCTGGGGATCAGTTTTGAGTAACTTTCTAAATATAAATCTTTCTACTAATTCTTTTATATTAGACATTGCAGAATAAAAATGAGTTGGTTTTAAATTTCAGTTAACGCGATGCGCTTTGAATATATACATATAAGATTATTAATTAATATACAAGGTAAAAGAAGACATTATATATAACCAAATAATGTATACTGCTTCAATGGAAATGTCTATAAAGTTTTTTCTCTTTTTCTTTTTCTTTTTTTTTATAATTTGTTGATGATACTAATTTTCAGATTGACTACAGACATCCAGGTCAGAATCATCATCTTCATTCATATCAAAGCATACCCAACTTGGCCATGCTACTTCATCTCTTAATAAACTTCTTAATTGATCTACTAAGAATTTTTCAACTTTACCCACGTTTCTTAAAATATTATTTTCTACTTCACCTATTTCAGATTCAATTCTGACTTTCTTAATAATATCAATTCTCTCTCTGTTACTTGGACCTGAAACATATTCTACAAAGTTTCCATCGACAGGAGGGACCTTTCCTATTGGTGTTGACCCATTTCCTGGGGTAGCAGACGAAGAAAAGTAATCTGAGTTTGTGTCATCAATATCACATAAGAATGAAAAATATACTGAGTTTTTCAAGTATGCAACTGCAGCTATTGAGTGGATCTTAAGTGCAGTGACATGCAACTTAATAGGAATACTAATAAATTTAGGAGATGGATAATTCAATAATAGGTTTACAGTAACCTCCAATTGCAAGTTACCATTGTAGTTTATTTCCACTATCATTTGTAAATCATTTTCTCCTCTGGAAGAGCATTTTTCTTTTGGTAAGATTTTATTCTTTAGAAATGAACTTGAGTTTGCCCGTAAAGGATTCTGATTCAATATATTAGTTGGAGAATCTCTATCATTATGACTACCTGGGTTGTTAAAATTACCTAGTCCCACTATATTGTTCATATTGTAATTGTAACTGTAATTTAGGTTATTATTTCCTATCATTAATGAAATAGAATCCAGCGATTTGCGACTGAAATTTGTATTTGGAGGTGTCAATGGAGGTGGAGGTGGAGTTAGAGCTTCCTTTTTCAGCTTTCTTTCGAAATTTAGTAAATTACTTTCTTCGGATATCAAAGAAAGATCTATTGTGTGTTCTTCTTCTTCATTTTCATCTTCCTCGTCACTAGAATTATAGTCCACTGGTGCATTCTGTGCTACAGCACGTACAGGATCACCTTCTTCGTTTGAATCCTCGTAGAAATCATTGAATGGATCCCCAATATGTCTTATTGTGATTTCTGGGGCACAATTTCCCAAGTCGAATTTGGCCACAGAAAGATTATCAATGAAGGAAGGTAGAGTAATACTTTGGAATTGGGAATCTAAAAATTCCTTTATTTGATCGTTTATTGACCCATCGGCCACTAATTGCTCCCAATTTATGTCAAACGACATATCCTTTGGTGTCGTTAAATATCTTCTGATTTTATAATAGATCCTGATTATAGCTCAGAAACTGTTACACAAAGAGAGTTGATGATGAGATAACACTGAGAGGAATACAAGTAGAAGATGAAGTAGAGAATTAGGTAGAGGATATAATGTAGAATAATTTTACTAAAAATCTATCCCATTGTCTACTTTCAATGGGTATTAGTTTCATTCGTACTCTAAAAATGTGGAGTATGTGTTATGTTTTCCAGTTGATGCAAATAATGAAAATTTTAAATTTGTGGTATAACCTATTAGTTAATGAGATACTAACCACCTTCCCCCTATTCTTTAATATTTCTTCTTCTATTCATCCAATAATACTTCTTTTTTTTTTTTTTTTTGTTTTCTATAATTACCGGATAATGAAAATTCCGATATTGGTATTGTTACACATCCACTATTTGAGTCATAAGGGGGTATTCCCAGCTTAGATTTCTTTACTTCCTAAAATTTCCAATATATATTTATATATTTAGTGTAAATAAATAAAATGGTAGCTAACTCATTGTTTAATATAATAGTTGTAGGTGGTGGTGGTCTTATTGGGCCAAGGCATGCACAACATGTTTGCAACCATGCACAAACGACGCTTTTTGCAGTAATAGACCCCAGCGACGCTGGCGCAAAGGTAGCAGCTACTTACAATGCAAGGTTTTTTCGCTCAATAAGAGAAATGATCGAGTTTTGTGATGCAGAAAGATATCCATATCCAGATGGAGCTATTGTATGTACTCCAAATCAAACCCATATCAAGCTTAGTGCTGAGTTAGCATCATATGGAATAAATTTATTGGTAGAAAAGCCTTTGAGTTCAAATTTAAGTGAATCAAAGGCAATGAAGCAATATGCAAAAAAGTGTTGTGTTAAGTTGTTGGTAGGTCATCATAGAAGATTTAACCCGTATATTGTTTTTGCTAAACAAAATTTAGATAAAGTCGGTGAGGTAATAGCCATCCAGGGTTCGTGGACTCTTCGTAAAGATGATAATTATTTCAAAAATTCACCATGGAGAACAGATAAAACTACCGGTGGTGGACCTTTATTAATTAACTTAGTACATGATATTGATTTGTTGCAATACTTATTTGGTCCACTTGAAAGGGTCTATGCTGAATTATTAAAGAAGCAAAGAAAGATGTTTCCAAATGTTGATGAAGGTGCTGTTCTTACATTAAAATTCAAGAATGGAGTTTGTGGTACTTTTATTTGCTCTGACAATGTCTCATCTCCTTTCAACTTTGAAGCTGGTACTGGTGAAAATCCAAATATACCCAAAGAATCAGAAGCTATTGGTTTTTACAGAATCTTTGGTTCTGAAGGAACATTATCCATACCAGATTTGAAATTATTCCATCAACCAGGTACTGAAAGCTCATGGCTTAATAAATTTACTAAAGAAGATATTGCAAGTGAGGATTTATTACGTGAAAAGCCATTTGACCTTCAACTTAGCCACTTCGTTGATGTTATTAGAGGAGATGCAGAGCCATCCTGTACAGCAGATGATGGAATTTCAGTACTACTTTGTATTGATGCTGTTTTGAAATCTATAGAAACAGGATTACCCCAGGATGTTCAAGATATAGAAAGCATCGAAGGGGATATCAGTATCTTAGAGAATAATTAATTTTGAATAAGTTTTAAGTAAAATAAGAAGCAAGCCACTGAATTGAAATTATAAAGTTTGTATTTATCATAATTATTTTGTAGCAGGAAAGGCTTTATTTTTTGTAATTGTACCATTTTTAACTTATACTCGTTTTGAGTAGTCAATCTTATCTAAATTAAATTTACTTTATAACCAAAGAATAAAACTAGAAAAGTATTCTTTAATCCTAATATTACTTCATACATATTTATTGAAAAATTAAGAAATTATCTGAATAGATAGAACCTTGAATACTTGGCACTAACTTATAATACAACAGATTTAGGTAGAGCAAATTTGTTAGTTTTGGTAAAGTTTAATTTAAAAATACCCAAAGGTAAGAGATATAGTTGGAATTGATTATTGACCTTTCAAATTTGGAATATTTTATCAAAAATTACATGGCTAATTACTATTAGTACATTGGCTAATAATGGTTGGATATTAATATTTTCTCTAGCTAATGTGAAGTGATGGAGATAATTCAAAACATACAAGAATTTTCAAATTTTAACATGATATTTTTCTTATAAATCTAATCTTTTTATTTTTGTTTACTACTTTTTGATGATTTTTTTAATCAAAAACTTTTCAGATTTCATCTATTTTAAATAAATTGCAACCATTCAACTGATCAATTAATATACTATCTCGTACAGCTAAACAACATCATGAAAATAAATCCATTATAATTAAATATATCAGAAGTATATACGGAACCTCTTTAGTTATATAACTTTTCAAGACACAAGAGTCTAATTATTATATCACAAATAGGTAAAAATGTCACATTTAGTAGTAAATATACACACTTCCAATTTTATTTTAAAAAAATGTAATCTGAAACTTTTTTAATAATATTTAACATGTAAATAAATATATATATAATATAAACAACTGTATATTTATTCTTTAATTCTTAATACTGTTATTTTTTGGAATCAATAAACCTATTGTCCCCATCTAATCTGTATAATAAGTTTCGGCCGTAAATGATTTAGTTAAGTATTTCCTACATATATCGATAGGTAAAAAATTTCTATAAAATATTAAGAATTGCATGTGATACATCATGTGCCCTATATTGTTGTCATTCGCACTACTTTTCCAATTTTCTCTAACCAGTAAAATATCAAATAATAATAGAATGTAACCAGGTTTGAAGAGATAATAATATATTTTTATCTTTATTATTATAGTTAAATCATAGAAATGTCAAAGTTTGTTTTACCTACCGCTTTAAAAGAAATTAGATTCCACTTTTCTCAAAGTGGTGAAGCATCTGCACCATTAAAGAGATTTTTGACTAAGAACTATGATACCTTAAAGGTCCAAAGCAACTACAGAGTTCCAGTTTTAATCAGAGAAAGTTACGGTGTTGCTCCAAGCATGACTTTAAGATTTGAAAAGGGTCAAGAAGTCAAAAACAACTTAGAGGGATTAGATGAATCCGGTATTGAGCAAACATTCAAGTCTTTATTGAAAAATTAAACACCTGATCAAAAACATCCAATCTGAAATATATATTATGTTGTTCAGAAAGTTTGGACATTTCCTTATTTATAAATATTAAAATTTCGTTGCATTTTCAATAAATCACCACATACTCAATAATAAATAAAATCTATTAACGTTATTAATCTATAATTCTATAATTTGTAGTGATGACCAAATTGGTAGATACCTCTCCTAAACTGACATGCTCAGAATTGTATAATTCCTTGCCTTTATTTTCTGGTTGGTTGTGAATAATATTACTGGTAATAACTGGAGAATAGAGAGTTTTTGGTTAGGATAGACTTGGTTAACAATAATGTTGTTCTCTGGAGGTTGATAAAATGGTACATAGTGTTAGAGGCACTAATTCAGGTATTTGTTAATAATTTGTTAAATAGAAAAGCGAATGGTTTGGCAGAAAACTTACATTAAAGACCGTATAAATTATAGATTGGAATACCAGAATACACAACCAAGTTTTAGGTATATTTTCGTCGTTTTTCCTAAAGTAATTTATATATAAATTTACTCAAAAATTCATCTAAATTGACATTTTTACTGCAATATTTTTTATTGATGATCAAAGAGACTTGAATGACAACAGTTTCTGGAAAATCAATGCATTTTATTTTTAGTTGAGCTTAGTATTTGGTATTTTAATTAAAAAATCCAACCTTAAATAGTACCTATACACCATAATCAATATCAAGCTTAGTTAAACTTTATTGTTGAAGCTAAATAATTCTAATCAGTTTTTTTTTGGTTTCTTGTGCAACAAACCTCGAGTATTTGGAATGGGATTAACCTTCTTAGTACATGTATTTGGAAAATTCGTAAAAATTATACATCAATTTGTTTTTTGTGGCATTCTGTGGGAGAAGGGAACCAATATCTTCAAAAATTCAGTACCAATTATTCTCAATGAGCCTATATCATAAGAATATGACCAGGTTTTAGGTTTCAATTTATTCTTAATTTAGTGGAGAACTTCTTTATATTTCTCCGAAAACTATTGTTACCGTATACATTGGTAAAATACATAAATATACAGTATTTATAGCTGAAAAAAATAAATAGATAATAGTTTAGTGTTCTTGATGTATTTAGAAGTATTTGTGTTATCTCCTGAAGTATTGAATTCAGAAACCAAAATGGTTGTGAAATTTTTGATATATAAAAAAAAACTAGTGTAATTATTATAAATATTCCAAGTGCTATTTTCAATTAAAAATAGACGTTTAATTACTCGAGTGTTACAATATAATTATCACCTAATATATAAATTGAATGAAAAATACAACCTTAATAGTCCATAGTTTCTAGTAAGGTAAATTTTATAATCAATACATAATTAAGCTTTCTCCCCTCCTCTCCCCAGATAATGAAAAATACAGCCGGGCCTTGGCACGTGCTTTGGACATGTTATTGTATTATGTTGTTATTTTATATTTCTTACGTAAGAGAGCTATGCTTAGGTGATATTTGTTCTTTATTATGTCAGCAGCATAATTTTCTGTACAGAAACAGATTATTTTGTTTGTTATGGTGATTATGTAAGCAAGTCATCATGACAATTCCATGACTGCCATATCTCATTTGATTATGCTTCTAAGGATAACATTATCATTTTTTTGATTTTAGTATACAATTGATATAGAAACCATAGAAATACCATGGTTAGACTTTTCCAGAATCGTAGAGTATGTATTAAATTGCTAATAGGAACTCATGGGAAGAGGGAAGAGGTTATTAATTAATGGTTTTATACTAACATATGTAGAGAGCTAACGATAGCTATCAGGGGTTTGCGAAGTAC
The DNA here is from genome assembly GCA_030556805.1 of Schwanniomyces vanrijiae var. vanrijiae. NCBI lineage: Eukaryota > Fungi > Ascomycota > Pichiomycetes > Serinales > Debaryomycetaceae > Schwanniomyces > Schwanniomyces vanrijiae. The sequence continues at coordinate 279,505 of JAKTUS010000010.1, read as the reverse complement.
AATGCTAATTATGAAGCCAGAGAGTCATATGTAGCGGGATTGCCAAATAATGGTATTACTAGGAGTCAATCGCTTTCAAACAGTGCTGGGCTGGCGGCATTAGCAGCATTAAGAAAGCACACACAGCCAATACAACAACAACCCCAGGGTCAGAATCAGAGAAGAACTAATTCATTAATGACAGGGAATCCTCGTAGTAACTCTATGAGATCCTTTATTTATAATCCGCCAGCTTCTTATTCCGTTGGGATCCCAGCTGGTCAAAGACGTTATAATAGTTTGAATAGTAGATCAGCACTACAAAGACCGGTAAGTTCGGAGAATAGAATAAGTTCTTTAAACTCATCATTATCATGTAGGTTACCTATTGAAGAAGAAAATGATATTGATGAAGATGGTGATATAATGGTAACGACAAAAACAACTAAAGTTGTCGACTCACTTGGAAGAACTAAGTCTATCACTACAGAAACTATAAAAACATTGCCAGATGGGTCTAATATAATTGAAACTACAACTAAAAATATATCCAGGAGCAACTCGAGGACTGGATCTTTGAGAAATAATTCACTTTCAACCTCTAATTATAATTCTATAAATTTAACCAAAATTGATGAGGACCTTCACGATTTTGATTATAGTTATCAAATGGACAATAGTCACCTTAGCGAAAACCCAAATAAAGGTGAATCAAACCTAAAATTGAATACTACTATCGATAATTTGGGTTCTCCCTTATTTTACTCTAGTGCAGTTCCAAATTTTGTACATGATCTGAGATCTAATTCCTTAGATTATCAGCTTAGTAATGGGTCACAATATACTAATGGTGCAAATGATATCAGAAAATCACTTGCACATAATGAACCTAATGGTGCGGCTCTGATCAGTGGAAGTTCTTCTCCAACGAGACCATTGAAGTCTATTTTAAAACATAAAGACGCAAACACTAGTGATGATATGGAATTTAAAGATGCAGTTCAAGATTTACCTGTTGAACAAAGTACCCATCCATATACGAAGCTTAGCAAAAACAAAGAACCTACTGGCCCTGTCCACAATGCTGCAGATTATAAGCATAAGCCAGTATTACACAATGATTCAAAGCTTTCTTCTCCTCGTAGTTCTACCATCATTTATGAAAAACTTAATGATTCACCAAAAGTAAAACATAATACTATTAATGATAATTACAAAGAACAATATGGTTCACCGACAAGCTCTATTAAGTTTAGGGAAGAAGTTGAAACGATTCCAGTTTATAGGGAAGAAGCTGAAAAACCATCAGAGGCTGATATTTATGCGCTTGCTATGAAAGCAGCAATGAAGAAGGTTTATGGTAATAGAGATCCCAATACACACGTTGAACAGCCGAATAATGATTTAAATAATGCTACCAGTTTCACCAAAGAAACTCTTCATAATCTTAAGACACAACCCCTTGAAAATTCTAGATATAGGTATGAAAGCCATAACAAAGAATTCTCATTACACTCAATGAGAGAAAGTGATTCGGTTTCACAATCTACTAGAAAACAAAGGGCCAAGGAAGAAAGGAAGAATGCTAAAAAACTTGAAAAAGATAAGTTTAAGGCGGAAAAGATGGCAGAGAAGATGGCAGAGAAGGCTCAGAAGGATGCAAAAAAGAAGAAAACTAGAGGCTTCTTTGATAGAATGAGTAAAATACCTTCAGGTATTGAATCTCAACCCGAAGCTCCTCAGGATTCAAATTCTCTTGGTCATGAATTACATAACAATGATTCTCCTATAGTCAACAAGTCCCAATACATGGATAATGCAGTATCTCCATCCGAGTATAAATCTAATGAAGAACATTCTATTCAAAATCATAGGGCTATTGTTCAAGAAAACAAATTAACCAATGACAAGATAAATAATAATTCTTTTGGAGTGAACGATCAAAAATCATCTGAACCAACTGGCAACTTAAACAGTGAAGTGTGTCCAAGTCCAAACCTTCCATTAGATGTTGAATCATCAAAAGCAAAAGACTTACATCCTTCAACAGATCCTAATAGTGACCATGAAGAAATTTTAGAATCTACAATTTTAAATTCTCCAGAAGCTTTTAAACCACTTGAAAAAAGTCAACAAGGTGAAATTCCTGGGGTATCTGAATCTACTGGTAATTATGAAACTACCCAACCAATTAATGTGCCAGTTAAAGACCAGATTTATGACACTCCTGAAAATTTTGCTAATGAGGAGGTTTCTACAAATGAAATAAACAGTAAGTCAGATACTAATGAGGGTGAATCGGTTGAAAAACCTTCCAATGAAGACTTTAAAAATATCAGCAATACAAATAAAGTAGAAAAGACTATTATTGAGAAAGATGATGAAAATTTTAATGAAGTTAATAAAGAACAGGTATGTGATATACTGCCAAATGAAGTGAAAAAAGTGTCTAATGTGGATACCCCTGAATACTTAAAAAGGGATTCTTTAGAAAATAGTGCTGTTGCGCCTGATTTGAATTGTATCAACCCTTCTTCAAGTAGATCGTTGGATGAACCCATTGAAGCCCCTGTTAATGTACCTATATATTCTTTCGATAATATAATCCCTGGAAATAAAAACGAGAAAGAAGCCCGCAATAATGGAGGTAGAAGAAACAGCTTACCTTTCGGTATAGGAAAGAAGAAACAACAAGAAAACAGTGCAAATAAAAAGAAAGGATCTTTCAAAGAGAAATTCTTTAAATATTTTGTGAATGGTTATAACAATCAATAGTGTAGTCTATTTGATTAATTTGTGATGTAATATATTTGATTTTTAACTACTATAGATTTGTAGATCTAGATAATGGGGTATTCTCTACCTGGATAGTATGAAGACGTTCTCTAAAAGTTGTAAGAAACTCTTTATTCAAGTCATCACTATCCCATTCCTCATGCATTTTATGACGAAATTTGGGATTACACCGCACTTTTTTTTTGCAGCCTGAATATTCATTACGACAGATAATTGACTGAAATGGTTTCTGATTCTTCCTATTAACTGAAGTATATATATCATCTTTACTATTGGTAATTTTATATGTATCCAAGGTAGCATTTAGAGCTTTTAATTCAGATGCAAACAGACTCATTGATAAAGTTTCATTAACTGATTGAGCTTCTAATGAATAGTCCTGAATTGTTTGATTCAATTCAAAATCTGACATCAGACAAATAACGTTTTGTTCTTTTATTTGAATGGGAAGATTATTAAAATCATGTTTTTTGTGTTTAAGGGACATTTTATAAAAAAACCTATTAATTCCATGAATTTTCAAAAACTTTTTTTTTTTATAATTAATAGAACTATCATTATTAATAATATTTATGTTATGTTTACCAAATTCGTCTTTTTTATGATTTAAACTTACGTTTTTTTTTAAATGTGTTGATGGCCGCCTAAATAAACTATTTTTAAACAGATTCAGTGGACAATTCAGCAATTTATTTTCATTATATGTAATATAATTAAATATTGATAATTTAGAATTCTCTCTAATTAACCAGTTCATATTTTTTTGAATATTTAATTGATGTACAATGAACTAGGTAAATTTAAATGTTGTTTGTTACAATCGCAAAAATTTAAACTTTTGCAATTGTGGTTCCAAAATTCACATATTTTAAAAAAATTAAACCGAATATTCCACAATTTCACAATTTCACAATTTCACAATTTAAAATAATAAATCATACTATATAAATACTACACATATCAGTAGATCACTGATAGACTAGTTTTCTTATATTTCGTACTATATGGCAATTAATAAATCCATATACATATAGCGTATAGATTAATTATATAATAGAAGGGTATTTTTTTTTCACTCAAATATTGGACTTTTTATTTATGAAAATTTATTATCATTATATATAAGCCATTGAAAATTTATATGTATTATGGAATAGTCATTATTTACACTAACCGCTTCTTATTCTACCTATGTCGCATTTCAAATATCAGAATCGATATCAGAAATCGGTTATAATTTCAACTTTGTAATCAGAATGTCAGATTTAATAGACACCAATTCTAACCTAAATATTCTTGATTCCCATGACCATGAAGATCAATCAAATTCTATTTCATTGCCTATAAATTATGAAAACATGCCGTCATCTAGAGGAGAAGCAGAAACTGAATCCAACTCAAATGAATCTCATTTGAGTAAAATATTCAAGAACTTGTTGTTGGCCTGTAGAGCAGGTGATATAGAAACAGTTGATAGCTTGTTGACTACACCAAATCTAAATATTAATCAAGTTGACGAGTGGGATTATTCGCCCCTAATTCTTGCTTCGTTGTGTGGCCATACTAAAATAGTTGAATTATTGCTTTCTAGAGGTGCTATATGTGATAGAGACACGTTTCAAGGAGCTAGATGCATATATGGTGCACTTAATGATACAATTAGGGATATATTAATCAGTTTTGATATTTCGAAGGCAGTTGATGCATCTCAACCTTTTGCAGGTCATATTTCGTCGTTGTTAAACCCGTTATTTCAGATTCCCACAAAGGATATTGCATTCTATTTCCCTCATATTAATGGGACCTTAACGAGAGACCTTCAGGTTTTTAGGCTAAATAGATTTTTACTTTCAGCCAGAAGTCCTTATTTCAAAAAGAAATTGAATGGTCCTTGGAAACTGAGATCTGTTATCGAAATGCCTAACAGTTCTAACCCAGTAATTTTTAAAGTTATTGTGGACTATATGTACCTAAGAACTGATATTCTTCCATTAGACCAAAAAGATATCCAGCCTGAATTAATTAAATATGGTTCAAAACTTGGATTACATGATTTACTAGAAGGAATTGAACTTATAAATAAATGTGTGAATAAAAAGGATATTTCAAGGGTCAAACATGATGTTTCATTTAGAATATTAGAGAAAGCAAGAGAGGATCTTCAAAAATTCTTGCAAAATGATATATTCCACAACAAACAAGTATCCAAATTAGAATTGTCAGAAAAAGTAGATTTAGAGGATATTGATAGTTCAGAATACCTCAAAGAATCACAAAAAATCAAGTTATTTGAATCAGAATCAATACCTGATATCATTATATCGGTATTGGACATTGAAACTGAATCAGCTCATTATTACCCTGTTCATAAATCAATTATTTCTAGATCAGATTATTTCGATACTATGTTAAAATCAGATATATTTCTCTATTCACACAAAGATTTACCAATCTACAAAGAATCGAAAACCTTATACCTGGAAATTATTAACTATCCTTTTATGTTACCTGACAACCTTGCTGTAATTCAAATGACTTCAAGTTCCTCAAATTATAAAGTAACAGAAATAATTCTTTCTTTCCTCTACCACGATGATGTGTCAGAAATACCACTAGATTTAGTTTTAGAGCTACTTTTTGCTGCCGATGAACTCTTTTTAGATCGTCTTAAAACATTGTGTGCCGTTAGAATAACTTCATTCTTTAATAAGTACACATTTAAAGAATTAAAATTATTATCAAAGTATTTGGGATATAATGTGTATGAAATAATAACTATTTCATGGCAAACACGTTGCGACAAGCTTGAGCAACATATGTCTAAACTTATTGCCTATAATTTATGTAACATTTATTATGATACAACTGAAAAAACACTTCTTTTGGATTTAATTAGAGAAAGTGCATTAAGAATTACTGATAGACAAGATACAGATACTATTGAATTGATCGATGATATTAGATATTACTTAAGTAAAAAGTATGGAGTGTACGACGAATCTCAAGACTTTGATGATATTGGAGAACAATTTCAAGAATTAGACATAAGAAGTGTTGAAACAGATGATATAAAGATATTAAAATCTTCAATACTACAATATGAAAGAGATATAGAAATGATTGATAATTTATTGTATGAATTAGAATTAGATGCTTGATTCTTATCTAGTGATTTGGATAGATGGGGGTGTCGCACGTGATAAAATCATGTGACTGCATCGCTTGAAAAAAATCTTATAGAAATCTACATTGCATAGTTAATAATAATTTAATATATATTCCAGTGAATATGACAGATAATAATCCAGATGGTGGTATCTCTACTGATACCTTCTTGATGGAAGATAAGCTTTCTAAGATTAGACAGCACATCAGCTCCAAATTGGATAATCAAAAGAATTTAGCTATCGTATTATCCGCAGTTGAAGAGAACATCGATGAGCAAAAGAATGATAGATCTGCAGTTTCCTACTTTGTTTCTTTCTTATCCTTACTTGACCAGGCGATTAAAGATGATACTATAATGGATAATAACTTAGCCACTTCAGCTTCATATTTTTTAGATATTGTTGTTCCATTCACACCAAAACCTTTATTAAAAGCTAAGTTTGGTGATATCTTAGCCAAATTAGCTACCCCTTTGACTAATTCTGACGCTGAAGCTCCTTTAGTAAGATCTACTATTGGTACTTTAGAAAGTCTTTTATTAGCACAAGATCATCAACAATGGTCATATTCAGGAAATATTTCACCAAAGAGAGGTTTTCTTGGTATGTTAGAATTAGCACTCGATCCAAGACCTAAAGTTAGAAAGAGGGCTCAAGAAGCAATTCATAATATTTTAATGAATCCACCAGCTTCTCCATCTCCAATTCATGTTGCTTCCCCATTAGCAGCAGAATTATCTTTATCAAGACTAGTTAGTCTAGTCGAAAGTTCTAGGAAGGGGAACAAGAAAGGTTCAAACAAAGAATCAAACTCTCAAATAATACACACTTTACAATTAATTACTGCTATAACTTCTGCAAACTCATGGCCAAGTACACAAATTGAACAGTTATGTGATGTCCTATTAGAAATTTCAAAGACTTCCGATCAATATTTGGTATCTTCTGCATTTTCATCTTTTGAAGGCTTATTTAAGTCAATGAGTAATGTTATTGATGTTGAAAAATTCACTAGAGTTTTAGATATTATATTTGATTTAAAGCCATCAATTAACGATACTCATTTGGCTGCCTCTTGGTTAGCTGTTGTTGCAAAGGCCTTAGAATGCTTTGCAACATTATCTCCTGAATCATGTTTGAGCAAGATTCCTTCATTTTTACCAATTGTTTCAGAATTTTTAAGTTCAGAATCAAAAGATATTTACTCATCTGCTTCCCAATGTCTTATTGCAATTGTTGTTGAAGCAATCCCTGATAACTTCCTCTTACAGCCAACTAAAGAAAATAGAATTACTGGGGAAATATATGAGCTAATGGATGATACCATTTCTTTTATTACTGAGCACATTGAAAAAGAGTTATTATCTATCAAATATCAACTTGCTACCCAGGAAATTTTAGAATTCATTACTGCTGCAATTTTAAAATTAAGAACTCGTTCCAACCCATATTTCTTAAACATTTTAGAGATCGTAGGTCAATGGCGTACTAATGAGACTGAATCTTTTGCTCATAACAAGGAAGCTGAAGATGTAATTGCTGCTTCGATCTCTACTATGGGTCCTGAAGTTGTCTTGAGTACTTTACCATTAAATTTAAATAATGGTAACCAACCTGGTAGGGCTTGGTTATTACCATTATTGAGAGATAATGTGAGATTTGCCAACTTAGGATACTATAGAACAGATATTCTTCCTTTAGTTCAATTCTTTGAAGAAAAAATAAATAGTTCTTCAAACAAAGAGTCTATTAATGTTAAAATTTTCAAGACCATTATAGATCAAATTTGGTCATTATTACCTCACTTCTGTGATTTACCAAAGGACTTAACTCAAAGTTTTGATGATGAATTTGCTGCCAATCTTTCTGATATTATGTATTCCAATGTTGAATTAAGAGTTCCAATTTGTCATGCATTAAAGCTTTTAGTTGAATCTAATGTTGTATACAGTGAGGGTGTTTTAGCTAACGATTTATTAATTCAAGAAGAATTTTCTATTGAACAATCTAAACAAGCTTTAGATTATTTATCCACAAAGGCATCAAATATCTTATCTGTTTTCTTTAATATCTTCTCTTCCACTTTACCAGAAGGAAGAGGTTTTATTTTAGAATCTATCAATTCTTACCTCCAGATTATCCCTAAAAATGATTTAGAGAACACTTTCAATAAAGTTTGTGGCTTATTGAAGAATGCTATGGAAAGTGATGCTGCTGAAAAGTCAAACACTAAGGGTAACACCCCAAAATTAAGCTTTACCATGATGGATTTAATTGTTGCTATGACCAAATACGTCCCACAATCATCTCACAATGCTTTATTTTCGATCTTTTCTACTACTGTTAGTCCTGAAAATGAAGCATTAATGCAAAAGAGATCTTACAGAATTCTTGCTAGATTAGCCGAAACTGAAATTGGTAAACAATCAATGCAGAACTTTATGAATGAAATTGAAAAGGTGTTGATTGAAACTTCTACCTCTACTCATAACTCAGCTAGAGCCTCAAGATTATCTGCAATCAACCTAATCTTAGATATATTACCTCAATCTGATTTGTTCTTTATTCCTGCTATTTTACAAGAAATTATCTTGACTACAAAGGATTCCAATGAAAGAACTAGAGAATTATCATATTCAATATTAATCAAAATGGGTAAAATTATGTCTAATGGTGGTGTTATTGTTAACTCAAAGGTTCCAGGATTTGCCCCAGAGACTCCAGATTCTGAAGCTTCTTTAACTGAGTATTTCACAATGGTCAGTGCTGGTTTAGCTGCTCAAACTCCACATATGATTTCTGCAACTATAACTGCTCTTTCTTGTTTGGTTTTTGAGTTCAAGGGTGAATTACCTACTGAAGTTCTTCTTGAAATTGCATCAACTGTTGAATTATTTTTAACTCATAATGCTAGAGAAATTGCTAAATCAGCTATTGGTTTCGTTAAAGTTGAAGTTTTGTCCTTACCTGACGACATTGTTAAAGCTAACTTGCATAAGTTGTTAGAAAAGCTTATGAGATGGTCTCATGAACACAAGGGCCATTTCAAATCTAAAGTTAAACATATTTTAGAAAGATTAATCAGAAAGTTCGGTATTGAAGAAGTTGAACAAGCAATTCCAGAAGAAGATAGAAAGTTAGTTGCAAATATAAAGAAGACCAGAAATAGAGCCAAGAGAAAAGAACAACAAGAAGCAGAATCATCTACTTCCGACAGAAAGTTTGTTTCTGCCTACGAAGAAGCTTTATATGACTCAGAAGATTCTGACGACGAAGAACAAGCTAATACTTTATCAAACAAGAAGAGTAAAGGTGACCAATTCATCTTAGAATCCGGTGACGAACCATTGAATTTATTAGATCGTCAAACTTTAACCCATATTTCCTCTTCTAAACCTAAGAAGATCTCCAAGAAAGAATTATCAGAAAAGACTTCTGAGTTCACAAGTAAGAATGGTAAATTAGTCTTCAAAGAAGATAATTTAGAAGACCCATTGGCTAATAAGGGTTCTGGTGTTGATGCATACTTAGATGCTATCAGACAAGCTCCAGTAAGAGGTCAAAGAAATAAATTGAAATTCAAGAAATCTAGAGATGATGATGAAAACTGGGGTGATTCTGACGATGAAGTAGATGAAAAGCCAGTTAAAAAGAACTTTAAGGGTAAAATATCAGGTAATAAAATATCTAAGCCTAAACAAAAGTTTAAGTCTAGAAAGAAGCTTTAATAGCTTTATATAGTAGTTTATATTGCATTCAAAAATTTTAATACATTAAAAAAATCACGTGAATAACTTTTTTTTTTCCATCATTAATTGAAGAAGTCGGGTTTTTGAATAGTTATATGATGAGTTGAAAAGACATACTATTAATTTAAGATGAGCAGTCCAATAAAGATTAGATTAGCACGTTTTGGTAGAAAATACCAACCCCTTTATAATATTGTTGTTGCTAATAAAAGATCAGCTCGTAATAAATTACCGATTGAAGTTTTGGGTACCTATAACCCAACTCCAATTCCTTTAACACCTGAAGAAAAGGCTGCTGGGGTCAAGCCATACAAGGCCATCGAATTAGACTTTGACAGATCTAAATATTGGTTAGGTGTTGGTGCAGATGTCTCCGAGCGTGTTAATTTCTTATTCAAGAAGGCAGGTTTGTTACCTGAACAATGGCCAAAACCAAATAAATTGTCTCAACAAGTATCAAAACCTGTAATTAATGACGTGAAGACTGTTTATGAAGAACCTCAAGAGTTGATCAGAAGAAGAAATTAAACATGAATTAGCTGCATTATTTAATATATCATCTTGTACATATGTTGTATACATAAAATATACTGAAAATTAAACTTTGTAAGATTTATGATGCCAGTGTAGTATGACTCGTTTAAAGTGGATTCGTTTCTTTATATTAATAATACCTTTAAACTTACCCCAGATTGTACTTGTTGTTTTTTGGGAAATTGTTTTCGAGTTCAATTTTTCACGGCTTGCTGGGGTCAAAGTAATATTTTTATTATATGAATAATTATTTATAGAATCCAAATTGGATTTGCAATTTACTCTATTGTTTTTTGATATTTCATTTTCTGTAAGGTCATACCCCAGCTTATTGCTTTTTAAATAATATTTATAATTCTGTCTTTCATAATTGATTGGATACCCTAAATAATATTTTTTAATTGTTCCACTGAAGTAATTCGTATTATCCAGACATAACTCTCTTTTTGAAATTTCTTTAAATAAGCTTGATAGATCTTCTAATAAAATATATTCATCTAAATTCAATTTTCTTCTAGAATAATTATCCATAAACTTTTTATATATGGTATATATTCTCATTCGACCTGAATCATTTTCTATTTCATCATATCTGAGTAGTAAAGTTCTAATTTCATCCACATTTTCATCAAAATTGTATAATGGGAATATTTCCTGATCTAAAGAGTTGATCAATATATCTGAAAGTTTGCAATTTCGTAAAATGTTCAATTTCATTTTAGCAAGTAGCATTTTTAAATAGGAAAACAGAGTTTGATCTAATTTCAAAGAATATGTTTTAAAAGTATTAAAATCAAGTTCTCTTTGCTTCAATTTCTCATCAAGAATATTAGATAACCATTTAATATTAAATAATATTTCAGAAGTAATTTCGTCTTCAATTTGAATTTTATGGTTTTTTGAAGTTATATATACAAAATCTAATAGTTCTAAAACACATTGAAATATTTTTGGAGTAAAGATCGATTTCATTGTTTCATAATTGCAAGAGTTTCTTATCTTTAGAAAAAAAGATTGATTTACTAATATATCAAGTAGTTTTGTAAATCTTGTCTCTAATATCTTACACAAGTATTCGTAAAGTGCTTCATCTTTCTCAACTATCAATAATGCACTATCAATAAGTTCTATTGCTGTTGGAAAATTCAGAAATACCACAGATGGTTTAGAATAACTAGCTTCAAATATTAGGTCCTCTAACTTTGCGACTTTGACTGAGATAATTTTCTCCTCTCTTTCCATAAACTCCTGTATTATAGACTCAAAAGAACTATCTAACATAGGGAAGACTGGTGAAATTGACCTAGGAATTGTGCTCATTAGTTCTGTTTATATATATCCTACAGGACGTATATTGAGAAAGGTTAAATTTAATTACTGCAATTTGTAATTGTGGTCGCAAAACTATTTAAATTAATTTTACACAGAACTAACAATTCAGTTTTTATAATAAGTTCCTTTTTTTGGTCTTTCATCCACATGTAGTTCAAAGATATCATTACGTGAATAATGTCCATTACAATCAAAATCGTATCTAGATTCAATTATCATATCTAAGTTAATTTCTGCACTAATCAACCCTTCTTTACCTAAGAGAGGGCCAGCAAGTACTTCACCATATGGATTAACAATACACGAACCACCGTTAATAGTATTTCTTTCAGGATCCCAGGAAGGCAAATTTAAGCCAATTTCCTTCCCAGGTGGCAAAAATTGAACAGCGGTGATTGCAAATTGACGACCTTCTGTTGCTATAGTCCTGATAAGACATTGCCATATTTCACGCTCATCAACTGTAGGTGCAATATAGATATTAAGATTTTTGCTATAATAAGAAGCTCTATATAAAGGCATATAGTTTTCCCAACAAATACCGCCACCAATATTTCCAAGGGTTTCATGCTTTGCAACGAAGAGAGTTGAACCATCACCTTGACCCCATATTAAACGTTCGGAAGCAGTTGGCATTAACTTTCTATGTTTACCAATGTACCCCAAAGCCGGATCAATGTACACCAAAGTGCAATATAAAGTTGATCCGTCTCTTTCAATTACACCAGAGACTATCATTGATCCTGTTCTTTTACTAAATTTTTCTAATTTATCAATTTCTGGACCTGGAATAGTTATAGCTTCTTTAAAATACTTTGAAAATTCAATCCTTCCACTCTCTAACCTGTAACCTACATAGGTATCAAATGTGGAACCTTTTGGATAACCACCAATTACCGCTTCTGGCAATACCAATAACTTGATTTTCTTATCAATGATCTCCAGTTCAAAACTTAAGATCTTGTTAATCGTATCTTGTGTACCTCTTGGTGATGCACCAATTTGAAGAGCTGCTATTACGTGTTTAGCCATTATATTTATAAGTTGATTTCCAATTAAAGAGAATTTACAAATTAGTTATATATTTAAGATATAAATCTCAAATCATTCGCTAACTTATATATAGGAATAGTTCGCAATTGGAAATTTCTACAATAGGTAATTAAAATGATTAGAAGATTACTTTATTGATTTTTGATATATTTAAAATTATTTAAATTTAATCAGTTTAATCGAATAAACCCATACCCATGTCATCATCAGATTCTTCTTCTTCTTCTGGGGCAGCTTCTTCAGCAGCAGCAGAAGTAGAAGCAGCAGCAGCAGGAGCAGCAGCAGCATAAGCTTCTGGGTTAGCTAATCTGTCCTTGATAGATTCAGAACCTTCGTAGGTGTAGTCAGTAGCAATAGATAAAGCTAAAACATTCTTGTAGTGGTTAACAACGGAGTGACCAACAGATGGTAAGGTTGGGTAACCAACAGCTAAGGAGATAGAAGCAATGACGTTGATAGCGGAAACGAAGTGACCGACTAATTCTTCATCAGTGATATCTAAGATAGAAGCTGGGAAGACTTGACCGTTGTCGTAAACTTGAACAATGGTTAAACCGTAGGTGAATGGAGAAATGTTTAACATGTTCAATAAGGTAGCTTCAGAAGGACCAACCTTGCTATCAACTTCAACAACCTTAACATCAGAAACAATTTCAATGGTACCTCTGGCAATCTTGGTTGGGACACCTAAAGCTTGGAAGAAAGAGGTCTTACCTGGTTCCATACCGGTGTTACCAGCTGGAATCCAGACATCCTTTGGAGCGATAGCACCAGCTCTGGCTGGAGCAGCAACAACGTTGGAAACAACAACGTCTCTGATGCTCTTTAAGTCAGAGTTAGTGAAGATGAAACCAACATTACCTCTAATGAAAGGTAATAACTTTTCATATTCTGGTAAGTCAGATAAGAAACCTCTGACAGCCCTTCTGACCATGGTGTTCTTACCCATTAAGACGACAGCTTCACCTCTTAAGGACTTTCTGACTTCATGCATTTGTTGGGAAGAAACATTATCAACACCAACGATGAAGATAGACTTGTATTCTTCTAATAATTCTCTTAACTTGCTGAAGTATTCAACTTTCTTATCACGAGCACCACCCATTTCGACTTGTTATTTATTGACGATAGGAATATTTAATGGACCCAAAGTATAATGAAGAAGTATTAAAACCTAAACCAAAAAGATGCGAATTCCATTGAAAAATACCAACGCAGGTCTCTCTCACCTTACCGAAAAATTTTCAAAAAACAAGGGAATACAGAATTTGAGAAAAAAAGCCCTAGCCCTAAAATATATCACATGACATATATTTTAAACTAATACCAATCTAACTAGAATATGCTTATGTATATTATGGAAAATAAATTGTTTGTATTATATTTAGATTATATATAGGAAGGGAAATGAAATAGTTGGTGCCTTGTAGTTAACCATAACCTTTATTTTCATAATCAGTACTAACAAATGCATTCTTGACATATTCTTTCCACATTTTTTCAGTGAATTTTGAATCATCCATATTTTTAGAATTGGATAATTTTCTACCATATGTTATCCATTCATCAACTGTAAGAACTTCTAATCCATACAAAGGATCGTCTGTTGAATACTCAATTTCATAACTAAATTCCTTCTTTCCCTTATTTATTCCCTCTAAGTCAGCATAATATTGCACATATCTTTCAGGAGTAAACGGTTGGGGAACATATGCTGGGCCTAATGAACGGCTCTTAGGCATTTTTGGTGGAATAGTTTTATCCTTCTTCTTCTTTTTGTTTTTGTTTTTGTTTTTGTTTTTGTTTTTCTTTTCTATAGATATATCAGAATCATCTAGAGTAATTTCATTATTCTCATTCAAATCTTGTTCTTTTAAATTTTGGAGTAACTCATCAAGACCCATGAAATATTCTTCCCAAGAACTAAATTTTTTTGATGATCTGCCAATTAAATTTTCAATATTAGTAATATTGTACTCCCAAACTCTAATAGTAGGGTTAAAAGTAGGAATGACACTAGGATTAACATGAGCTACAGAATATCTTTCACTATATGCCCCACTCTTTTTTGGTTCTTTGATAGAATCATAATACTCTTCCCTAATTCTATTCATATACTTTGCTTTCTTTAATGGAATGCCACCTTGAATTCTAATATCACCTAAACTTTCACCAAAGTCTGTGGAAGTTAATGATATATCCTGATCCTCATTAAATTCAAAACTCAGAAGTGCATAATCCTTTTTTAAAGATTTGTAAGCTGCAACGGAGTCCAATGGAATATAATGATCAATATTCATATGCCCAAAGAGACCTCCTATAATAATATCCCTATATTCATGAATCCATACAATATACTTTCTTAAACATGTTTTTTCGTAATTTTTAGCATTTGGAGGAACATGACCAGAAATCCATACTTTCATGTCTCTTGCTCTTAATTCTTTCAATACATGACCTAACCAACGGAATAATTGATATCCGGGTTGTTTTTTATCATCACAATTATCAACTAATGGATTTGAATCAAATAAGTATAATGTGTTCAATGAAATAATTGCTAACTCATTAGGTATGATTTCTTTAAAATAGTAGACACCATCATTAAAAGTATGAAATTGATCTTGTGGAACATAATTCTTCCAAATCTTATAATATTCTCTAGTTTCTTGAGTTGGACCTGGGGCAAATAAGTTATGCGGGAACACATCATTGTTACCTAAAGAAGGAATTAGGTCTACTTCTAAATTCATTGGATTATTTTCATTAGGATCCTTAAATGAATCATACATAAGATTGCTAACATATTGGTTCATTTCAATAATTGCTTTTTCTGTTCTAGGATATTGTCTATCATTGTCATGTCTGATATTATCACCAGTCCATACAATAAAATCAACCTTATCTTTAAGATTCTCAACAATCCATTTAATAGTATCAGTCATGAGGATCATTGGTGAATCACAGCCTGATATAGCATCCCCATATTTACCTGCATCACCTTTACCACTGTGGCACATCTTACTAACATCACTTCCAGTTTTGTAAAATGGATCTGGATGAAAATCAGTTACATGAATAAATCTACCATGAATCTTACGTTTTCCATACTCAGTCGGAATCTCAATAATATTCTTAGGTGTCAAACCTAATCTTTTAATATCTCTAATTTGTTCATTTGTAGGTTCAATGATATTTATAGAACTAATGTCCACAGAATTAGTCACATTTTTGGTTCCCCATAAATTTGTTGAATTTTTAGTTTTGTAAAATAATTGTGTTAATGAAGCAATAGTAATTAATACAACAAGAAAGACCTTAACAATCCCTTTAGCAGTACTAAAGAAAGAGCCATTACTTGAACGTACCCCTAATTTTTCAGGGTCCATCTCATATAACCCGAAAACCTATTTTTTTTTTTTTTTTGAAACAATCAGAGACTTAAAGTAGAAAAAACCACCACAAACTCCGCAGATAATCGTACAACTTACTGAAAGTTATAAGTCTCAAGTCAATATATTTCAAATACTTGAAATTAAAACAGCACGTGTTTCATCAACTGGATTCAATCTAAACATTTATCCAAAAATTACCCGCCCTGAAGGATTATTTTTTAAAAAAAACCAATAAATACTACAATTACATTTAATATGTTCACACAAATTGTATCTACTATTTTTATTTTTTTATGTCATAAATCTACTTCATCTTCAAACTCAAAATGTAAGCGAGTTACTCAAGTAGTCTACAAAAATATATTGGGTCTTGTAATCATTCTCTATTATTTCCGACTTAGATTTTAGTGCGATACTGCATGGAAATAATGCATAAACTACTACATATACATAATGCATACGCTTACTGTATGTTGCATTTCTTGAATACATCAACTTTGCTTGTTGTATAAATAAATGTATGAACTGAGATATTTTGATAGTATCCCCTCTCCATTAATATATAAAAAAGTATTTTCATTAGAAAAATTATAAACTTAAAAATTATAAACTATTAATTACCACTGTAAATGATTATCTTTAGAATCTGAACCTTGACATTCTAAATTATTGCAAATATCATCTAACTCCTTGACACTTTCACTAACACGAGTGTTACCCATAAATGCAGGATTAACTGGCCTACCTTTCAACATTTCGATTTCGTAATGTTCTTTAACCATATCTCTCAATAAACCCTGGTAATATAAAACCCCTCTTTCCTTGAGTGGGTGTAAAAACCCAGATGAGTAAATACCTTGATTTAAATTTTTCTGAGTAAGCTCACATAAATTAAAATCTTCAATTTCAACTAATTGTAGGAAGTCAATAAATTCTTTCTTTTTATCTTCATCAAGCCCTTTTTTGGTATAAATATCATATTGTAAAATTGTGTGAGTAGCCGATTGTGGAAGGACTCTTATTGAGTACCATGCAGGGGAGTAGCAGTTAATACCATTACTAGGAAAAAGGTATATCCATAAGCCATTGAATTCACCTCCAGGGTTTTCGTTTACAACTTTCTTCGAAGGTTCAGTTATTTTCTTTTTACCAAATCCAAACCAAGTTGAACCTTCTTCATTAGTAGTAGATTTTGTTCTTATAATTTCTGCATAGTGACGACAGTATCTAACTCTAGGAACAACCTTGTAAGTCTCCATTTTGAATGCAGAATTTAACCCTGGGTGAGCTGTTGGACAATGATAGCATTCTTGGTACCCATCTATCAAAGTTTTCCAATTAAATTTACCATCTAATTCATAAGACATATTATATTCATAATCAGTGAAATCAAATTCGTCCAATTCAGTATTAATACCTTTATACCATTCTTCAAATGGAATACAGTTTTCATCATTATTAAAATTAATGAAAACTAACCCATGATTGGTAACATGTGTCTTGATTCGAAATAATGAATTTTCTTCCTTTTTAAACCCTTCAACTTGATCAAAATGTGGTGCTTTATTTAAAATTCCATCACTATTATAACTCCAACCATGGTATTTACATCCTAAGATTGTTGATGATCCCTTCTCCTTTCTAATAATTGGGTATGCTCTATGGCGGCAAACATTATGAAAGGCTTTCAATTTTCCATCCACTTTTGATTTAATAATAAAAAAGCTGATTCCGGCCATATTGAATGAATAATAGTCACCTGCTTTATGAAATCTAGATTCATGAGTACAAAACAACCATGACTTATTAAAAATTGCTCTTTTTTCTAATTCGAATATTTTTTCAGATGTCCACCAACTTGCTGGTAAAGTATGCTCTCCAGGAAGTAACTTTTCACCTAATTCTTCAGTTGGTGGTGGTGGTTGTGGAGCAGTCATTACTTTTTCTGATGCCATATTATTGCTGTATATATTTTTGTAGGATTAAATTAATTTATTAGTATTTTATTTAGTTTATTTAATAAATATTTATAACCGGAGCATTATAAATTGTTTGCAGCAATTGCTATCTACAGATTCCTATTATGGATTAAAGAATTGCGCTCGGTATCTTTTATCCAATTTCGGACATTGTTACTTTAATGGGCATATTTCTCCATATAAATATACTCTTGATTACTATACGCTATCAAATATTGGTTATATTTGACATAAAATCCTTCAATTTTATTCAAAGATAAATAATATTATTATACATTTAGTCCAAATATTGAAAGTAATTTTAGATAAAAAAAATAATGCATAATATAGAACGCAAATATTTTTCCAATAGTGATATAATAGAATAATACTAATAAAAATATTAAGCAAGCCTTTTGAGTAAATACAGAAATCTTACAACTTCTTCAGTTAAAGTTGTATCAATAGCTGGGTTGAGATGATCGTTTAACATAATATTTTGATCAGGAAATATTCTGCATAAATTAGATAACTCTTGAATAGATTGTTTTATAGGAGTCGATTCTTCCAATTGATATATAGTAACTGCATGACTTAATAAGGTATTTAGAACAATAAAAGTATTCGTCAATACCATAACAAGTAATTTATGTTCGTTTGTATTTTGAGGAATTTTAGAGGTTTCATGAACTAAAGAAGCTGCAATTCTTGAAAAATTAAGAAGTAAAGCCTCTTTGTTATGAATAAGCAAATGGACAGAATTCTTTTGGATTGTAGAAGTATTATCATCGACAGGTATCATATCCAATAAAAGCTTAATTCCAAATAAACCTTGTGATACAGCTGCAACCTTTGTAAGGAAAAATTTAGACATTTCAAAACTAGAGTATTCAAACGGAATAATACTAAAAAACAATTGTAAGACTCTGGTCATTAATGACTCTTTACTATCAGTACCAATGTATGATGACATCAATTCCATAGTGTTTTTTCTATCTTTTTCGTTAATCTCAATTCCATTTGAAGTACCAGTCAAACTTACAGATAAGTTTCCCAGTAACACTGTTTGTAATAGAAATCTATTTGGAGGCTCCCTAACTAAAAGCTTAGTTAAAGCGTCCATACCAAATGGCATATAACTATAAACATCTAATGGTGCACTAGGGATCTCGGATCCTTCGCTTTTTGCACCGAATGAAATAATTAAAGCAACTGACAAAAATGCTTGTTCTAATGATTGTAATTGAAAATGGAAAGAGATATTACATAAAAGCATAAGACAATCTTTTCTTAAACAAATCTTTTTCCTTTCAAAACTAAATTTTTCCAAATGTGTTCCCATTGATTTTATTAGCTTAAACAAAAAATTAGTGAAACAGGAATTAAAAGCCATAGCGGATTTGTTAATTTCATTAGATGAAATGTTTCTGAGAATCATGGTAATGGTTATCAATTCATCAACTAACATAATTTGTTTGTTAGCAGCACTTTTAGTTTGAACTTTAGTGAAATGGTATTTATTCTCCTCTCTAAATAATAATAAAGAATTTAAGTAATCCGGGTACTCAAATTTCTGTGTAGTTTTAACTGTATCACTAACTGGCGTACTATTATTTGTTTCCACTTCTTCGATGGAGAAAATACTATCCATATCTATATCTGATTCATGATCTTCAATTAATTCACCTGTCAATGAATCAACAATATATGTTATATCTTCACCAACCATTTCATTGTCATTTTTATTATATTTTTCAAAAATCTTATCAATATTATTATGGCTTAAATTTTCCTTCTCCTTTTGGTCCTTATGATCAATTGAATATTCACCTGTAATAATATCTACCAATTCAGATCCAAGATTTGCTAAAGATTCTAAAAGGTCCAAACAGCTGTTAATTTTAAAGTTATAGCTTGCATCAGATGTAATAACTAAAAGAGAATTTAGAGCACTAACAACCTCTCCAGTATCAGGTTTGGAAGTGTTTTTTAGACTCATAGTTAATGCCTGTATATTTGTTGTACCCAATTCTGGGGCAAATAAATACACAGGTTTGGCTATTTCAATTTCAGCTGCTATAGTAGAAAGAGATTTAATATCATAACCTCCATAAGAATTTACAATCTTTTTAACCGGAATATAGTTTTTAACGACAGTTTGTCTCTTGTTTTCGGTATTCTGTAAATTTGTCACTTCCACTTCCTTGTCCGCTAATTTTGGAGTTTTACCTGTTAATGTTCCTGATGGCTTTCTAGACACAGAAGATGGTGGTTTTGGCTGATTTTGAGATACAAATTGGGCTTGATTAGGGTTCATTTGAACTGAGTTACTCCTTGAAATCTGTTGTTTCATATATGGTGACTGCATAACATTAGGTGAATTATTAACTGAAACTGACATATTAGATAATCGTGGAGTCTGGCCTTGAAGAGATGGTGGACTTTGGTTCACTTGTGATACGGAATTATTATTTATTATTGGCGATTGTGAAACGTTCATAGGAGATTGTGCACTTTGAGGTTGAGATATATTTTGGGAATTTGGGATAGAAAATTGATAGCCTTGCTGAGCTTGTGGTGGTTGAAGTGGTTGGGAGGGTTGTTGAGATTGCTGAGGCTGTTGTACTTGATTAGGTTTTTGTTGTTGGAATTTTGCTAAAATCTGTTTTTGAAAATGTACCCTTTTCTGCAGAATATCCCTCTGTCCTTCTGGTGTATTAAAGTATTGATCATAAGGGAATAAGTATTGGATGTAACAGTTACTTATTTCTTTATCGATTCTGACTTTAGTAGTAATATCTTGTTCGACGTTAACACCTTCATATAATCCAAATTTTTGACTTATTATAGACCATGGATTAGATTGCACTGAATTAGGTTGTTGAAGAGACTTTATTAACTGCTGCAGTCCACCAAGTTTTTGTGATAATATGTATAAAAAGAAAAGATTAATTCTCTTACCATTAATAACTGGTGGTTGTGTAATAGGTGTACCACGCTGGTTCATGAAATCTTGTAATATGACTAAAAATAACTCAATTTGCATTTGAGCTAATAAAGCTGGAGGTGCTTTATTTGGTTGTTGTGGTGTATTCTGTTGAAAAGGTGTATTTGAATTAGATCCAGTTTGGGAAGGACCTTGTGATGGAATTGAATTATTATTTCCTCTTGGTAGATTTTGCATAGCAAATTGTTGGTTATTATTTATTGGCGTATGGTTTTTCGTTGGATTTTGTATCTGTTCTCTAGCTGATAAACCTTCATTAATATTCATATTCTGAAATCTCATGTAAGGTTGATTTTGTGTTTGAGGTGTCATATTTGCTGAAGAATTCATAAAATTTGAATTGTTATAAGGTGAAGCACTCTGGGACTGTGCTTGAGGGGGGGATTGTGATTGTGATTGTGATTGTGATTGTGATTGAGCTTGTAGTACCTGTGTTCGTGCTCGTGCCTGGGCTTGTGCTTGGGCTTGTGCTTGGGCTTGTGCTTGTGCCTGTGCTTGTGCCTGAGCTTGGGCTTGAGCTTGGGCTTGAGCTCGTGCCTGGGCTTGAGCTTGAGCTTGTGCCTGAGCTTGTGCCTGAGCTTGTGCCTGAGCTTGTGCCTGTGCCTGAGCTTGTTTCTGGCGAGCTTGAAGCATCTGCTGTTGTAATATCTGCTGTCTCATCTTCATTAGCTGATCCTTTTTACCTTGGTCAAGTGCTTGTTGGCTTCTGATTGATGCATTTGCTTGGTTTTGTTGATCTTGAGATTGTCTTAAAAATTGTTGAGGATTCAAATTTAACTGCTGATCAGCTCCTGGAGACATTAAATCCTGCTGCTGGTTATTGATATTATGCGTGTTTGGTTGTGATTGTTGTTGCATTTGTTGTGATTGTTGTTGCATTTGTTGTGATTGTTGTTGCATTTGTTGTGATTGAGCACGCGGAGCCTGATTCAGGCTCTCTTGGTCAAATATATTATTCATGAAAGTATCATTATTTGGTGTGTTTGAATTTTCATTTTGGCCTGGGTCATTATTCAAAAATGCATTTTCATCAAACCAAAAATTATCTGACATTATCAATACATCTAGTTAACATTAATAAAGTACGCCATGAAGAAATATTTTGAATTTGTTTAGTGAAATTTTCACCTGTGCACTACCATAATCGAATATGAAGTTAGAAAGATGGAGTATTATCAAAATTCTATAAAATACAAGTTTACAAACAAGTATATCTTATTAGGTATAGACCAAAGTAGGTAAAAGTATTACAGTGAATAAATCTTAGACTATATATAATAAATTAAATTACCAAAATTTCCACCACCTCTTTTGTAACTTTTTAGATAATGCCTTATAATGTTCAACTTCACTCCAACAATCTCTTCCCCATTCACAACCAGCCATATTGATAACAAAATCATGTTCTTGGTAGAAATATCTTGGATCTTCAGATTGTTCAGAACATGCTCCTGGTGGGAATGAATTTATACTTCTCAAAGGTAAAAATGCAATTCTTTCTCTAATCCAGGATTGTGTTGAGTATAATGTTTCTAATGCATCTTGTTCTTTGTGTTCCCATTGCATATGCATTTGTTCATACAAGGCAGGATCCCACCAAGCATCCAATAACATTTCAGACCATTCAGATCGTCTCATTAAAAAGGATCCCAAGTTAAATCCACCACAATCTTGGGTTATTATCATATCTATAGGGCTGTTGAGATCAGTATATGGAATATCGAGGGGTAATTTCAATGGGTTGAATTCATCAAGGGTTCTATAGGTGGCATTATCCAAGTTATCCAAAAAGTGACTTTCTAATGAAATCTGAGGCTCCATAATGTAGGTGTGTAAGTCCAACCACCAAAACCATTCAGTATCAGGATATTGAGTCATAGTTTGTTTCATGATGTCGACCTTTTCCCAAGATTCTCTCCATTCATGAGAATACCTCTTCTTAATAGTCATGTCTTTAATAGACAACCCGTATCCATGCTTTTTTGCGTAGTGTTTCTTATTAGCAATGGATGATCTTTCAATCGACCATTCTTGTGGGCCCTTCCATTTGAGAACCCCCCCTCCTTCGTTCGCTGCCAAAATAATCACAACTTTAGGACTGTTAGATATGAAGTGTGGTACAAATGGTATAGATGTGAATAAAGACAAGAACAATAATGTCATCAAAACAATTGAGGTTTTCTTGTATTTCATTACCATATCAATCGCTAAAGATGCAAGGCTTAGACTCATCGATCTTATTGTAGATTTAATACTATTAGTTTTTCTCGGTTTGTGAGTTACTGAATATTTTTCATCATTGGCAACATTCTCGAGATCATATAGATCGTCAGTCCCTTTAGAATATGGTAGACTAAATCCCAGACTCATTACCACTAGCTTAGTGAAATGTAAACAAAAACATTTTCCTTCAATAAAAAATGTTTTTGAAATTTCCTTGAGAGACTGGCTCGTGCGCGCATCAGATTTAAATATAGTATTGGAATATCGATTAACGAGCTACTTAAGAGGAAGTAAATATTGTTCTAAACATTGCTGCTTACATAATGGACATTCTGGATGTTCTCTTATCCAGTCAACAATACAGTCCCAACAGAAAAAATGGCCACAAAGAGCAGCAGATGGATTCACCATCGAAGAAAGACAAAGCATACAAGTTCTTGAATTTTCAGGAATATAAGGTAATTCTTCTGGATTTTCCAAATTAATGGTAACTTTCAGGCTTATATCTGGTTCAGAATCTATAATATTCGTAATGTCTTGTAAATCATCAATTTTAGTAATTACATCTGTGTTAGAAGATACATCTTTTTGGACTACCTTTTTGTCAGCAATGTAGGCCTTGTATTCAAGGAATGCCTTGACAGCTATTTGAGTAAATATCAAACCTCCTAAAAACGAATAATTTCCTGTCAGGTTAATCTGTTTAATATCCTTATTGTGACCAAATACATATCTCATGCCAAATATTCGTTTAGATAATGAATAGTAAGTACCGTGGAAATAGAATATGGCAATGTGGAGATTAGCTAGAGTGTCTAATATCTTGGTGTACGAAGAGAAAAATTTCAAGTACCAGCTGTCATTATTCTCCATAGATTTATAGCGTCTAACTATCTTGGTAATAAAGTATGGCAAAATAGTGTAGGATGTGATAAATGCAATTTTTGACATGAGCTTAGGAAGTCTTTTTCCTGATCTATTTACATAGATAAGATCGACATACTCTTCCCCAAGAGTTCTTGCACCCAACAATGTAGTAAGGCACAAATATAATAGTTTAGCTGCGGTTGTTATTTCCTCAGGATGTGTGTTAATAAACCTTTGGCCCTTGATGGCATTCAATACATCTTGGATTTGCGATCTTAGGGACGACTCAAAATATGCATCTTTTTGTTGTGCCCGCACTTTTATTTGTTAGTAATTCAGTTTGATATTACATAATTCAATATTAACTTACCCACTGTTGCAGCATTTGCAAAAGGCAATGCCCGTTCGTTCACTTTTGACATGATAATTATCGAAAAACTTCTGGTGGAAACTTTATCAATAAATACATTTTGACCGCGGTAAAAGTATTGTGACACAAAAAATCTTATGAACGATATGTTATATAAATATCAAGTGATAAGCTAAAAAGGTAATGTTTGCTGCCTCTTTTGAGTCTTTTGTTTTTTATTCAGTATATTATTCTCATTCAGATTTTTGCATATTTCTGTATTATTCGTTCCATTAAGCAGTTGTGATAACTTTAATGCTACATGGTGGTCATTATGTTCTAGTGCATCCTCCACAGGGACATTACATTCACAGCAAAATTTTGAACTAATCAATTTATCTAGAAGTGACACTTTTTTCCTTGATTTAGTCATATTAATTGGCTTTTTGGAAACTGAGATATCTATATTAGTTATCCCTGGCTTTTTATCCGATTTTTGTTGTGAATTATATTCATCATTGTATTTCTTAAACAATTTCAGAATATAATCCTTATTTTTTTCCATATTTTCTCGTTTCTTTCTTTCTATAAGATCTTTATCAACATCCTTAGAAAATGCTTTATAATTATTTTGAAGTAAAGATTCTTTTTCAAAATTGAGAAAAAGACTCTTCATATAATCTTCATCCGGAATTCTACTATTAGCCCCATGGCTAGAACTGCCCTTTGTTCTATTGACGAAAGAAATATGCTCATTTCCTTTATTTAAATACGTGTCAATTAAATTAGAATCCTTCTGCCTCACAAAATTTGAAATTGTCATAGACATAAAACGAAGTGGGATTATTGTATGACCCATAAGTTCATCTTCCTTTAAACTTCTTATTTTTCGTCCGTTGTGTTTGGCTTCTAAGTTTGTGTTATCATCAAATATATCATTAAACACCTTGCAGGCAGAAGCTAGCATTATTTCTTTTAAGTTTTCCAAGAGTTTAGTAATGGGAATTTGTACCTGTTTTGAATATTTTACATTAGTTAGTGTAACCAAAGTAAGACTAAGTGTTTTGGGTCTGATAATCAAAGGATCAGATATCTTTTGTAGCAAAGACAAGTTTAAATTCTCATCATCTAATTCTATAAGTCTATTATACAAATCACCAACAAATACTTTAATCCAGTCATATGCATCTTTTAATTTATCAAATGTTATGGTGAAATTTTTAGCTGACATCATAGATTTTACATCAATACGATTGATGAGTTCTTGTTTAACATTACCTCTCACTATATCGTAAAGCTTTGTAGCTAATGTATAGTCATTTAATTTCTTTTCAATTTCATTCAAAGAATAATTATTTCTAATAAACAGTATTGAATTTGAATCTTGAGGGATATCAAACTTATTTAGGATCGATTCCCCAATTTTTCCTCCCATTCCAGTAAAATCAGTCAATGAAAAATTTAATAGAAATGGATCAATCTGACTATTTCTGATTATGGTTTGGTTGTCAGGCTTTTTAAACCCCCCTGCAATTTTTGCAAGAATTTTATTTCTGGCTAGTCCTCCTGAAGTTGTATAACCCAATTCTTTATAAACCTTAACTCTGAGCTCATACAATATTTGTGACCCAATTAACATACATATATCATCCCAATCTTTTATTATGGGACTTTCTTCATTTTCTCTATGAATGATTTCACCTTTCCATTGCAATGTTTCTGGCAAAATAGAAGGAATAGAAGGTAGTTTATCAATCTTAGATGTATTTTCAAGAAAGGGAAATAAATTAATTAACCTGACATAAACTAACCTACCAAAATCTAAATAGCATTCATCGACACTAGCCTTTTCGACTAGATCACAATATTGGTTAAACAATCGAATAATTTTCCTTGACTCTCGTCTATATGGATCCAATGAAACCTTATGATTCCCTTGTGAAGGAATATGATTTAGATATGTCCAATTTGATTCACCTTTCTTAAAAACAGCTGCATGAGCAAGGATGACATTGGGGCATTTATTTTTAGCAGTTTTGACTGAATCCATTCTACCTATGCCGAATTTTCTAGCTGCATAAGATACAGCAATCAATGACAGCCATTGAACACATACTACTGGGTCTTCAGAAGTAAGATTTAATCGTATTTGCTCTACTTGGGCGAAAAATGCATTCATATCTATTAATGCGATTACCGCTAATGGTGATAAATACGATGTTTTTGGATCATTTAAATATAATAAATCATTGAAAGTAAAATTTGAGTTTAACTGAGGATCAGTTGTAATAGGAATATCATTTATGTTTTGATCTAACTGTACAGACATTACTTTATTTTTGTAATCATTAAAGATATCAAAAATACTTCATCTGAATCTGAGCTGCGAACATATTACATAATCAATTAGTTGTTTACATATAGATAATAACTTTATCAACACAACACACAAAAGATTAATGAAAATTCGATTTCTGTATTCGGTTACTTTTATTTTTTAGTTATGAAGAATAATGAATTAATATCTTATTAAATCTGGATTATATTAAAAAATTTTACAGATATGTTTATTTTATTATTCTTTTATATTTATTATTTACTGATTATTTAAGTAGTAATAATATATATATATATATAATTTCAACCTAAACTCTTGAAAATACTCAAAGTTTAAATTATAGTTTTTTGGAAAATCAACTTACACTCTAGCTAATGTTTTTTTAAAAATTTTATTTCTAATTATAAGTACATTCTTCAGTTAATAAAAATAAATAACCAAATTATATGAACTATCCCATTATTTTCATAAATTTAAGAAAAGCAAAGTTAAAAACTACAGAGTTTTAATACTAATTATTAGGAAACTTATAGATTTCTTGATTAAGGGTTATAAGTACTAAATAAATAAACTCATGGATATTTTATTATACAGAAAACAGTTTTATATTAATATGTAAATATATAATTAACAAGGAAAAGCATATCTCCTTATTATGATTTAAGTATTTGCAACTCATGAGTGATATATATAGTGAATGACCTTAAGCATATGAACTTATTAAAGTATTAGGAGCATATCACAACAAAAATATACAAGAGAACTGGGAATTAATATGGTAATTCTCTTATATATATGTTCTATATATACTTTATAAAATCTTATTTTATGTTGTATGACATATTTGAAGCTTTTTTTAGCTACTTAATACTTAATACTATCTATAACTAGTTCCTAATTCCTTTTTTTTTTCTTCACCCTGAGACTTAAGGGATAATATACTCTATTTATAATACAAGCTCTGTATTAAAGGTGTTTCATCTTTTTATCACAATAATGCTTTCTCTTTTCTTAATCCTTTATATATACTTATATCCTCTTACAAGATATAAAGTTGCTCGTATGGCGCAGTGGTAGCGCAGCAGATTGCAAATCTGTTGGTCCTTAGTTCAATCCTGAGTGCGAGCTTCTGTTTTTTTGCTTCAAATTAAATTACTTACTAAAAAAATTGATAAAGCAAAAAGATGCCATATATTATTAATATTCTAGCCTCTAAATAATCTAAAATAAGTCTTGTTATTTATTTTACATTTCGTATGGTTCTGATTTGAAAAGAACATTATTTTCACTTGCCCATTTCTTAGAAGCAGTAACGAGCCCTTCTGGTCCACAAGAAATTAACCAGCTGTTATTAGAATCCTGAACATTCTTAAGTGGTTCAAAAAGAGTAGTTAAATCTGGTCTCCCATGGTTAATTTCAATCAAGGACATATTTAATATATTAAGATCATCATTATCAAGTAACGATTCTCTAGATGATAACGCTTCTAATTCTATGTCATTTGATTCATCCTGTTTTTGAACATTTTTTTGTTTGGCTCCAGTAATAAATATTCTAATTTTCCTGTTAATTTCAAAATGATTTAATATAAACAAATCATTCTCATTCTTAAGACACCATATTAATTCTACATCACAGTTAGAAGCATTAAGAGCAGAAAGCAAAGGCAAGCCGAAGGAAATGCCAGAACCACCACAAATTATTATAGTCTTTTCATTGCTCTCAAAAAATCCTGGACTAAAACATGGGTATGGAATAGATACTACGATTGATGACCTGTCAATTAATGCAAAATGACCTATTTTTTTGACAATTAACTTAATAGAAGAATCTGATGATATAGAAGAAATAGTATATGGGTGGGTAGATAAATAAAATTTCCAAGGATGATTTAAACGAATGTGAGATGATGCCAGGAAACTTGGGTATGTTGGAGGCATAGAAAGACTAACTACTTGTAAGTCAGACAATGATTTCTCTTTTATATCCATAGATTCTATTTTGTAAGATTTAAAATGCCTGGAATATATTTGATATGCCATTAATATAATTCCAATGGTTGTACACAACTTGACACCAGGTCTGGCATGAAACGTAATTATAATTAAAAATGACCAATATGTAATTGCATGTACAAGGTAAAAGTATTCATAATTAAGCCTTCGAATTATTTTAAGTGATGAAATCAATAAAACAAGGCTTAAGAAGCTAACAATAATACCCAAGAAGTTATATATTTGCAAACTTTTAGAAATTAATGTTCCTGAAAGTATCCAGTGAATAATATAACCTAATGAATGACAAAGCCCGGTGACTATAATTACTCTAGATATCCATTTATGCAAGTCTATGAAAGCCATATAGTTGATGATATTTGGTCTCAATGCTAAGAATATATCTAATGGAACCAACGAATAAGTCACTCTACCCATTCTCTTAACTCTATGCATATAATTTTCCCAATTTACTCCATATAAATTCAATAAAAGAGAAATAATACTAAAGAATACAACATGAACCCATAAAGGAACAATAATTTCTCTACTCCTTATAAATCGAAACCATTTTTTAGTATATAATTTTT
This sequence comes from Schwanniomyces vanrijiae var. vanrijiae, assembly GCA_030556805.1. Taxonomy (NCBI): domain Eukaryota; kingdom Fungi; phylum Ascomycota; class Pichiomycetes; order Serinales; family Debaryomycetaceae; genus Schwanniomyces; species Schwanniomyces vanrijiae. Next base: position 250,173 of record JAKTUS010000010.1, on the reverse strand, counting down.
GAGGTATCACAACAATAATAATATAAACTAATGAAATACCTAAAATCCAATAACCAAATTTTAAATTTGCAAAGTGTGAAGATTCATGATCTACACCTTCATGTCTATAATCATATCTCCCATTTAGAATTTCTAACATTTCTTGCTAATAATTTATGGAGAATGTTAGGTGTAATTTTTTTTGTTGTTTATATTTGTTACACAAAGAGAGCACAATCATTTCTATTACGTCATTCTCCTAAACTTCTTACCTGTTCCGAAGAACCCAGCATACCTTTTATCATATTACTAGTTTTTTCTTTTTATTTTAGCGCAATGCCATACTTTCACATGGTTCTACAAATGAAGCTAATATAGTTAAAAGTTACCTATTTGCATATCGGTATCATATCGGTAAATTAGTAGTTCTTTTTAGGCGGTCTCTTTTGGCCGTGGATATTTCGGAAGAAATCGTATACTTCATTTTTCCGATTAATTGTTTGCATACAAATAGATAATATTGATGCACAATGACTTATTACTTTTAGTAATGGCATAGTAACAATTATATAAATAGTATTAATTGATCTAAAACTGTTGATGTCAATGCCCTTGCATTAGAGCTGAGCAGGATTCCATAGAGTGGTTTAGAATACTTCTAACACTTTTAGAACATTACCTATATGCTCTATTATAAGGTCATTTTCTTACCTAATTATATAAATTATTCGTACTTTGTTAAAGTATGCTGATATCATTCTTGGTACTGATAATGGCATGTTCTCAAATAAAAGCATATATCAAGATAAGGTTCTAGATCCCTAAAAAACTGAAAAAAAAATATCGGCCCACTATTAAATTCGCTTATAATTAGCCCAAGGAAAATAGACCAGAAAACTATTTCTCGATATGTACATTCCGGATGTTTAAATCCTTGGATGATGGCTCAACTTAAAAAACCATTAAAAATGGTGATTAGAGGAGAAGCTAATTGGTATGGTAGTGCCTCTAAAATGAAATACCTGCATATTACGAATTTTTTTAGTAGAATTCTTTTTTAGGAAACTTGAGGTAAATTCACAGTCACCGAAAATTCTAAGAATTTTATCTCCAATTCGGTCTATTTCATATTTATGTCGTTTCTGAAGAATAAATGAAAGGGCGTTGCCTTAATTCCCCTACGTAATGCATATAAGTCATACGTAATACATAAAGATTACATATTCGCATAGTATAATAATAGCAGTCTGCAAGCATGAAGGTTCGATACAGCCTTAAAAATGGACATTTATGTCTCTGGCATGATCATATGCAAATATGGATCCCTGGGAAATTCAGTTCATCTTATCTACACATAAATGTACATCCAGGAGCTATTATTAAAAAACTGGTCTATCATTCACATCTGGTATTTGAAATTTACCCCATGTCATTTACAATAATTTTCCACCAAATGCGAACCGAACTGAGACAATTAAATCTAGTCCTTTTCCAGCATTTTCTATCACCTGTCGTAGAACTTAAATACTATCTTCCAAAAAATTTCCTACATGTAATATGTACATGTAATATGCGGCTATGTATATTATATGCGTAATCCATCTGCCGGAATACCAACTAGTCTCTCACAATTAAGAAAATCTACGTTATGAACGTGTATTAATTACAGCATACGCTTATTTAATCATGCAGATTCTTACAATCCCTTTATGGATGCGTTATATCGTCATTATCATGCTTTTAATTCTCTAATAAAATAATTTCTTATAAATTATAAATAGGAAAGATCCTTAAAATAGTTATAAGCTATTGTTGTTCTTCAATTGAACAAGTCTGCGTATTATTATATTAAATAAAAATTGCCCATAAACCCTCTAATAAACTGATAATTAGGGGATAAATCAAATTGAGTATACCAAGATAAAGTTTGTGTATAAGATTAGCGGTATTTTCTGAGAAAATTCACACATCTAAACTGCCACATTGCCTATTAACAAGGTACACAACATTAATACTAATTGAATTTTAAATATTTTTCAGTTAATTTTTGAAGGATTTCAGCAAATATAATTCTAGCTATTCTACTGTTCCTTTTTTGGCAATATTTTATTAATCAGATATTAAAACAATAATGGCCTACTTATTAGACAGTTCTAAGTGGAAAGCTTATCAATTCAGTGACCCATTTGCTGCTGGTTCTTTCTTTGTATGTAACAAACTTAATAAGTGTTTTTGCCGTCCTGATTGTGACGCTAGACCTATAACCAACTTAAAATCTGAAATTAAGTTTGTTAATCAAGCGAAAGAAGCATTATCATTGGGGTATACTCCTTGTATTCATTGTGACCCTATGAGCTACCCCTCTGTTAATGTTCAGCTATTGGTGGACTGTGTTGCATCAATCAATGAGAAGATTGGTTTCCTATCACCATTAATAGATGAGAATGAGGAGATGAATAATCAGAAGATTAAAGAAAACATCATTGAAAATAAGAAACATGACGATTTTATGAGGAGTGTTAATAGCTTTGGTGCAGCAAGAAGAGCTTCTGTCCCTGTTATTAATTATGAAGGCAAGCTATCTAAGGATTTTGACAATTCTGCTATATCAAAAAATGATTCGGACCACTATAGATTAGTTGATTTAGCATGCAGACATTTAGCATTAGCTGCCGCCATGAATGTATTTCAACCACTTTCTCCAAAATGCCCATCTTCTCCTGAAGAATCCCAAAGCCCAAATGGCTCTAAAAAAAGAAGAAGAAGAGGTGGTGTTTTAGGTTTCAAGGAGCTAGCTGCTAAATCAAAGTTATCAGCTTGGCACTTTCATAGAGTTTTTAAATCAGTAACTGGACTCACACCTAAGAATTACGGTGATAAATGCTGGGAATTTATAAAGAATTATAAAGAATCAACTGAGAAGTCTAAAATTCAAGAGACCGAATATGAAACCCCATTAACCTCTGTACCCAATGACTCTTCTGCTCCAGAAACACCAGAGACTACAGAACCAGCAAAGAAGAAGGTTTGTATTTCTCATGATGTGACAAAGAGTGGTAATGATGAAGTATACAACTCTTTGATACAAAATGAAAATTTGTCTCCAACTGATAGTGTAGAAAACTTTTCAAGTATGAATGAAAATAATGGTTTAATTGAATCTAATATTACATACCCAGATCCAAATGTTGATCCTTTGGAAGTTACACAACCATTAATATCAACTAATTTCAATTTTTTTAATGACCAACAACAACCTTCATTTGTGCCCAACTCATTTTTTAATAAAGCATTTTCAGTACCTGATTTAACTAAGTACAATTCCAAATCACGTTCATTGTTTGAACATATTCCTAGAATAGATGAACAATTAAAAACACCAGTATCTGCTAATAGTATGGACTTTACGGTGAGGAGTATTTTTCCAGAAGCTACAGTAGATACATTAACTAATGATGGTGAAAGTTCAAATAATGCAGGTAACATGATTGACGATTTTTCAAACTTAATTGATTCAAGTGTAGATGAGTTTAATATGAATTTTCAAACTCAAATGGAGCGTCAAGAAGAATATCCTACAGTTACTGATTTTACTGAAATTGGTGCTTGGAATTCAGAAATTCCTCCTGAGTTTGTTCCTACAAATATTGGCTTTTAACTTGAAATGTTCATGATGTAAAATTTTTTAGGGTTTAAATAAATATAAGGACGGTTTTTTAATATATATTATTTTTATAAATTGGAAACATATATACTTCTCTAATGTGTGCTGGAGTTACCTTGTATATCTTTTGCCACTCTAAATGGTTTTTTGTGTAATATTTTAATTTAATTAAACAATATGTACTAATGCAGAATTTTTCGGGTGATATTATTATCGCTGGTTAATTGATGCAGATTTCCCATAAGGACCCTTAACTACCTTAATTAAGAAACATAAAAAATAATCACAAAGCCTTTTGTTTAAGGTACAGATGATATAAACTGATTGTATAAACACAATATATACATATAATAGACCATTAGTTTTTTATTATGTGTAAGAAACAGGATTTAATACTTTCGAAGGGGTTTTGACCAAATTTGAGTAATAATAAGGTATTGTTCGAAACTATTGTTTATGTATATTTATGTACTAGTAATATTATTATGTTATTATTATCAAACAAGAACTTAACTACTCTTTTTAGCAGTATTAGGTTCATCAGTATATTGACTAACCCTATCCTTGTTTTTAGACGCAGTATGGACCAATTGGACGAAAGCATCGCCAGTTAAAGTTGACTTTTCCTTTGTAGACTTGAACGGGAATTTGAGTTGTGAAATAGATGCGGAGGACTTATTATTATCCTTTAATTCACTTATAGAATGCTTAAAGTTATCCCAATTATTTAGAAAATCTTTGCTTTCTTCAGTCCCAATTTTTTTCAGGTCTGGAATTAAACCTTTGTCATCAAAGAAATTAATTTCATTTGGGTCATCATCATCTTCAGTTTGGAGCTTCTTTAATTTATGGATTCTATTATTTAATTTAACAACTTCAATTGCTTGTCTAAACTTAGCTTTTGCATCGAAACCCTTCTTTAAGTTTGGTAACAAATCGGCTTCCTTATGTTTAGCTGCTACGGATATCAACCATGAGTCATTTAACAACTCAGTTGCAGTTGGTCTCAATTTAGGGTTATACTGTAAAGCCTTGATTATAAATCTTCTAGCATCTTTAGAAACGTCTCTCCAATAATCCGCATGGAATATAACTGCATTATTATTTGACACTTCTGAAATAAAATCATTGACGGTTTCAGATCTAAAAGGCGAATATCCACATAATAATGTATATGTGACTACACCTAAAGACCAAATATCACATGGTTTACCATGTCCCGATCCCAAGATGACTTCTGGAGCGGCATAACCAAAAGATCCAGCTGAGTTAGTTAACTTTTCATCTGGAGATCCTAATCGCTTAGCAATACCAAAGTCAGCTAAAACTATTTCTGATTCAGGTTTTTCGTTCAAATATAATACATTTTCCGGCTTGATATCTCTGTGTACAATATCCTTATTATGTAAATATTTGATTGCTTCGAGAATTTGCACAACAACCAATGATGCATCATGTTCAGTAAAACGTCCTCTTTGTACAATTCGATCAAATAGCTCCCCACCAGTTGCAAGCTGTGTCACTATATAGAATTTATCTCTTGATTCAAACCAATCCCTGAATCCTACGATATGAGGATGACACAATTCTTGAAGCAAACGTAATTCATCAATGATCATAGTTTCATTTCCCTGAAGTGCCTTCTTTAAGATAATCTTAATGGCAACTTCTTCCTTAGTATCATTATTTCTAGCATATCTAACAATCCCAAACGATCCTGCTCCCAAAGTCTTTCCGAATGTATAGCTTGCTTTCCTGTTATATGAATCAGGTTGACCGCTCAATTTATTTATCATTTTAATAAATTGATGTTTTCCATTAGGTGCTTCAGAGTCTAATTCATGTTGATCAGACATAACATTAACCATTTTTGTCTTATTTTTTTTTATTATTATTTAGTAATAAAAGTAGATCTGGTTCAATCCTTTATTGCATAGGATATTTTTGGAAGTTCACGAGGAACTGCCACCTTTAGTTTGGTTTACAAACGACGGTTCTCATACAAATAGAGATTGACATTTTAGCACTACAATACATGAAATTACAACAGTGAAAATCAATATTACGTCTAAGATCATATATACAGAGAAGTATTGTACACCATCAGCTCAAATGACTAAAATATGGTCATATTATGGTTATAAGTAGAACATGTAACTTTTTAGAATTCACCTGTATATATTCAGAAGTAGACTGTAACTATTTGTAAACTGCGAATTTCATATCCGGCAAGCCATATCCTATACAAGCCGCATCCCTTAGTTTGAGGGAGCATTATCGGTAATCATATTCCTATGAAATTTACCAAAAATTTTATGTGTTACAATATAACAAAAAAATCTCTTACAAAAAAACCTATTCATACACGATAAATCTTACCCTGCATACCCAATTTTTTAGTTAATAATTTAATTATAGTTACAATAAATAAATAGCCATACATGATCATAAAAATTAAGTTATTAAATCCCAACTGTAATTAACCTTAAGTACGTAATAATTATCGCACAGGGTAATTTTAGTTAGACACAATACCATGCGTTTTCTATTGAAATAACTCATAACCTGATAGCCCGATAACTGGAACAAGAACCCTGGGTCGCACATGTTAAGCTCAATCTTGGACGTTGGGAATTCTATTCCCACACTACACTAATAAGAGACGCCCTACATCAAATCCCCCCTATTCGGATACTTTAACGCGAGTTAATGATTAGCCGCTACGGAATCCGAAGTCCTAATATGGGGAAACGATATCCTTTAACCCTAATAACGCTATACTATATAATGCAACACAATTACTTCCTAATAAAAAAAAATCCCACTAACTACCACACATATCTATACATATCTACACATATTTATAGTCCATAGTCTTAATGCTTAGATCTAGATCAACCTTATTTGAAGTGCGCAAATTAAGAACATTGGCTATTCGCAGCTATTCCTTCACTAGTGAATTGTACCCTAATGAGCCACCAGCACCAGTAATTAAAACTGATACCGTTCCCGGCCCGGTGAGCAAATCATTAAACGATGAATTAGGAGACATATTTGATAATAGAGCTGCTAATTTTGTTGCTGATTACTTCAATTCTGTCGGTAACTATATCACTGATTGTGATGGAAATCAACTTCTTGATGTTTATGCCCAAATTTCGTCTATTCCTTTAGGTTACAATAATCCTGAGTTAAGAAAAGCAGCTAAGTCGGATGAAATGATCGATGCTTTGATTAACAGACCAGCATTGGCTTGTTTCCCTAGTTCGAACTATGCTAAAATATTGAATCAAGGTATTCTCGCTGCAGCACCACCAGGAATGTCTAAGGTATGGACAGCCTTAAGTGGATCATGTGCGAATGAAACAGCTTACAAGGCTGCATTTATGTTTCAAAATGCAAAGTTAAGAGGGTCAATGGAATTTACCAACGAAGAATTAGAATCAGTCATGAAAAACAAGACACCTGGTAGTTCTGATATGGTTATACTTTCTTTCAACAAGGGTTTCCATGGTAGATTATTTGGTTCCTTGTCAACTACAAGATCCAAGGCCATTCACAAATTAGATATACCTGCATTTGACTGGCCAAGTGCACCATTCCCGGCCTTAAAGTATCCATTAGAAGAATTTGTAAAAGAAAATCAAGAGGAGGAAGACCGTTGTTTGAGAGAATTTGAGAATATCATAACTAGTTATCCTCCTAATAAAGTTGCTGCTATTATCATTGAGCCTGTTCAAAGTGAAGGTGGTGATAATCATGCATCTCCTTATTTTTTCCAAGGATTAAGAGATATTACCATTAAACATGAAATTTTAATGATAGTAGATGAAGTACAAACTGGTATTGGTGCAACTGGTAAGTTCTGGGCTCATGAACATTGGAACTTATCCACTCCTCCTGATATGGTTACTTTTTCAAAGAAGTTTCAGGCTGCTGGATTCTATTTCAATGACCCAAATTTGCAACCAAACCAACCATTTAGACAATTTAACACCTGGTGTGGTGATCCTTCCAAGGCTATCTTGGCTAAATCTATTTACCAACAAGTTTCTTCCAATAATTTGGTTAAAAATACTGCTACTGTAGGTAACTACTTATACAATAACTTAAAATTTATTGCTGACAAATATCCAGATAAGATTTTTAACTTAAGAGGTAAAGATTATGGTACTTATATTGCATGGGATTGTAAAACCCCAGAAGAGAGAAATAAGATTTTACTTAAATTCAGATCAAAGGGTGTCAACATCGGAGGATGCGGCGAACGTTCTATTAGATTAAGACCAATGTTAGTATTTGAAAACAAACATGCTGATATTCTAACCCAAACCTTAGAAGATATCTTAAAGGAAATCTAAAAGAACTTATAAGGTATTTATTTTCTAGTTAATAGAGTTTATATAGGAAATAAATTCAATTTATGTAATATGCAACAATATCGACTTCAGGCGTAGAACGTTAAATTCCGCAAAAAGAATCTCCCTGCTTGCTTAACCGAACATTAGTATTTACATCATAACTCTTTTGCCCATATTAAGCAATTTATAAAATTGACAATATCTATAGTATTAGGAAGCAAATTAAAAACGAATATATTTATTATATTAGAATACAAAATCTATTATTCCCCTTTTATTTAATTTTACTGACTGAGTTATTTTAATATCCTACATGGAAATGGATTTCCGTAATTAAGAATTTAATAGAATCCTGAGATAATATAGGAATATATACTTGAAATAAAGATGTTGGGGAGGTTATTTAAACAACAATCTTTGTCTAGCTTAAATTCGGGTCAAAATCAACAGCAAAATACTGTTCCTAATAACTCATACTTCAATTCAGTTGAAGATGCATTTTCAAGAGAAGAACTATATGGAACCACTAGCAGTAATGATTTAAAGCCATATCAATTTAATAATAAGCACTTCAGATTCTTGATTTGTCAAGATGGGGGGAACCTAAGATCTAAGCAAACATTATTCGATTCAGCACATGAAGCAGTAAGTGATTCAATACCACACAATACTACTAATCCTAAATTAGTTAAGTTTAATAAAGCCCATCATAGTATTAGTGAATTACAGGATTATATGTTTGGATGTGGTGTTCCTACTAAAGATACTTCATGTACCACGAAAATACACATTCTTCTGGTTCTTGGAAATCAGGTAATTAATCAAGAAAGATCTGTAATGATAACTAGACTCTTTCTGATTTGTGAAGATGGATTCTTTGAAAGTAATAGTGACTCTGAATGGTCACCAAAACCCGCTTTACCTATCAATGTTAAAGCATTTACGAATATCAAAACCAAGGTGAATATACGGCTTTCAATTGCAATAATAATTCCATTAGGGAGCATAGATTTCTTACACGATATAATTATTAATAACTGGAATGAAATATCTTATCATTTGATTTTACTTCAAAAGCAAATAGGGAAAAAAGTTATTGGGTTATTAAATGATAATCTATCATACCTTACAAATAGAAGGCTTCAACTCACAAATTTACTTTTACAAAATGAACCTGATTTGCATGTTCAAATTATAAAACTAATTAAACTTGTGCATTTCAATTCTAATGTGCCAAAATTGATAAATACAAATTCATTAAAAGATTCTTCAAATAATACAAAGGCTAGTCCAATGCTAATTAAATGGGCTTTGGAAATTCTCAATTGGTTAGAATTGAAAGACGGAAGAATATTTCAACCAAACATAACTAATGAAAATCTGAATATTAATGGATCACATAATATTGAAAACAATAGTACTTTTTTATCGAGTCTTTTAGCTTTACTAATTCCAATCAGACATTCATTAGTTTCAAGGCCAATAGCATATCATAATAATAAGAAATCTAAATTAGTTAATAGAGTAGTCATTATGACAGGAAACCCAGTTGTTGCAAAAAAGCTAATTTTTATTATTAATGGAATAATTCCTAATGATTTTGTTAATTATCAAGTAATCAATCCTATAAATCATGCTAAATTAACGATGGACAAGGTTAAAATTGATATTCCAGAATCTGATGGTGAAGATGAAAGAAGTTTTGGAATTAAAACTCCTGAATGTTCACCAGGCTCCTACGATAGCCAAATATCACCGGCAAACTTTAATTCCGCAAGACCTATTCCAATAAAGAAATGGTCAATTTCAAGTTCTTATAGTACTTCTGATAATTCGTTGAGTCGGTCTACACAATCGAGCAAAGGATGGGAAATTCCTTATAAATCTGTAGCTAGTACTGCAACACCTAGCGAATCTCATATTGAGGCAAGTCCAAGAGTAATTCCAACTCTGCAAGGAGCTACTTCAAAAAGAGGTTCATTATCTAAACATTCATCGATGGCGTATTTATCTTCATCTTTAAATTCAGTATCATCTTCAAACAACTATTCACTATCTAAATTAGGTGGTAGCTTCATAGATAAATGGAAAAACCCATTTAGTGGCTCTGGAACTAATTCATATGGTCTGAGTAATCATATGAATTTTGAAAGTAACGAATTTGGGTTCCTGCAAGCTCCACAACTTCATACTAATATACCAAGGAGAAATTCTAAATTCACATTACGTACTCCATCACCAGCAATAGAACATGATGAATATATATGGAATAATATTGGCACACCTAGTTCAATTGCCACTCCATTGAAGTCAAGGAACCCTTCCTTGTATGATTTGTATAATAAAAATTTGGTTGATTACAATAAGGCTTTAAATATTAAAAGAACAAAGAATTCTATGTACTATCCTATTGTGGATAATGCCAATAATAAGGATGTTGAATCACATAATAAATCGCTTATCAAGTTAAAGTGTACTAATATTTTAAATTCCAAAGTTTCATTTAATAGTGATGAAAGTAAAACACTTGAAGTAATTCTACCTGAATATAACAGGAAATCAAAAGCTGTGACTAGTAAGGCAACAGAAATGCAACAACCAGTTTCTCCAACTACATCTGATATTCTTCTTGATTCAGATGAAAACTTGATATATAAACAACGCCCAGTATCATCCAGTGTGGCATATATTGAAGAGTTTAGACCTGAATTTACTTTACAATCTTGTAAGGTAAGCCCAAAATTAGAGAGTCAAGTAGTAAACTCTATGAAGAATGATCTTTTATTCTATCATAATAATTGTGATGTGGGGCAAGTAATTTCCAATACCATTTTTATTAACTTAAGAGCCAGAGAAATAAAAGAAATTGAATTGAGTGTGGACCATTCACAAAAAAACTCTCAAGAGCATGCTTCTAATTATCTTATGTATACTCCAGAGAGCCCTATGGCAGAAAGTTTCCTTCGTAGAAATTCACTGGGTTCAGGCTATAACAGTTATAAAACTACTATACGAAAAGTCTATACATTAACCAAAAATTCCGGAAATAAGGATCGTATCAATTCAATTGATAAGACTTTAGATGAAATTAATTCCTTATTTCTAGCTAACAAATTAAATCCATCTATTTCAGATAACAGATTTTCTGGTTCATTAGTCAAATTGGTTTCTGATCTTTTACAATAGGTTAAATCATTCCCTTTTTGTAAATATAATTCAAATTTTGTGTAATTATTTTTTGGCTCGTATGGAAATTTTTATCTCGAGTAAATAATGAATACTTGATTAAAAAAGTTTCAATTGTGATTATTTAACCACATTATCTAATTCTTAAGGATAGCTTAATAAACATTTGCATAGATTTTTTTCCCCACATATTTAAGTTTTTGTCATTTATTTTAACAAGTTAATTGAAAATGCTGGGCATCAAAGGTATAAATCATATGCCTCAATTATTCTTGGATGTTGAAGATAAGACAGCTGAAGCAAGAACGAAATTTACAGAAATAGAAGAATGTACTTATAGTAGCAAAAGTATTGGTTCCAGTGGCCAAAATGAATATATGATGTGTGATTGTTTAGAGGAATGGGATCCCGAACAGCAAAAAAACCAAGCATGTAGTGAAGATTCTGATTGTATTAATAGAGTCACGTCAGTTGAATGTGTAAATAAACATAATCATTGTGGTAAAAATTGTCAGAATCAAAGGTTTCAAAAAAAGCAATATGCTAACATTAGTATATTCCAAACCGAATTAAAAGGATATGGTGTGAGAGCTTTAGAGGATATACCTGAAAATTCTTTTATTTATGAATATATAGGGGAAGTTATCGATGAAATCTCCTTTAGACAAAGAATGATTGAATATGACCAAAGAAACTTTAAACATTTCTATTTTATGATGTTGAAAAATGATTCCTTTATTGATGCTACATTAAAAGGGTCATTGGCAAGATTTTGTAATCATTCTTGTAATCCTAATGCCTATGTTGATAAGTGGGTAGTAGGTGAAAAATTGAGAATGGGTATATTTGCAAAAAGAGCTATCCAAAAAGGTGAAGAAATCACATTTGATTATAATGTCGATAGATATGGAGCTCAATCACAAGAATGCTTCTGTGGTGAACCAAACTGTGTTAAATTTATGGGGGGAAAGACTCAAACTGATACTGTATCATTATTACCAGATGGAATAGCAGAAGTGTTAGGAGTTAGTGGTAAACAAGAAAAGCAATGGTTAAGGGAGAACAAACATTTAAAGAGCGAATTTTCAGATGATTCAGAATTTGCAAAACTTTTTATTAAATCTATAAACGTTCAATCATTAAATGAACAAGATGTTTCAAAGGTAATGAGTGCAATGATGAAAGAACAAGAATTTGGTATAATTGAAAAGTTAATTGAGAGAGTTTATTTAACAAATGATGAAGGGGTTAATTTATTGGTTATCAAATTCCATGGATACAAAACTTTCTCAAAATTAATATCCTCAAATATTGATAAAGCTGAATTTATTAAGAAAATTTTAACAATTTTGAACAAATGGCCAAAGATGACAAAGAATAAGATTTCTTCATCTCAGATTGAAACTGTTGTGCACGATTTAAAAACTAAATCTAAAGATGAGGAAATTATTGAATTATCTTCTAATTTGTTGGAAGATTGGAGTAAATTACAGATGGCATACAGAATACCAAAAAATGATACGAATAATTCATCACCAGCACTTTATGGTAGAAATACACGCTCTCCAGAAAGATCAGAATCTCCTCAAAATGAAGAGCCACCATTGCCTGATGGTTGGGAACAAGGATTTGATTCAAATACGCAAAAGCCCTACTATTTCCATAGAGAGTTAAATCTTTCTAGATGGGATCGTCCAACAATTGCTGTTCCAAAGGGTCCAAAAGGTCCAAAATTCGAACCTAAAAGAACACCTAATAAATCGTATCAAGATATAGAATTATCAAGAAGAGAAGAAGAAAGAATTAAGAGGGAAAAACAGGAGCAATTCAAAGAAATGCAACAAAAAGAGTTATTATTACAAGAAGTGATATCTCAAAGTCAAAAAGAATTTGAAGAAAAGAAAAGGCTTGAATTAAAACGTGAAAAGGAGAAGCGTGAAAAAGAAAAAGAAAAAGCAAAACTTAAAAAAATGGCATCATCAATGTCAGTGGAACAACAATGGACTAAGCAATTTGCTAATTGTGTTCCAAATTTAATTAAAAAACACGAAAAAGAAATAGGAAGAGATAATCTCAAAGGCTGTGCAAGAGATTTGGTTAAGATTCTTGTCGAGAAGGAACTTAAAAAAGATCCTAAATCTAGACCACCTTCTGAATTTGATTCTCGTAAAATGAAGAAGATCAAAGAATACTCAAAGACATTCATGGAAAAATTTTTAATAAAGTATCAATCAAAACATTCAAAAAGAAAAAATACAGAAAGTACAAAAGAATCTGAGCCAAATGCTAAACATCAAAAATTAGATTGATGTTAAAAAAGATTTTAATTAAATATGTAATTACTCCTGGTATATATTTCTATAATACAAATTTGACGATTCATTTTTGTTCTAATAATATCGGTAAGTTTTCAATAGATTCAGACCCATAGAGTATTTGGTATGTGGCTTCGAATAGTGGGAATTCATCAAGCTTATCGACATTTGTTAACAATTGGTGGACTTCCTTAGCAGTTAAAATACCTTGTGAAGATTGACCATTAAGTAATTCCTTTTCTGCTTGTTCAGCAGAGACTCCTGTTGCTGCCATATGCCTTGCAACTTTAACATTTCTACCACCAGAACAAGTAGTTATTAAATCAGCAACACCAGCTGACTCAGAAGTGAATGTAGAGCTCTTCGATTCAGGAAAAAACATTTTGCTGAATTTCATCATTTCTATTAAACCCACCCTCATGATAGCGGATTTAGCATTGTCACCCCATCCTAACCCTTCAACAAAGCCAACTGCCAATGCAACTACATTTTTTAAGGCACCAGCAACGGAAACACCAGCAACATCATCAATAACATTGACATGGAAATATGGTCTGTGGAATGCAGCTTTTAAAACTTCTTGGTCAATATCTTTTCCAACACCAACAAAATCATTTGGCAATTTATACGCTACAGTAGTTTCCGACCAGTTTCCCTGAGCAACTTCAGGTGCTAAATTAGCTCCTGATAATGCACCACAATGTATTCCTAAGTTTTCTGTGATATATGTGGATAATAATTTACATCCTTCTGGAGTTACTTCTAAACCTTTCAAGCACGAAATAGCTCTTGTTGATGTTTTCAAATGACCCTTTAATTGGCTACAAATTTTTGGTAAAAATTGGTGTGGCAAGTTGAAAACCAATAAGTCAGCACCTTCTACCGCCTTGACAATATTAGGTTCTGCATGAAGATTATTTGGCAATTTGATACCTGGTAAGTATCTAACATTTTCATGCTCAGTATTGATGATCTCAGATAAATTTTTGCCATTGACTGTTTCTTCATGCACCCACATATTAACTTGATGAGCAAATAAATGTGGTCTGTTTAAAGCATTTTCTGCCACAACCTTAGCGATAGTAGTACCCCAATTACCTGATCCAATAACTGTGATTTTAAATGGTCTTTCGGGACTCATCGACAGCCTTGTCAAATTAGGCTTTAATATATTCGATAAATTATTTAATCTTGCAATTGCTCTATTCTCCATCATAGTATTTGTGGTTAAAGTTCGAAAATAATCGGTTGAAATTTTGATTTCTTTATATAGTCTTGCAAAAAAAAGAAATATAAAACTGAATAAACGTCGCATGAAAAAACGGCCTCGGTTAAGTAGTCCACATGAGATAAAAGGAATCATTATCCAACATTATATCAAATTCCATAAGGCAATTGTTATATCTTGTACTCCTATTGTATATAAACCAAGAATATTTTTATGAATACAAATAGATATATTCTAATAATCAAAATAATCTTGTATCAAAGCCATATACTCATACTGTTTGATAGATAAACCGCTATCTTTTATCAAATCCGACGCAGGAGTTCGGGTAATTCAGGTTACACAAATTTCCCTAAATAACCCGAACTAGTGTATATTATATTATATAAGTAAATAGAAACAAAACTATAACAGGAAAAAAAACTGATAGCATTATACCAGATCCTATCATTTTGTGTAGAGCCTACAAATACTCTATCGAAGTCACTACATATCATGTAGATCAATATACAGCACAAAATTAAAATAATCAGACCTTGTTAAGGCTTAATCGAGTCATAATCAATCACTAGACTCGAAATCAGGCCAGTTGAGTTAGACCTTTGCTTTAAGAAGTCTAAGTTTTCCAAATATAGACTTTTTTCGGCGTTCCTCTTACATGTTTGGGTCCCCATATGTCTTTTTAATGCGTCCTTTCTGGCAAATCCTTTACCACAAAGATTGCAGATATTAGGAGGAATTTTAAGATGTTGTTTTTCGTGTCTCTTTAAGTCAGATGAGCGTCTGAATGACATGCTACATTTAGAACATAAGAATTTTCTTGTTTCTGAGAAGCTATCTGGTGATTTGTTTCTTCCTAACTCATCAGAACTAGATGATAAAGATGAATTCCTTTCTTGTATAATATTCTCTTGGGACTGGATGTTATACTGATTAGGTTTATCAACTAAGAAATTCCAATCGTCACTTTTGGAATTCGAAGGATGATTATATGAACTATTGGCATTGGAATTGCCTTCCATAAATATATCATTACTAAGATCAGGAAATTGCTGGTAAAATCCTTGAATCATCAATTGACCCTTATCGTTCGCCTTAATCTTGTCTGATTTCTTAATAGGATTACCATGTGGTGAAGATGCATATTGAAGCCTTCTGAATAAATCTTGAATTGTTGGATCAATGGTGCCTACTCCTGAGGCAGTTGCAACTAATGCTTCTCTTGCGAGTCTTAAAAAATGCTCATCTTCATCACTTTCATTACCCTCTACATGCCCATTTTCAGTTGCATACCTAGAAAGACTTCGTTCTTTAGGTGTGTGAATCATGTCATTTATTATATTGCCTCTTGTATAACTTGTATTCTGTTCAATTGACCCAGGAATCTGTCGTTGAATGTTTGGATAAACATTAGAAAGTGGGTTAGAATCACTTCGTCCTCTCTTTTGAGGAACCGAAGTGTTAGAGTTTGAATGAAAAATATTTGATTTATCTTGTGGTTCAACCATCCTCTTGTGACTTTAAATAAATATTGTTGTATAAAATAATAGCTAAACTCGATATTTTATCATTTGAATTACTAATTCTGATAGATAATCTACGCTTTCTCAGCTTGCCTGACCTCAAATTATAAAATAAATTTGAATCAACAGTTTCTGCCGTAATTTCAATGTCCTAATCCTAAACAAGCCTCTCTTTTATAGTCTGAAAAAGTATCAGTTAGGAATATATATATATATATCACTAAAATGAAAGGTTCGAAGTTTTTAAATAGAATTCTATTCAGTTTATTTATTCCTTTTAAATCTTCCAGCCACAGTTCTGACGCTAAGACAATTCAATAGTTTCTGCCGTT
This sequence comes from Schwanniomyces vanrijiae var. vanrijiae, assembly GCA_030556805.1. Taxonomy (NCBI): domain Eukaryota; kingdom Fungi; phylum Ascomycota; class Pichiomycetes; order Serinales; family Debaryomycetaceae; genus Schwanniomyces; species Schwanniomyces vanrijiae. The sequence goes on along the minus strand of JAKTUS010000010.1, from coordinate 233,585 downwards.
TAAAAGCTTTCTATTTCTTTTAAATTTCTCAGTATTACCTCCCAGTTTTCTTAAAGTCTGATACCTATTACTACAACCTAAACCTATTGTAAATTCTGCGAACTATCGCTGTTCAAAATTATTTGATCAAGATTTGATAACAAAGGTTTCCTTCTTGAGAACTGTACTTTTTTAAAAAAAAAATTAAGTACGGCCACTAAGAATAAGTTCTATGGGTGTAAACCACTAGGTGCTCTACTATATGCTTACGATGTAGCGCAAATACAGGGTACATTTGATATATGTCTATTGCCATGGCATCATCTAAAATAATTGCGAAATATCAAAATATTAACATAAATCACGTGATTTTAAGTGATTTACCTTTTCTATCACTTTTTTTTTGCAAATTCGCATAAACAACATACTTGGGTGATCGTGTTTCATAAGCATAATAAATATGTCGCAATAGTCACTTTTGTTTTAGTTTCAACATATGGAACGGCTATAGCCTAAATTTCACAAGCTTATCTGCATTGTAATAACATTCTTAATATTAGAGTAATATGTGTTTTGCTATCTACATAAATTAAAACCGTGTAAATTTATCAGTACACTCTGAAGCTTTCCTATCTAGTAACGATTAATAATTACTATAAGGGATAGGTGAATTATATCCTGTATATAATCATAATCGATATTTAATATTCTAGTATTCAGTAATGTATATTGGGATATATGATTTATTTCTTATTGGTCTTATATCGGATTTGTTGAATTTTGTTCTATATTATTGAAACTTTGAATATAATTATTCCAAGTATGTCATTTTCATAATAGATATTGTTTCTACAGCACTATATATTATAGACATATACATAACTAATAGTTTAAATGATTCATCAAAAGAGTAATTCATAATTATACTATATCACAAAAACATAATATATTATTGAATCAAGTGCGATGGTAAAAACATATATAATAGGAATAGAAATAATATAATAATCTATAGAAATATAGAATCAAAATTTTAAAACAGAATTATTTTATGAAATACTAATAAATGTAGATATTAATTATATTATATATTATTAAAAGCATACTGTTATACACTCTTATCGATCAAGTACTAACATTTTAAATTAAAGCAAATTGTTTGTAAAAGGGTCTGATTTATCCATTTTAATAAAATAATAATAAATGTATTAGGAATAGATTAACTCTCCTCAAATAAATTCTATTAAACATGTAATAGAATTATTAGGATGAATTTAAATTTTGCAACAAATTTATCGTTGTCGCTTCTTGTATATACTTTTCATAGAATTGAAGCCATATTATCGAAAATTGCTCTTTTTACTACTACAATTCCATAATTTGAAAACTTGGTAATTACTGATAATAATTCTGATTTTTTAAGTCTTTTTTATGATACATAAATCCACTAATTCTCACAGGAGTATCTGTTGAATAATTTGCTATTAAAACATTGTTTATAGATATTACATAAAATCATAAACTGTTCTAATTATTTCATCAGTATATTAGAATTTCCCAGATAATTGTATACCAAAAGTGATTAAAAATACTTAGATTTTAAATGGAAATGATTCCCAAAACACATCTATGCATATTTTTTTCTAAACTAGTGAACTAACTATTTAAACTGTATTTGAATCAATAGTTTCATATTATTTATTACAAAAATTAAGACACCCCTTATTCAAAAAATAAAGTTAGGTGATAAATATAGAATAAAGTAATTTTTTAAAGGTCTAAGACATCTTGAAATACATAAAGTAGTTTAGATTATAGAAGAATTATCAATCTAAATATCTATCAAATAATATTTATATGGTTTAAACAATAAGATTTCAATATGTAATTGACTTTTCTTGATATTGTTATTGACATGTGATTCAAATAAATATTCTGAAATTGTCATTTGTTCCTGTATAATATTTATTCATGACATAATTTTAGTTAATTTTGAGCAATGAAACAGACTAAATCTCAGGATATAATTTATTTTTTTTATCCTAATTTTCAACTAATTATATCAAATATAATGGTTTTGAATATAATAGATAGTTTCAAAAATTATCAAATTGATCAAATTAATGCATCATATGTTCTAATTTATCTTTTACTGATTACATTTATTTCAAACAACCCATTTGTATATGGTTTTATCTTGAAATTTGGAATTTTAAGTTTTGCTGGTTTATTTTTATTACATATATCTTTGGCCAGCTTTTTAACGAATATAAAAGATTTAATAGTTTATCCAAATCAAATTAAATCTATTTTAACTTTATCCACCTTTATTTTTATCGGATATGAACTCAATCTTCGTTATAAAGATAGTATATTTAATCCTAAATTTAGGAAAAATAATATAACTCCTAAAGGAGTAAATTTCTTGAAGATCATTGATCTTATTGATCTTATGATTAAATTAATAGAAGTATACCTTGTTCTCAGTGGCAAATTAATGTCTGTTATGTTTCTGCCTGCTATTTTAACAATATGGTATTATGTTCATATTTTTTTCCTAGCCATTCGTGGTGGTATTACTAACAATTTCATGAAGCCAGAATATCAAAAAATAGATAATAAACAATTTTTAGAGATGATAGTTTCTCTAATTGGGTCTGGTTGTACTGTTGGAAATACAGAAGGAACTCTTTTAGACTTCTTAAAAGGAATTGAAATTCCCAATGATCCTAATCATAGGTATTATGCATGTTTCTATTTTTATTGTCGTATTTTAGTTTTCAGAATCATGCATCTTACTGTAAGTATCTACAGTCCTGCTTTTCAAAGAATTTTTAAGAGGTTTACGCCAAATGTAAATAATTCTAAAAATGATACTACAACAAAAACAGATCTAGAAAAATTTGAATTAAAATTTGATAATGTTTAAATATATATAAATAGAGAATTCAACAATAGAATTTGTTAGAATCGTATGATAGTATTTATAATAAGTTCTTCTTTCTTTAAATATTATACGTTGATCATTTTAATATTAATTTAAATTATTATTCACCTTTTAAATTAGCATTATTGTTCAAATGTACAAATTAAATTGGATAATTTTGTTAAACATAAAATTTACAAAATCCCTTCTATGCCCACATGTGGTTTAATTTCTTTGAGGTGCATAAAAAATACCCTTATCAAATTTAACAACCTAATAATTCACTTTTTAACATATATATTACTAGATGGGAAACTTTAAGTTACCAAGCTGTATAAAAATTCCAATAAGAATTTTTATAAATGAATTTAGTAGAGCAATTTGATTAAATCAAATATACCTTCAAAAAATTTACTTTTGTTTTTTTGAGTTCGAAATAAACATCCTTTATGAGGATGGTAAATATAACCCTAGCATTAATAATAAGTGTATAACTTCATTAAGAGTAAATGTTTTGAAGTTATTAATATATGTGATTTAACTATCAAGTTATTAGCAATAACTAAAGAAATATTATATAATAAAAGCTTATTATCTCTACTTTCATAAAGGTTACTAAAAATCTTTCTTAATAAAATATTGATTCACAATAAATAGTTTCTTACCTCAAAATTGTTCTTGGTACAAAATATAAGACAAATTTAGAGTTTGTTTTAACAGAAATCTTTAATAATTAATTTCAAAAAATACATAATGCGATTAATAAAATTCTTAAAGTATTATCTAATGTTATTGTAGTAATGTACATAATATTGCAAATTTTGAAAGATTAGAAGGTTGATTTTTTGATTTTTGACTTTTTAAACAATTAAAATAAATCATGAGTTTAAATTGACTATATTTAATGATAAAATATAAAATTTACCAAATTGAATGCTTCAGTATTTCTTATATTCTATATTATTTGTTATTAACAATTTTAATAGCATATGGTTTAATTATTTGTACTTTTATAACTACTTCTTGGTCTATGTTATTTATTTTCTGTCTGTGATTCATTTCGTATTAACAATTATATTTATAAAACATAAGTCACATATCAAGTAATTTAAATTAAAAAAAAAAAAAATTAAGTGAATTTGTTTTCATTTGCTTTTTTAGAGATATTTATTTCTATCATTATAATAGCATGTTTAGTACTAAGGTAAAGAACAAAATAAAGAAACCTAAAAATATAAATAAAACTAAAAATTATTTGGTCTTAGTTTAAAGATTTTAGAATATATATTGGTCTTCACAGAAAACACTAGGATTTTACCAATATATAAAATCCTAATTTTTTTCGTACTGTTATTTGTATTTTATATCTTTTTTTAATTAAACAGGTTTGTTTATACTTGGAGTATATTTAGTCACGAAAGTTATTTAAATAATGAAATATAATATTTTAAACACGTAATTAAGAATTAGGTGATAAAAATCAATATATATATAATTATTAATATCTTACTTTAATGCTTATTTACTGTGTTAAAATCATAGAAAATATACTTCATATAGTAGATTTCTTTCTTATCTATGTGAGGATGAAGATTAGTATTTTTTTAATATTTCGCAATTACAGGTTATTGCTTTGATTTTACATATTAAATATGAAACTTCTCAACCATTAAAAACAAGAAATATTGATTAGGCAATTATCTACATAAAGTCGTAAACATGACTTCACAACAACTTCCAGAACGCCAGAAGTCACAAAGGATATTAAATAAGACAAAGCTGAACTACTACAATTTCCAACATTACAAACAAAAGGCTAAAAATATAAATAGTATAAATGAATTATTACCTGGGTTAAATGATATAAGTGATGCATTTGAAGCATTACCCATGGATTTAATCAAATACTTTACATTATTAAAGGAAATTGATGCCAAATGTATTAATACTGCTCCCCAAATAAACCATATGATTGAAAAATATATAGAAACATTGCATACGGACAAGGAAGAGCCAAAGGATGTCCAAAAACAGAAGTTGAATTCTATAAAAAACAAGGTTAATGATGTTATTCCTTGTTTAGAAGAAAAGATGCATGTAACATCTGTAGCAGCGGACTTGTTGAATAAGCATCTTTTCAGAATCAACAACGACTTTAAATTAATAATAGAGAACAACGAAATTCCTGAATCTATAAGAATCGGTCCTTTAAATCATCCAGCTATGATAATGGATTCATCGTCACCATCTGATCATTCTAATCCAAATAGATCGGCACATAGTCAAAGAAGTGAGAGTAGAAGAGAGGCATTGGCCGCTAAAAAGGCCAATAAGGATACCGATGACGAGACTGATAAAAGGAAGCGAACCAAGGAACTGACTCCATTTGAAACAGGAAATGCCAAAAATACAAGTTTGCCATCAGTATCTACTAAAAAGAAGCCAAGAAAGGAAACAGAAGAGATATCAAGACCAGGAACCCCGGTAGGCAACCAATCAAAAAAGAGAACCAGCAATAAGCTCAAGAAAGAAGAAGAGTACGCAGTTAATTCTCGTTCAGCAAACGACCATGGCAGTTCGGGCGGAAATAACGAGCCTACATATTGTTATTGCAACCAAGTCTCGTTTGGAGAGATGGTAGGTTGTGATGGTGACGAATGTAAGAGAGAATGGTTCCATTTACCTTGTATTGGATTCAAAAACCCACCCAAGGGCAAATGGTACTGTGATGAATGTCTAGTTAAAATGAAGAAGGTCAAAAGGATTTAGGATGTTTGCATCCATTTGTGTAATTATAGTTACTCTTAAAAGAAATAGTATTTAGCCGCATTTAAGCGCACTTAATATACTTCTAAGGTAAAAAAAAATTGATTATACAAATTGTAGGAATGGTAAAAATGTAATATCCTGCCAACTATGATTCATAATTCATACTGTCATTGAGGTTGCAGTTACGAATTGTTTGAATCTTGGGGTTTCCCATTTTCTACATTTAACTCATGACCTATGACCCATAATCTATGTCAAATCAGCTGTCATCTTGATTACATGAGTCAAAAATAGAGCATACAAATATTATGATGTTGGTGACCCGTGTAACCGCACTGATTAGAACCATGCAGTAAATTCTTTGTGTATGACAATTTCGCGTGGGGCCTTTATTAAGTTATCCTCATCTCCGGTATTTTTCGCAATTAAACCGGCGAAGGTCATGACCTTCGCTAAGGAATTTTGAGTGTACCGTGCTAGATTTTGCAGTATTGTGGCGTTTCTCACTAATAGTATATTTAGACATCGTACTTTTTGTATGATGTACTGTTTTTGTACTATCCACACGCGAATGTTACTGAGATATGAACACAGTATAGTATAACCAAGTTAATTGTAATTACTGAAGTGGCTGAAACAGACTGAAACAGGTATCTACAGTATATTTTTACTATACATATTTTGTAATAACTAAACAATGTAGGCTAGTAAATAAGTTGTGATGTCGTAGTGGCATTGCCGGTAATTTACATAGACTAGGGCGAGTGCAAAGTACAAAAGCCCAACTAAATGAATTTTCCATTTTCAGCGAATGTCAAAAGAATTGTTCTCTGCGCATATTTACAAATATTTATAAGTGAAGTTCCCTTATAACTTTTCGAGGATTTGGTAAGGTTGAATACATCTGACCAGTATAATTCATATCGTATAACGTGAAAATAACAAGAAAAAGCCCCCAGGTAGGACATTAAAGCTATATAAGATGTTGAAGGAATACAAGTTAGTAGTAGTCGGTGGTGGTGGTGTTGGTAAGTCAGCATTGACCATTCAATTAATTCAATCACATTTTGTTGATGAATATGACCCTACCATCGAAGATTCATACAGAAAGCAATGCACAATTGATGGTGAACAAGTGTTGTTGGATGTTTTGGATACTGCCGGACAGGAAGAATACAGTGCCATGAGGGAACAATACATGAGAACAGGAGAGGGATTCTTATTGGTATATTCAATTAATTCCAGAAACTCATTGGAAGAATTACAAAGTTTCTACGAACAAATCTTAAGAGTTAAGGATACCGAAAATGTTCCTGTTATGGTTGTTGGTAACAAGTGTGACTTGGAAGCCGAAAGACAAGTCAGTTACGAAGAAGGGGTGGCATTAGCTGAACAATTTAATTGTAAGTTTTTGGAGACCTCTGCCAAACAAAGAATAAATGTCGAAGAAGCATTTTACGATGTAGTAAGAAGCATCAACGAACAAGAAAAATTGGCAAATGCCTCAACACAAGAAGACACTGACAATGAACACGAACAAGCTGCTGAAGAACAAGTTCAACAAACCACCGCTCAAGGAAATACTGATGCAAACACACCTGCTGCTACCAATACTGCCCAAAAAAAGACCACAGAACAACAAAGAAAGCAACAAAACAATACGGCCTCTTCTGAACCAAAAGAAAAATCTGGCTGTTGTGTTATTGTTTGAAATCAAAAAAGTAGTTGAACTATATTTTGCCTTTTGGCTTTCTATTTCTTAAAGTTTACTCTTACCTACACGTAGTTAGGTTAGTTTTATAAATTTAAATTCTAATATTTTATTTTTGTAGTTAACGTAAATATGTCGTACTAGAAAAGAAGTCTATATATTGTATTGGAGTCTTCTACTCTTAGTTAATAAAATGATAAACTGTGAAATGTAAAATCAAACTGGCGAATACATAATCAGCAAATGATCTTTCTGGACTGATTACCTTAAATGGCTTTTCGTTGATTGGTGACTTATCTTTATTATCTACTTCATTTTGTTTTTGTTCACTGTCAGATTCATCCAATTCGCTAGTTTCAATGGATTCTTTATCATAATTTTCTTCATTAACTTGTAGTCTCAAACTAACAGTCAAAACAAATTGACCAACACAGGAAATAAATCCACCTAAGAAGGCGTTGAATGGGAAATTTCCTACTAATAAAACATAAATAAATTGAACAATACCCAAAGCAACTAAAAATGCTAAAAATGAATCAATTAATTTTAATCTTGGGGTTAATGAGTTGAAGTAGTCTTTGTAGGTAGTGGTAATTGCAGAATTCAATTCTCTGAAAATGTGCTTTTCGGAACTACTATTTCTTGCATCTACTAATTTTGCATGTACTGATTTAGATCCTTCTTTCTTAGACATGATGATAAACAATATATACACCTGTTCAAGTTAGTCTGTTGGTTCAAAAAAACGTGTTAAGTTCACTACATTCAAACTGGGTTTTTGTGTAACATATTTCTCATATGTAAAAATTATGATTATGGTGGGTTTTATTGTAGAAACAGATCCGTAATAGATGATTATTACAGGATGGAGGTGAAGATAGGTGAAGAAGAAATTAGTAATTCTTCTCAAGTAAAACAAGATGATAGTTCTAAAACTAATTTGAAAAAATTAGATAAAGTACCAGCTTTAAGGATTGTTCCACCGTTGAACTTTTGTCCAGTAGAAAAACAGTTATATCGTTCAGCTCAGCCATCAATAATAAATCAATCATTCTTAAAAGATTTAAATTTGAATACAATAGTATGGTTGGCTACAGAAGAGCCCCAAGATGACTTTTTAGAGTTCTGCGTGCAGAATAAGATTCACATTGAATTTGTAGGAATTATTAATGATTATAACTATAAAAACGTTAATCCTTGGGATACGTTGAGCGATGAGACCATTAAGAATGCTTTGGAATTGATTAGCAATAAGGCTAATTACCCTCTTCTTGTTTGTTGTGGTATGGGTAGACATCGTACTGGGACTGTCATTGGCTGTTTAAGAAGACTACAAGGTTGGAACCTAGCTAGTGTCAGTGAAGAATATAGACGATTTACTGGATCTAGAGGAGGAAGAATTCTAGTTGAATTATTAATAGAAAACTTTGATATTTCTTCCGTAGAAATCGACCCTTCAAAATCACCAAGCTGGTTGATGTGACATTTTAATCCCCATTTGAATGGGTTATATATTTAAGCTATGAACTTAATATGGTTTTTTTATGATTACTTTGCTAGTTTCAATGATTGTTTGAGCCATATCTTAGCTTTTTTTAATATTATTCAAAGCAAATTTGTTGGATACTAATGTTACGATATTTTAAAAAGTAAAAAAAATACATTTCTAATAGCATATACCATCATTTGGCGATTCATGATAAATAAATGATATTATTATGGCAATATTTACTTTTGTAATATGTATATTGTCGTATACAGTTGCTCTGTCTATCTTGCTTAATCTATAATTGGTCAGTGCACACCTACATCATTCCATATCTCCTTTCTAATATATAATTAAATAATATACTATACGTCTTTGTGTTGAATAGTTTACAAAGTTATTCTATTATTGTTTATCGGTGTATACAATAAAGATATATTCATACTACTGATAGCTTTGTTCAAAAATATAATAAGATTGTATTAAGAAAAAATATGGCAGGAACCTGTATCGCCACCGTAAAAATTGTTGGAGTTACATCTTTAGGATTGTTAACTTCTTCATTGATATACCAGTCAACTAAGTTGATTCCCGATTTAATAAATGGATTAAAACTCAGGGTATCAACTTTAACCAATGACAGTATTAATAAAATCAAGTCAGCAATACAAGTTTCAAAAATTGCTAATTTTACATTAACTGGCTTAGCTTCAGGTTTATTTGCATTAGCATACAAGTGTTCACCACAAACTGAAAAGCATCCATATCTAATCTATTCTGCTTTAGGTGCACCAATTGCGATATTGGCTGTTATTTATCAAGGTTATGCGTATGAACAATCGCTTGCAAACAAAAAAATTACTACTCAAGAAAAGAAGACTGAAGCATTATCCCCAATAGCATCTGAATCTAATGATGATGATTCTAGTTCGCAATTAGGTAAATCATATATTCACGTATCTGACGAAGAAGAATCGTCCTCGGTATCCACACCATTGCCATCCAGTCCAGGATCTCCAAAATTGGAAGAAAAGTCATCTGTAGAACACGAAGTTGAAGAAGTATTAAATAAGAAGGAAATAATTCATGAGCTCTCTAACATTAGAAGCAGTTATGTATATGGGTCATTTATTTCTGGAACAACCTTTTTCCTCTCATTGGTTGGATTATTTGGTGACTATTACTTCTTATAGGTATTCTAGTGCTGAGTTTTAATTTATTATGCTGATTTTTATGAAATTTATTGAGTGATGGGTTATTAAGGCTGGATATGCCTATATGAGAACATTTATGTTACTTTTCTAATTTTTTTAGATTGTTTTTTTGTTCACAATAGTGAAGTTTCTATATTACTTCAAGTCAATATATGTATAATTTTTATATTATTTGCTATATACTACGAATAAATTCATGGATATATTTTATGGTTGACATGGTAATAAATATGATTGCCATGAATAATATTTTTTATATATTATAATCTATTTTTGAAAAAACAAATAATTTGTAAAATAATTTGAAAATAATACGCTATTCAATATTTTAAATAAATAGTAATATAAAAATAACAGATTATACTAAATCCCAAAAAGTGAACATATATGGAGAAAATGGATACTATTACTTATATAGGCTAAGACAAACACAAAATTAGTTATTATCCAGAAATGTATACCAAAATGTGAATGCATGGATTCTAGGCTTTGAGTAACTGCTGCATTTATATATGCAGTACAGCATCGTCAAGCCCGACTTATTATGATTAATGAGTTTGCTTTGCCCAATAAATTTTTCTCTATAAAACTAAGGAAATAGATATATAACAGTATCATATTGATATCAAGAATTAATGGCGTCTTCATTTTATGATTTGGTTGCTTTTGATAGCAAGGGTGAGCCATTTCCATTTGAGAATTTAAAGGGCAAGGTCGTGGTAATTGTTAATGTTGCATCGAAGTGTGGATTTACTTACCAATACAAGGGGTTGGAAGAATTAAACAAGAAATTTGAAAACAAAGATGTCCAGATAATAGGTTTTCCATGTAACCAATTTTTATATCAAGAACCAGGTTCTGATGAACAAATCCAACAATTCTGTACTAAAAATTATGGTGTGACATTCCCTGTTTTACAAAAAATCGATGTGAATGGTAAAAATGTTCATCCAGTATATAACTACTTAAAATCCAAGAAAGCTGGTTTATTTGGTCTTACTAGAATTAAGTGGAATTTCGAAAAATTCTTAATTAATAAGGAAGGTGAGGTTGTTGAAAGGTACAGCACTTTTACCAGACCTCAATTTTTAGAGAAGAGAATTAATGAACTTTTAAATTAAATTACATTACTTTCTTTTCTACTCTTATATTTACTGAAATGACTACAATAATAAGCAACGCTTGTTGGCTGCCTTCCTAGAACTCTCCTTATAAAAAGAAAAATGGAACTCGAAGAACATGCTTCTAATTATTTGAAATAAAGTAATTCTATCTCTTGAGAAAGTGAAAGATTATATTGTTATTTTTTTGCCCTAATAGCCTTAAAGACAAAAAGGAAATTTGCATCAATACATCCATTTTTTTTTTTTTTTAATTTTTATGAATAGGATTTAATTTAATTTTTTTTGATATCAGCAGTTAATAATGTCCCCTACTGTTTTAAACCCTACTTAGTTATAATTTAAGTATGGTATATACATAATATAGTATTATAATCTTTAATAGATATTTGATATGAGTGTAAAATAACTATTTATTATTTACGTGTTTTCCTAATTTGATTGCTATTGTTTGCTTCCGGCTAACATTGCCAGAAAAATAACCATATTGGTCAATACAAGTGATCCTATAAAATCATTAAGAGCTTTAACTCTATTTACAATTTATTAAACCAAGATAGACATATACCTTGTCTGTGGTATTTGATGTAGTATTAATTATTCCAGTCATTCCGACAATCTTTCATAGTAAATGCACTTAAGATGATACCTACATGTACTCTGCATTCTACACAGGTATCTATCATGGCGTAAATAATATTTTGAACAGAATAATCGTATTCTATAAACCCGGTTAATTTCCACCCGAGTGAGCAAATTTGCTAATCCCGACCAAACCCAATTATCATGTGACATGATATGTATGCAAGTACCTGTGTACCTGTGTATAACACTGTATTGGAAAATGTTGGAATACTGTGGAAGATTCTGAAGAGTCACACGAATACTAAAGAATTTACCCACCTGATTAGGTGCTTCCAACAAATTCCATTGTGCTGGTGCGAATTACCCCTATCAAAATTAAAGACTAATAATATTTATATATTAGAAAAGGATTTCTTATCATATATAGATTTGTGAAGTGTTTATTTCAGTCATTATTTTTTTATATTGTAACTCATAGACTCACCTAGTGAAGCTAATAGAATAATTCTACATCGGTTTTTGAGTTACGTCATACTAGAGTGTAAATAACCAATTGAACTAGATTCATATTGATCCGATTAAACTAATACATATTTTTTTGGGATTTTCATTACAATAAGACTCCCATAGAATCAGATAGCATTAAGGTAGAAGACTACTAAGTGATATATAACTGAACAACTAGATTACATTTATAAATATTAAGTTTCTTATTACAATGGTAGACGCTAAGATATCACAAATGACAAACGCCGGGGAAGCTGATAAGGTCAAATTTAATGAATACGCTGCATATGCCAAGGGTCAATATTTGTTAAACAACAAATACAGACATCTTTCCCTGTTACAGGATGGTTCATTTGGAAAGGTTACGTTGGCGGTAAATGTTGAGAACAATACCAAGGTGGCAGTTAAGGCCATGTACAAATCTAACTCACTTAGAATCGCCAGACACGAAATTGATATGTTAAAAAAGTTAGGTAATGGAAATGAGCATATTTGTCAATTAGTAGATTCATTTGAAACATCTGATTTCGTCATTTTAATCTTAGAATATTGCGCTAATGGTGATTTGTATGATTTAATTCATTCGACTGCTACGTTATCTGCAGTTGACATCTGGAACATGGCAAAAGAATTATACTGTGCTTTGAAGTATGCCCATAGTGTTGGTGTATATCATCGTGATATCAAGCCAGAAAATATTTTATTTGACACCTTTGGTAGAGTTAAGTTATGTGATTGGGGATTATCTACCACTATTAGAATTAATACTGAATTCAATGTTGGTACTGAAAAGTACATGGCACCTGAATGTTTTATAAGTAAAGAAGGATTTACTGCTTATGACGCTCAATACGCTGATTACTGGTCTTATGGTATTACTTTATTAACAACTGTATTTGGTACTTCACCATTCAAACCAGTTGGGGAATCTAAATCATTGGAATTAGATTACAATTTCAAGAATTTTGTTCTTATGAACAATTCAGAAATTTTATATGACTTCTATCCAACAATGAATGAAAATTGTTTCAAAATTTTCATGAATTTACTTAAGGTAGGTAGTATTGAAAGTGACGTAAATGAATTTAATAATGCTATTAGAAAGAGAGATTTAGATAAGTTTATCTTTGATTTGGAAGATTGCTGGAGATTTGGCTTAACAATCGATGAGGAATATGAGCTAGAAGAGACATCAGATGTTAAGGATGATGTATTTGATGTCGATTATGATGATCTTGAAATAATTACTCTGGCTCCTTCCAAAGAAGAATCTTATGATTCTGAAAATGAAGTGGAGTATGAGGATGTCTTTGCTACTTATGACAATTCAAAGAACATCCCAATTACTCCTGCAACTAAAAAAGTTGCAGTTAATGACTATAAGGTACCATCATTAGTTGAATCTTCAATAGAAACTAATGTTTCCAAATCATGGTGTGATTTGGATGATGAGGATAATTTTGATATATTACTCTCACAATTATCAATTTCTCATCAAAAGAGTAAACTTATGAGTGATCATCCATTAAAAAACAATAGCAGTATTACTATTGTTGAGAGAGAAATTATTGACGATACTAATTCCATGGTTAATTGCTTTAGCTATTAAATCATGAGATTTTGATTATCTCTTAAAATACGGAGCCGCTTGATGCGGGATTCTATTTTTAATGTATGTAATGAGTGACATGATAATATAATAATGGGACATCTATTTAATAATTTTATTTAGCTTTAGATCCACTGTATTCAAACCCGCTGACTCTTTTTCTCAAGTCATTTATTATCTTTTGTCTTGCAATTGTGCTTCAATAATGATGCAATGATGCAATGATGGAATCGTATATTAATATCTGAAACTCGTAAACATAAGGCCTTTGGTGTTATCAAAACCCTTTATGTGAATTTAACTCTACGGCATTTTCGCTTGTAAGATTTAGTTACTATTTCAGGCCCGGTAATAGGATAATCTTGCGGAGCCTTTCGTTCATCTTTGTGTCACTTGATTCAAAATTTATTTTAGATTAAGCTTTCGGTGATGGATTTTTGCCCAATCAAAAATTTAGCAATCATATTTATTATCTCTATTCTAAAATTTATAGACCAATTTATAATATATATTGAATAATTACACCGAATTATAATGGGTCAGTTACATGCTGTTTACAGTTATTAACTGTTGCCGGTTGTCCGCTCATCAATATATATCTTAGTAGGACTAATGATTCATAGAAGCATCATTATTCCGGTCCTGTTACGGACCTAAATATGAAAATTCGCAATAACACGACATTTTGAAATATTACTCATTCACTCTCGACAATTTTAATTGATTAACTGTAGCCTTATAAATAGTGACCTTAGTCTCCATTGAAATCGGATTAAAAATTATTTCAAAGTATAGTAAAATACATTAATCAAAATGTCTTTCAGAAACGCTTCTATTCGTATGGCTAGAATTGCCTCCTCCCGTGCTTCCAAGCAAATTGCTTCCAAGAGAGCTTTATCTGCTTTATCCAATGCTGCTCGTCCAATTGTCTCTAAACAATCTGCTGCCCCAGCTGCTGTTCGTGGTGTTAAGACTATTAACTTCGGTGGTACTGAAGAAGTTGTCCACGAACGTGCTGACTGGCCAAGAGAAAAGTTACTTGACTACTTCAAGAACGATACTTTAGCTTTAATCGGTTACGGTTCCCAAGGTTACGGTCAAGGTTTAAACTTAAGAGATAATGGTTTAAACGTTATTATTGGTGTTAGAAAGAATGGTGCTTCTTGGAAGGCTGCTATTGAAGATGGTTGGGTTCCAGGTGAAAACTTATTTGAAGTTAACGAAGCTATTAACAAGGGTACTTACATCATGAACTTATTATCTGATGCTGCCCAATCCGAAACCTGGTCTACTATTAAGCCATTAATTACTGAAGGTAAGACCTTATACTTCTCTCACGGTTTCTCCCCAGTTTTCAAGGACTTAACCCACGTTGAACCACCATCCAACGTTGATGTTATCTTAGCCGCTCCAAAGGGTTCCGGTAGAACTGTCAGATCCTTATTCAAGGAAGGTAGAGGTATTAACTCCTCTTACGCTGTTTGGAATGATGTCACCGGTAAGGCTGAAGAAAAAGCTATTGCTTTAGCTGTTGCTATTGGTTCTGGTTACGTTTACCAAACTACTTTCGAAAGAGAAGTTAACTCTGACTTATACGGTGAAAGAGGTTGTTTAATGGGTGGTATTCACGGTATGTTCTTAGCTCAATATGAAGTTTTAAGAGAAAACGGTCACACCCCATCTGAAGCTTTCAACGAAACTGTTGAAGAAGCCACTCAATCCTTATACCCATTAATTGGTAAGTACGGTATGGACTACATGTACGATGCATGCTCTACTACTGCCAGAAGAGGTGCCTTAGACTGGTACCCAAGATTCAAGGATGCCTTAAAGCCAGTTTTCGAAGACTTATACGAATCCGTCAAGAATGGTTCCGAAACTCAAAGATCCTTAGACTTCAACTCTCAACCAGACTACCGTGAAAGATTAGAAGAAGAATTACAAGTCATCAGAAATATGGAAATCTGGAGAGTTGGTAAGGAAGTCAGAAAGTTACGTCCAGAAAACCAATAAATTAATTAATTCACATTTAATCTCATATGGTCTATCTTGAATGACTTTGATTAATCATTTCAATTCTTAATTTATTTTTTTTATATTTTTTCTTTAATCTTTAATGGGTTGGATTTCAAAACTTAATTAGCATATAGGAACTCTCTGTTTGTTGAATAAACATGTTCCGTGTATAATCACGATTTTATTTGTAGACCCGTATATTTCATATCTACATTAAAACTCAATTAATTGAAAGTAATTACTAATTGTAGTTAAGTATAACCCAGTTGATGCCAAATATCTATCATCAAAGCTTTTTTAGCGTACGTTATCAATTGCCTCAGACAATAGGGTCTTATTTCTAAAAAAAAATCAAATGTTACTGGAATGAGGTAGAGCCCTAATACATATCACGTGATATTATCTTTTAGCGTCACAGGACCGATCTATTGGAAATACGGTTTTGAAATACGGTTTTGAAATACGGAATAGAATAAGGTGTGAATTGGTGTATTTTTACCGGAAGTCAAGTTTTAGTGAATTGTTGTTTGACAAAAGTTTGGTGAAATAAAATTCAATTAGAACTTCTTTTAGAACGGAATCTAATAGTAATAAAATGGCTGTTGGTAAGAATAAAAGATTATCCAAGGGTAAGAAGGGTTTAAAGAAGAGAGTTGTTGACCCATTCACCAGAAAGGACTGGTTTGACATTAAAGCTCCATCCACTTTCGAAAACAGAGCTGTTGGTAAGACTTTAATTAACAGATCTACCGGTTTAAAGAACGCCGCCGATGGATTAAAGGGTCGTATTGTTGAAGTCTGCTTAGCTGACTTACAAGGTTCTGAAGACCACTCTTACAGAAAGATTAAGTTAAGAGTTGACGAAGTCCAAGGTAAGAACTTATTAACCAACTTCCACGGTTTAGACTTCACCTCTGACAAATTAAGATCTTTAGTTAGAAAGTGGCAATCATTGGTTGAAGCTAACGTCACTGTTAAGACTGCTGATGACTATGTCTTAAGAGTTTTCGCTATTGCCTTCACCAAGAGACAAGCTAACCAAATCAAGAAGACTACTTATGCTCAATCTTCCAAGTTAAGAGAAATCAGAAAGAAGATGATTGAAATTATGCAAAGAGAAGTTTCTAACGTCACTTTAGCCCAATTAACTTCTAAGTTGATCCCAGAAGTTATTGGCCGTGAAATTGAAAAGTCTACTCAAACTATCTACCCATTACAAAACGTTCACATTAGAAAGGTCAAGTTATTAAAACAACCAAAGTTCGACTTAGGTGCTTTAATGGCCTTACACGGCGAAGGTGCTACTGAAGAAAAGGGTAAGAAAGTTTCTTCTGGCTTCAAGGATGTTGTTTTAGAATCTGTCTAATTCTCTGCAATTTAAAAATTTTGCTGTATTTTAGATTGTAAAACACATTTTTGTTCTTGTATGTTATGTTGAAGTTTAGTTTGGGTAATTTTTCTAATTATTATGTCATGAAAGAAAAAATCTTGTATATTCTTAATGCTACGTCATTTATCTAATACAAATTATAAAGTAAAATTTTCCAATTTACTGTTTTTGCTTAATCATAGTATTATCTATTGTACTTTTATCAAATAGAGGACCGATTTTAGTTATCAATTGGTTTGTGCGATAAATTGTCTTGTGAGAAATTGTATGATCATTAACTTCATATCGGTTCCAAATACAAACAAATATAGATTCGATTATAGATATAGAAAGGTTATATATTTTTCTCTACAATTTTATTAAACCAAAGAATGAATAATGATTTAATTGATGACGAAGAGGATGCATGGTCCTATTCGTTCCCACCATCTACCGAATCTTTACCAATACAAGAAGCAATTAACGAAAGCGATGAGATTAACAACAACGATAATGTAAAAAAGTACCCTAAGGCACCCCAAGAAACAGCCAAGTTAGAAATTGATACTTCATCTCAATTGTCATCCAGCTCCTCAACAAATGCTAAAACAAAAGATAATATACAAAATATTAAGGATCGTTCTACAACGGCATCTGTTTCATCTCTCTCATTACAATCACCCTTTCTTTCCAAATCTACACCAGCTAACCCTTATACTACTCGTGAAGATGCGAATTCCATAATTTCTAGAGAAGGTCATATAGATGATAGCCATGATGAGGATAAATTTGCCTCTTCTAAAAAGACTTTTAATGAATTAGCAAATTCTGCTAAAATGCAAGAAGAACATAAAGAACACGAAGAGCATGAAGAAGAGAGACCAAAAACCCCCAAAACTGTAAATGAAATGGAAACTAATACTGATTTAAAGGAAATAATGACACCATCTCCAAAAGTGATATCATATAGAAAGTCAAGAAGATCAATTAGCACAGGAAGTATACAATATGATCAATATAATTCAAAAGAATCATTTGATAGTAGACTATACATTGATGAATTTTATAAAGACACACAATATCGCTATGCCACTATGAAACGGAATACTGACTTTCATCAATTGTTTAGATCATTAGATTTAACTTACCGTTTGATAGATGACTTTTCTTGTGCATTAAGCCGGGAAATTCTTTTACAGGGAAGAATATATATTACAGAACAAAATATTTGCTTCAATTCAAACTTATTGGGTTGGATTACTAATTTGGTAATTCCTCTAGATGATATTATTAGATTTGAGAAGAAATCAACTGCGGGCTTATTTCCAAATGGGATATCAATAGAAACAAAAGACAGTAAACATAATTTTGCTAGTTTTCTCTATAGAGATTCAACTTTTGATTTTATGAAAACAGTATGGCAACATGCCACCGGTAAAACTATGGAAGATGATCCCAAACAATCCGAAAGATATACTGTTGATGAAAATGGGGTTGTATCTGATAATAGTCTAAGCTACCCAGAGAATTCTCCTAAGTTCGAATCTTATATCTTATCAATTGATGAAGATAATGAACGTAGTAATGCTGATGAAGATGATCTAGATATTACTTCAATAAGAGAAGAAATTTCTCAAGTAGATTTTTCGAATGATGAAAAAGTAAAGGTTTTGAAATTTAAGAAGGATATGAAATATAAAAACTTGGGGCCAGATTTACATGGACCCACAAGCGTTCCAAAGGATTATGTGATAGAGAATAATGAAATTGAATTATGTGATGAAATAATAGATGCTCCTTTAGGTATTGTTTTTGAAATTTTATTTGGGAGTAATGATACATCCTTTCAAAATAAATATATTGAATCTCAAGATGGATCTGAAATTTCAGAATTTATGGAGTTTCATCCAACAAAGGAAGATGAATCCAAATCAGAGAGAAACTATGTATATAGAAAAGCTCTTGGGTATTCAATTGGACCTAAGTCTACCAAATGTGAAGTTAATGAGACTATAGAACATCTAGATTTTGCCGATCATATTATCGTATTAACAACAACTGTAACACCGGATGTACCACTGGGAAATTCTTTTGCAGTTAAAACAAGATATTGTTTTTCCTGGGAAGAAGATAATAAAACTAGATTGAAGATTTCCTATTTTATAGAATGGACTGGTGGTTCGTGGATTAAAAGTGTTATTGAAAAACAATCTTTATCTGGTCAAAATATTGCTACGAAAGTTCTCTTAGATAGCTTGAAAGAGGAAATATCGAAGACTACTTACTTAGAGCAAAGTATTAAATCAAAGGAAAAAGAAACACAAGTTATGAAGAAACCTAAAGAAGAAATTAAAATGTTGCCTCAAAATGTTGAAACTATTAATAATAATGAGGAATTTTTCTTGAATAAATTTATGAAGACCAACATTGTATATGTTTGTTATTTTATCCTTACATCGTTTGTTTTAATTTTGTTCTTACAATTAAATATGTTTAGACTAGTAAAGGAGTCTACTGATCTAATGAGAGATCAAATTTTGATTGATGCACAGGTTTTACATGTAATTAATGCCATAACAAAAGAGTCTGGTATTAAATATAGTGGAACAGATAAAATAAACATTGACGAAGAAAGTTCTAGTTTGTGGTCTTTTGTTCAAGATAAACATAATAGAAAGTTAAACGATTTAGAGAAACTTGAATATCTTACTTTTCAAATTGGCGCATTGCGCTGTACAAAGAATCAAGTTAAGAAAAATACAAAATTTAATGCTAGTAATGTATTTCGTGATATCAAGAAGCAAATAGAAGAATTTGATTATCAAGAGTTTTTAAACTTTGATAGAATACGAGAAACATTTGGGGAATTACTATAATCATTCATTTTGCTATATACAAGATGGTAGTGTTATTAATCATAAAAATTAGCATATTCTTAATTCACCATCAACATCTTCAGTTTCAGGTCGTTCGATGATATCAAGATTTTCTATAGTATGTACAATTATTTTATCGTTATTATCATTTAATTCGAAAATGAAAATGCCAGATATCATTCTCTCTAACTTTTTATTTTCCCTAGTTAACCCAATTAATCCAGCCGTCAACAGCGTTAAAGTAGTACCAATTGAATTAGAAATAGTTCCATCACTAGATGTATTATTTAATATTTTAGCACCGTCAAACTTTGACCATCTATGTGAACCTAACTTTGCATCTGAAGTTGAGTGGTACTTAGATATATCACCATTTTCACCCACAGATCCATTAGGTGATAAATGAGAACATCCTTCTTCACATGTAGTCCAACGTACATATATTTTAGTAGCATTAGGATTTACACATTGAAAATCTTCGCTCTTGGACGTTCGTATGGATTGTATATGTAATTTTACTTTTGGGCTAAGAACTATCGATGTAAGTATTACTTGTAAAGTTTTACAAGTAGTATAGTAGGAAACATATCCTTTCAATGCAGGAAGATATGCGTTTAACTCATCCATATGAGTTGGGCATATTCTTAATGAGATATCGCTTGAGATAATTGATTTAGGTAATGATTTCGCTAATATATTTGGTACTAAAAATTTAATTTCTTCAATTATCTTTCCTAAATTTGTCTTCCTTTCGAGTTCCTTCTTATCAAAATTATTATTTTTAGTAGAGAAATATACATTATTAATGTCTTTTTTATGATAACATTTTACTCTATGGTTAGCTTCAAAGCGTTTAATGACTTCAGATCGTGTGTTTCGTAACTTGTCCAATTGAATAGAATTTATATTATTAAATATATTCTTTCGTATAACAATATTAGGATATCGTAAAACTAAAGGCACATTTTTGGGATGCATATAGGACATTTAGAACTATTTGCTAGTATTATAACAATATTATTTGATAATAGTGGTTTCGATTATAGAAACTCAAATAAATTTAGGGACCAACACGTGATTTTTGAGGCATTGATATAATTTTTATTTTGCAAGTCTGCGTTACATAGGAAAGATAAATTAAATAGAACTAAAAT
Source organism: Schwanniomyces vanrijiae var. vanrijiae (assembly GCA_030556805.1). Classification (NCBI taxonomy): domain Eukaryota; kingdom Fungi; phylum Ascomycota; class Pichiomycetes; order Serinales; family Debaryomycetaceae; genus Schwanniomyces; species Schwanniomyces vanrijiae. Next base: position 212,263 of record JAKTUS010000010.1, on the reverse strand, counting down.
GTATTATATTTAACCTAAAAACGTTAAACTAATAAAATAATAATTGATGTTCAATATAAGTATATATTTTAATTAAATTATTTTTGTTCGTTGATGTCTAATGGAGTCAAACGTAAATATGGCTTGATAATTCTGAACTTTGGGAATAAAGTCTTAGCTTCTTCGTTAGTAACAGATGGATGAACAATAACATCATCACCTGGAACCCAATTTATTGGGGTAGTGACTCTATACTTGTCACCAGTTTGTAAAGAGTCGACAACTCTCAAGACTTCAGCAGTGTTTCTACCAGTAGAAGCAGGGTAAGCCAAGATTAATCTGATTTTCTTGTTTGGATCGATGATAAAGACAGATCTGATGGTGAATTGAACACCCTTGTTGTCAACATTGGTGGCATCTTGGTAGTCAATCATGTCATATAAATGAGCAACCTTTCTTTCTGGGTCAGCAATGATTGGGAAGGTTAACTTGGAACCAGTGATTTCATCAATATCTTTAATCCAAGCCTTGTGGGATTCGGTACCGTTAGCAGATAAACCAATTAACTTAACACCTCTTTTGGTGAATTCTGGTTCTAACTTAGCGAAAGCACCTAATTCAGTAGTACAGACAGGGGTGAAATCATCTGGGTGAGAAAATAAGACAACCCAGTTGTCACCAATAAATTCGTGGAAAGAAATTTCACCGTTGGAGGTTTGAGAAGTAAAATCTGGAGCAGTAGATCCTAAACGTAAAGTACCTGATGGAACAGCCATTATAACAATTGAATATTTAACAATTGATTTTGAAAAATAATTGTATTAGAAACTATGTCGTTTATATAGCAGTTAGATTATCATTGATCACCAATTTGCACGTGCCATGATTCTACATTTTTCGATTCTTGAATAATAAATAATATTGCATATATTTTGTTATACGGGGTCACATGTTCTGATGTAGTTTTGAAATGTCTAGAACAAACAAAGTATATAGAAATATATATAATTAAGGTTGTGGTTATGGACCTACGACGTTAATGCATGAAGTATATTATTAGTAGAAATGGAAATAGAATAAGCACGAGAACGCGTCACTTATCACTCATAAACGACACAATTCACCCCCAATTAGCCACTAGGTATGCACCACTTATTGTGTGTCGCTATTGACGACGTAAATATATTGACATGCTTAACAAATTTCCTTTAGTATGTAAACGGTACCCTAAGACCGTGTCCTAGTTCACTCAGTTGCGCTTTGCGCTTTATCGTTAGACAACCGGAGAATAGAAAATCGGGGTCGATACTCTAAATTCTTGCCAATGACGTAATATGGCTGGATTTGAACTCATTCAATTCTATAGTGCAACAAGGAGGACACAAAACAAATGAATAGATTTGACTAACCGTTTTTGGTTTTTGCAGTTTTGGTGATTTATCCAATTGATGATTATATACATTCTTATTTTTTATATAGTTATCGTAATATTGGTATCTCTAGTTTAAAGGTGATTTCACTTAACTGAAAATCTACACATTATATACATTAGAATTGATGAAACGACCTATTTAGAAGGTAAAAGAACATCATGTTCAATATCTTCTGCCTCCAAATCGACACCAAAGTCATCAAGCGATTCTCCTAAGTCGTTGATCCATTCGGATCTTTTCATGTTTGCTCTTGGATCGAGTCTCTTTCTTAAGGTTTTTAAGTCAGAAAGTTGAATATTATTCAAATCAACCTCTTCTTCTTCAAAAAAATCCTGATGACCACCATCCGGTGGCCATGGCAAGCCCAATTGGTCATCATCCATATATTCACTTTTTTCGTAATGATGTCCATCAGTATTTGGTCCACCCCATGGTATAGGCCACATCCATGGATATCCGCATGCATCTACAGTATTTTTCCAAATTCCCAAGTCATATGGGAATATCATATCATCAATTGTAAAGTTTTTAGGTACAATTGTATCAGAATCTTTATTTTCAGGTCTAAACTTGTCAGCTTGATTATCTTCTTCAGATTCAAAATAACGAGATTCTTGATTCCATGATGTGAGTATGGGCATTTCCTTACCATGTAAATTAAAATAATTTCTTCTGATTTGAAGCCACATACTTTCCTTATGCAATTGTGACTCTATTCTTTCTTGTTCCCATACTTCTATTTGGGACATACCTTTAAATGTCATATTTATTACGCAACGTATAAATAAAATAGACACTGTCACCATTACAAAAAAAGTTATGGGGATGAAAAGAATCACTGCTACCATCTCTTTCTTATCAATTAAGTATGATGGTAAATCTCTATCTTTGTAGTATGCTAAGACTCTTTTGAGCAACTGAATAAATACGTATCCAGAGGAAAATATCATCCACAGCAAGAACCGCATGAAATGTGGAAGGTTATTATTACCCACACAGTTATAAGTCCATGGACAATGATGGTCCATTTTCAAAACACATTTATTGCATGTTTTACAATGGTGACTTCTCTCAGGCTTGTAATTTTTGCATTTTTTACACCATCTTTTCCATTCACCTTCTACTGGCTGAAATCCCTTTTTTGGGGAACCTGGATCTTTCATAATTGCCATTGCATACGATATCCATAACATACAAACATAAAATTGAAACCATATCTGTTCATTTGTATTCATATGGTGTCTAAATACAAAGTAATGAGAGCCATACCCTATACTAGCGATCAAGAAACATGGTATCTAAATATTAGTAGCTATTTCAAAACAAAATATTCTTTTCATCAAAAAAAATTTCACTTACAATTACACCAAATATGGGCCATTTGAGTTTCACTGCCATCAGGTATAACTATACTTGAATAATCTTGATACAGTTCTGATACAGTTCTGGTAAAATATTCAGTGATAATGAGCTTCTAGATTGATTTGATAGTTACACAAAACCTTTATGAGATCTTGAGTGCGGTGGCGATTTAAATGTTATAGTTAGCATTGCACCTATCTATAACGAAAAGAATAATAGTAATAACAAAATGGTACGTTTAAAGACGATTATAAGTAATATGATCAGTTAATTAACTAACATAAATATAGACTTCTATTGGAACTGGGTACGATTTATCTAATAGTGTTTTTTCTCCAGGTATGTATACAATTTTTGAAAAAACTATGAAATGAAGAATATAATACTAACAACATAACTAGATGGTAGAAATTTCCAAGTAGAATATGCCATGAAGGCAGTTGAAAATGGTGGTACTTCAATTGGTATCAAGTGTAAAGATGGTATAGTGTTAGCGGTAGAAAAGATCATAAACTCTAAATTATTAGTCCCAGGTAGAAATAAAAGAATTCAAACAATTGATAGACATATTGGTGTTGCATATTCAGGACTTCTTCCAGATGGCCGTCATTTCGTGAATAGAGGAAGAGAAGAAGCTCAATCATTCAAATCCACATATAAAATCCCAGTATCAGTTCCTCATTTGATGGACAGATTAGGTATTTACGTCCAAAATTACACATGTTACAATTCTGTCAGACCATTTGGTGTTGTTTCAATTGTGGGAGGTGTTGATGATAACGGTCCACATTTATACATGATAGAACCCAGTGGAGCTTGTTGGGGGTACACTGGTGCCGCCACTGGTAAGGGTAGACAAATTGCCAAGTCAGAATTAGAGAAGTTGAACTTCGAGGAATTGACTGTTAGGGAAGGTGTCAAAGCTGCTGCTAAAATCATCCAACTTGCCCATGAAGATACTAAAGATAAAGATTACGAATTAGAAATTTCTTGGATTTCAAAAGAAGAAACAAATGGCTTACATGAATTCGTTCCTGAAGATCTTTTAAAGGAAGCTATTAGATTAGCAGAAGATGAAGACGAAGAAGATGAAGATGATGACAATGCTATGCAAGAATAATTTTATTAGTTACAGTATGTTCTATCCAGAATTTACAAAGTTATAAACAATTTGATTATTCATAATAATATTTCAAAAATCCCCTTATCTAGACATGTAATAGATATATATCATGGTGCCTGTTCAATTGTAGTCTGTTCTCCAACTGTTTATTATAATTCCTGTATCTCACGCGGTATGATTTTTTTTTAACAACAGTTTATCTTTAGATAAACAATTGCGTTTATGACAATTCTGAAACAGAGTGACATTTGAAACATAAAATTGGAACACAATAGTCTTCGAGAAGATGGAACAGTCATTTGAAGAAGCTGATGATCTGAATGTTTCAAATAATTTCACCTTTACAAAGGGGGGAATTGGCGAGCTGGATCAAGTTCCCACACACGATGATCTGAGGAATGAAGGACATACTTCTACTGCTTCTAGTCCTTTCATCACTAATCCTGAAATGATAAGCATTGATAAAGGTACAGAACCAATTGTTAGTACGAATAAGAACTTTAATGACTCAAATTTGTCTATTAATATGGACGAGAGTATTATGAGTTTAAGGGAATCGTTAAATAATCTCAAAATAACACAACAAAATGCAAATAAATATTCTACAACACAAACAGTTAATGAAAATCATAATACTCCAGAAAAATCATTCACGATGAATAGCGATATGTCTGGTTTCAATTTTAAGAGTAATCATAACGAGACAAAGTATCTAAAGGACGTAAAGTTAAGAAATGGTTCTGGATCTCAACCACAATCGAAGCCGTGGCAGAATTTCCGAACATCTACTAGGGGCAGTTCTTATTATTTGCAAACAAAAAGAAGTCATAGGGGCCATAATTCCGTAATATTTGGTCATACAAGCCCTATCAAGAATGGGTTTCTGAACCAAGAGATCTCATCTTCATCTCTTGCCAAAATAGATGAACTTAATAAAGAAGTAACAGGATATAAAATACAAATTAAGTTTTTAAAACAATTCTTACAAAAAATTATGGACCAAAATCCAGAGAACCAACAGCATGCAAATATTAATTTTGACGATATAAATTCATTTCTGAATATTGAAACCTTTCCAGATTTAGATGGTAATCATAGCTTTAATAAATTAAAATCAGATTATGATAATCTCTTGAAAGAATATAATGAAATATTTGTACTTAATGAAGATTTATATAAGAATTTGGAGGAATTTCAAGGTAATTTAAGTGATATGGAACAAAAATTAACTCATCTTGAACATTATTTGTCAAATTGTACTTATATTACTAATGAAATTTTACATTCACTTGCAACAGATGAAATAACTGAAGAACATTCATCCATGGCACTCCAGAATTGCTTGAATGATTCCCTGAAAGGGTTAGATATTAAATTGTTAGCTGTGCAGCTTGAAATTGGAAAAATTTTAGAACAAAATAAAACCAAGCTAGCAGAAAGAGGTAATTCATCTAAATATATCGACCTTACAAAGGAGCTTATATCTTCATTTGAAAGTATAGTAAATGAGTTTACCCAATACAAAAATGAATCTATGCAATTAGAGGCTGATTTAATGAAGGATGAGAAACAAACGAGGGAATTGCAGATTGATCTTCAAAATATGAATTTAAAATACAGCAAACTCTATGACCAAGTCCTAGCATCAAATACTTTAAATGGGAAAGTTAAAGAATCAAATAAGAATGAATTGAATGATAGCCTTTCAACAATTAAGACTGATACACACCTCATAGAAAATAATAGAAATTCTCCAAGTATTCCTGAATCAAAACCTACAGGTCAAAAAAATTATAGAAATTCAGTTAATGACGAATTATTACAATCACACAAGGATTTTAATGACTTAAATGAAGAATTTACTAAGCTTTCAGAAAAATATCGTAATTTAGAAAATAACAGTTCTAAAGCTATTTCAAGTTTAACTACTCAATTACAAGATAAACAACGAGAAGTTAATAATATACATGCAGAAAAAAGGGTAGATGACACACTTAAACAAGATTTAGATATAGCTGTCGAAAAACAGAGAATACTTAAGGCAGAAAAGGTACGACTTGCATATTCCTTAGAGGCATTAAACAAAGAAAAAGTTTCTATGCAATCAACAATAAAGAGCTTAACTGATAAAATTACATCATTAACTATTGATAACTCACATGAAATTTCAGAAAATGCCTATAAGAAGCAGCTTACTACTTTAGAATATCGTCTTGAAGATATTCTTCTTTATGATATTCATAAATTTCAAAAGTTTTTGAAATCCTTCAATAAAATAGCTGATGATAGATCATTAAAAGAGCCAAACCGTAAGGTTGAATTCTTATTTAATAAAGTTTCAGATTCATCAGAGAAGATGCAGTATTTAAATACGGAAGATTATAACATGGTAAAGGATTACCACAAGTCAGTTACTGACTATTTTACTCGTGCAGTAGATATTTTAGTAAATGACCATGTGAAACTGTTGTTAAGGGAGAGTGATGCTACTACTCAGAACAATAGTTATATTGCCAAGTTACATAAACGAATTGATGATTTAAACAAACAAAATGAAGCTTTATCAAAGGAAGTGGAATCTAGGTCTGAAATAATGTCAACAACTCCTAGATCAAAATTGAGAATTGAAGAGTTAAGCAATAGGTGGAAGGCAGAAAGAGAGGCCAGGGTATATGAGAATAAAGAAGCTCAGAAGAGATTAAAAGAATTGGAGTTAGAAAATGCCAGACTTAAATCGAGTTTAAATATATAATGTACATAGGCCTATTTATTACACAAAATCATATCAATGCGTACAAAAATTTTTCAACGCTAAATATTTGTTTCTTAAATATAATTCATATAGAAGAACATTAATATCTAAGATGTCTCAAGAATATACAGAAGATATTGATATTGATATCAATTTAGATGAAATTGACTTTTCTGATTTAGAAGCTAAATACGCAGTTAAGTCTGATTTAGGACTCGACAAATTTGTTGTTGTCGATGGGGCACCTATTGCACCAGAAGGCAAGGTTCCTATTTTAATCAAAGTCTTAAAGAAGTTATTTAACACTGTCGGTGAAGTTGTAGAAGGTGATGAAGGTGTTTACATGCCTTTAGAAAATGGTAAGTCCAAGGGTTACTTATTTGTTCAATTTAAAACTGCAGAAATGGCCGACGCCGCAATTAAGCAATTACATGGTAAGAAATTAGATCAAAAGCATAGATTATTAGTTAATAAATTACTGGACATTGAAAGGTATGGTGCTGAAGGTAACATTCCAACTGAATTTGTTGAACCAGAAATTGCACCATTTAAGAGTCATGGTTACATTAAGTCCTGGTTACAAGATGAACAAGGTCGTGATCAATTTGCATTACACTTCTCTGAAACTGTTGGTGCCTACTGGAATAAGAAGAAAAATGATCCAGAACCAGTCATTGAGCCAAGAAAAGGATTTACTTCTAAATATGCAAAGTTCTCTCCAAAGGGTAACTATTTGTTCTCTATCCATCCACAAGGTGTTCAATCATGGGGTGGTGATGGATTCCAAAGTATTAACAAGTTTATTCATAACCAAGTTCGTCTTATTGACTTTTCTCCAAATGAAAAGTTCTTGGTTACCTTATCTCCTCTTCCAATCACTTTCCCAGAAAACCCAGCTGAACAAGCACACTTCCCATTTGGTCCAGAAAGTGAAGGCCACAAATTAGTCATTTGGAATTTACAAACTGGTGAACCAGCCAGAACTTTTGCCTTACCACCTCACTTGGAAGGGCAAAAAGATATGCCATGGCCACTTGTTAAATGGTCTCATGATGATAAATACTGTGCTCGTCAAGGTCCAGGTGCTTTAGCTGTTTATGAAACTCCATCCTTCCAATTAATAGATAAGAAATTAATCAAGATTGATGATATTATGGACTTCGAGTGGGCTCCAGCTGGTGTCCATCTTGCTGGCTCTAAGTCCGAAGCTGGTGAACATGTTTTATCTTACTGGACCCCAGAAAGTAGTAATCAAACTGCCAGAGTTGCTTTAATGCAAATTCCTTCTAGACAAGTTCTTAGAACCATTAACTTGTTCCAAGTTAGTGATTGTAAAATGCACTGGCAAGATGAAAGTAAATTCTTATGTGTTAAGGTTGATCGTCATACTAAATCTGGTAAGACTGTTTTCTCTAACTTAGAATTTTTCAAGGTTACCGAAAAGGATATTCCAGTCGAAAAGTTGGAATTGAAGGATGTTGTTATTAACTTTGCTTGGGAACCAAGATCAGAAAGATTTGTCACTATTTCTAGATTAGATGACGGTAACATGAACCCATCTATTCCAAAGAATACCATTTCTTTCTTTGCCCCAGTTACCCAATCTAAGGGTAGAGTTACTAATACCAACTACACCAAAATTGCCGAATTTAATGATAGACATTCTAACACTGTTTTCTGGTCTCCAAAGGGTAGATATATCATTGTTGCAACCATTGCTAAGTCTAATGGTGAATTAGAATTTTTTGATGCCTCATTTGAAGATGAAAAGCAATCTACCAACAAGAATGCCACTACCGTCAAATTATTGAAATCTGAAAAGTATGGTGGTATGACCAATCTTTCTTGGGACCCATCTGGTAGATTTGTTTCTGCATGGTCTTCTATCTGGTTGCACAACATTGAAAACGGTTACAAGTTATTTGAATTCACAGGTAACCTTTTGAGAGATGATACCATTGACCACTTCAAGGAATTTATCTGGAGACCAAGACCAGCTTCATTATTGAACGCTGCTGACAGAAAGAAGGTTAGAAAGAACTTACGTGAATATAGTGCTCAATTCGATGAAGCTGATGCCATGGAAGCTGATGCTGCAACTCGTGACGCAATCTTAGCCCGTCGTAAGGCCTTAGAAGAATGGAGAGCTTACAGAGCTAACTATGCTGATAAGGATAACAAGAGCAATGATGTTCAAGTTGAAACTATCGAAGAAATCAAGGAAGAAATCATCGAAGAAAAGGAAGAAATCGTTGAATAAACTGTATACTTAGACTACTCACATTTTTTTACGCCATAATTGATTTTTAATAAACATAATAATTATAAATAATTTTAGTATATACAGTAGATATTTTGGGTTATATTATGTAGTTTCTCTATATAGCCTTTGTACGTAATTGTAATCCATGCCATTTAGCGATCTCATCTTTGAGAACTTCGTTGACAAGTCTATGTTGTTTAATCATAGGAATTCCTTTAAATTTTTCACTTTCGACTAAAATAGCGAACATAGATCCACATCCCCCAGATACATCTTTAACTTCTAAGTTTTTTGGTTGGAAATGGCCGTTTAAGATATCATAAATCTTCTTTTCGTATTCATCGATTGGAGGTTGTTCACTAGAATATAATCTGAAACGGATAATATTACCCATAATAGGACTTCTTAATCCCGCAATACGGATAACTGGTGCTTGTCTAACAAGAATATTTCTAAGCATTATGATTATACGTTCAATATTAGTTAATCAAATACTTAGTGAAATATTTGAGTCGATATGATTGATTTATAACACAAAAACTCACTGGGTTTAAAGCTAAAATTCACATTTACATCACAAAGTTGCAAAGGTAATACAACAGAATAATGTCACAAGATTCTATACGAGTTGTTGTTTGTGGTGATGACTCAGTTGGAAAGTCATCATTGATTAGCACATTGGTGAAAGAGGCTTTTGTACCAAGAATCCAGAATGTTCTCCCACCAATTACTATCTCCAGAGAAGACTATTTGAATAGTATTACAGAATTTTTATCAGATGGTGAACAGGGAATTAACAAAGACATTCCAGGGGTATCGAAGAAATCATCATTAAATGGATATAACAAAAAAACAAATATTCCTGAATCAATACCCCAGACTACGGTTATTATTGATACATCACTGTCACATACTGCCAATCTACATAAGGAATTAAAGAGAGCAGATGTAATCTGGTTAGTCTATTCAGATCATTATACCTATGAGAGAATATCTTTGCACTGGATGACAATGTTTAGATCAATGGGTGTTAATTTGCCCATTGTATTATGTGCAAATAAGTCAGATTTGCTTTCAAATTACACATCAATGAAGGCACAAAATTCAGAAGAATTCATACCATTGATTAATGAGTTTAAAGAAATAGAAGCATGTATCAGATGTAGTGCAAAAGTTAATTATAATGTGGTTGAAGCATTTTATTTGTGTCAGAGGGCCATTACTCACCCTATTTCTCCATTATTTGACGCAAAAGAAGGTAATTTAAAGCCAGCTGCTGTATCTGCATTAAAAAGAATATTTTTTCTATGTGATAAAGACCAAGATGGATATTTAAATTATCACGAATTTTCTGATTTACATTTGAAATGCTTTCATACACCATTTGCAGTAGATGATTTTAGCAAAATAATATCAACAATAAATCAAATTATATATCCTGATAATAGTGAGAGCAATCAAGGTATCTCTGAAGATGGTTTTATTCTCTTAAATAAAATATATGCAGAGAAAGGTAGACACGAAAGTATTTGGGGTATATTACGTGCATTTCATTATACTAACTCGCTATCATTAACTGATAAGTTTTTAGATCCATATTTGGACGTAAACAGAAACTCTAGCGTAGAATTAAGTCCTTTAGGATATAAATTCCTCGTTGACTTGTTTATTAAGTTTGATAAAGACAATGATGGTGGTTTGAATGAAGAAGAGTTGTCTAATTTATTCAGACCGACTCCAGGAATCCCACAATTATGGCAAAAGTCCCAATTTCCGTCATCAATTGTTTGTAATGATGAAGGCTATGTTTCATTACAAGGATGGCTAGCCCAGTGGAATTTAACAACTTTTCTAGACTACAAAACAACTTTAGAATACTTTGCCTATTTAGGATACGAAGGAAGTACAATCAAGTCATTAATAGTAACAAAACCAAGAAAGAAAAGACAAAGACAGGGAAAATTTTATAGAATGTCTGTCAATGATCGAAATGTATTCAACTGTTTTATTCTTGGTTCGCCTAATTGTGGTAAGAGCTCCCTAATTGAACTGTTTTTAAGAGGCTCTTATAGTGAAACATATTCACCTACCATCCGTCCAAGAATATGTGTCAAGGATATTGAATTAAGGGGCGGAAAACAATGCTATCTTATTTTAGAGGAGCTAGGTGAATTGGAACCTGCAATCTTGGAAAACAAGAATCGATTGGACCAATGTGATGTTATATGTTATGCTTATGACTCATCAGATCCAGAATCATTCCAGTATTTAGTTAATTTACGTGAAAAATATTCGCATCTAGATGAAATCCCATCAGTTTTCGTTGCCTTAAAAGCAGACCTTGATAAACAACAACAGAGATCAGATGTCCAACCAGAAAATTATACTAGAGATTTGTTTTTAAGTTCACCATTACATATTTCCTCTGCATGGACATCATCTTTACATGAATTATTCATTCAACTAGTAGATGCTGCGAAACTGCCAAATACTGCGACGCCTGGGTTAGAGAAAGAGTCACAAATCACCAACCAAGAAAATATAAAGCATATTGTTATGGCAGGTGGTGCACTAACTGTGATGGCTTTAGTATCTATTTGGATATGGAGAGGTTCATTACAGAGTTCTAGGATGTAGTGTTGACAGTAGATAGAGATAATCAGATCTTGCATATAACACATAATTTTTTTTTTTTTTTGCGCAGCTCATCTAGAGTTTAAAAATATCAAGTTTAGCAAGAAAACTAATAATTAAGAAAAGCTATTTAGAAATGTCTAAAGAAGAATTTAAACCAGTTACAGTTAATAAACCTATTCCAAATACCTTTGATTTAGGTAATTTGGCTACTTTTGATACCAACCCATTAGATAATGAGAAGTTGAGTGGTGAAGAGCGTGAAAAGTACTTAACTTCTGTTACCAGAGACAATGTCCAATTATTAATTAATCAAATATTATCTTTACCAGTTAAGACTACTACAGATACCCAAGGATCATCTACAGGACAAAACTCCACCATGACTTTAATACAATTACCAGAACCAACCACCCCATTACCTAGAGAAAAGGCTATTCCTAAGGCTAAACCACAAACTAAATGGGAACAATTTGCTGCTAGAAAGGGTATCAAGGCAAAGACTAAAGATGGTAAAATGGTTTATGATGAAGCTACTGGTGAATGGGTTCCTAAGTGGGGTTACAAGGGTAAGAATAAAGAGTTAGACAGCCAATGGTTGGTTGAAGTTGATGACAAGGTTAAGAATACTGAAGAAGAATTAATCGATCCAAGAAAGTTGAAGCGTGATGAAAGAAAGAAATTGATCAAGAAAAACGAATTACAACACAAACGTAATTTGAAAAATGCTTCTAACTAGATGCTATAACCACCACAAACAAAAACGGTATCAAAATCCCTTTTAATATCATTATGACCTATCTGGGACTATTGTTATTGTCCAATTTTGCATATGTATTCACCTTATGATATTATCATATATATACTTATATTATTTTGTACATTTTAATTCAAAGATATAATATTAGAGAATTTTCGGCCATGAAATACTTTCCTGCATATATATACATATGTTTTTACATATGAGATCTAAGATGGAGCTAAATACATATAGAGTGGTTAATAATAATAAAATGAATGACGAATATAATCCTGATCAGTATCTTCCTACAATTGATGTATGTTTAACTCAAAGTTTGTGACATGATAAATGAATTTACACGATATACTAACATAATGTAGGCAATTTTAAGTGTTGCAGATATGGAAAAGATAACTGTGAAGAAAATCAGAAATGCATTACAAGAACTCTTTGGGATAAATTTGCAACCACATAAGGTACGTATAAATGATTTATTCTATCATTATAAGAATTAATACTCACTAATAATCCAGAAAGAAATTAATGAAATCATTCTCGAAAGATACTATGCTCTTTTGGATAAAAGAGAAGCAGAAGAAGTTTCCACTAAAGAAAGATTAGAGGAGATATCAAAGCAAGATGCATTATTAGCTGCTAAATTGCTGAAATCTAATGATAATGGCCCAGTTATGAGGGCAAGAAAGAAGGCTGCAAAGAAGACGAAAACACTGGATGGGCCAGCACCAAAAACCGGATTTAACAAAGAAATGGCTCTTTCTTCAGTTCTTCTGGATATCATAGGAGTTGAAAAATGTTCTAGGCCCCAGGTAGTAAAACTTTTATGGTCTTATATAAAGTCCAATAATTTACAGAATCCATCGGACAAGAGACAGATAAATTGCGATGAAAAGTTACAGGATTTGTTCAGTAAGAGTAAGTATTACACAATTTTTACCTAATCCTATTACAAGATATACTAACTTTATTTCAGAAATGGTCAATGCCTTTGAAATGAACAAAATTTTAAGTAAACATATATTCAAACCTGAGGAAATCACTAAATCTGATGTGGTTAACGACTCCGAATGCTCTGAATAGATCTGGTTATTGAAAGGTTTGAATTATATTATATAATTTATATTATTTGCATAAAATTCTAATATTAATTTATAATTTCATCATGAATTTCATCTTTGTTGATAAGTCGATCACAGGCTCTGGCGATGATTAACTAAAATAAATTCGCGATTTAAATCATAAACAAATTTGGAGTCACTTAAACCTTGTAAGATTATTAGAGATGCTGTTGAATAGCAAAGATAGTAGTGGACGAATGAGAAGCATAGCTTCGAATTCTATATTGACAGATAGTTCTCTATATGAAATAGATCTTGAAAAGCTATATGAATGTGTACTTAAGATCATCATTTTGGAATATAGAAATGAAGCTAGATTCAGAATACCTGTCAACCCACCTGTATCGCTGAGTTCTACCACATCAACTACATCAACAAATTCTAATGCCTCTTCAGGTTATTCAAAATATTATAGAAATTCTTTGGTAGTGGATGATGCAAATGAGCCACTGTTACCTTCTTACTTGCTCAATAGTTTAGAAAATAAGCTTAAATTTATCGCCTTAAAGAAGGAAGGAACTACATTTGATGACTTGACAAGACGTTCATTATTAGGATTCTATACAGAGTTGCTTGATCCAAGCTTTAAAGCAGATATAGCCAAAATCAATAAGACAGAATACTTATTAATGAAGTTTGCATCATGTGCTAATAAAGAGATGGTAAAAGTTCAGACAATTCCTCAAAATGAAATCAGTGAAGTTGTATTCAAACAGGCTGGTACATTTGTACATATTATAATAGGGTTGGTCAAGAAAGACAAAGATAGCATTAAATTAATTACCAAATTAGAAGAAAACAAGAACTCTTTAAAGCCAAATAATACAAAGAAATCATTTTCATCAAATATCAATGGTACAAATGAGCTTACTCAAATGGCAGTAGCATCTTTCCGTGTTTCAGATATGGATCAAGCCATGATAAATCTTATACAAACCTTGTTCTCAGTTGATAAGATTAAGATTCAACAAGATGTCATAAAGTTTAAAGATATTGCACAACAGAAGACGTATCACAAAGATATGGAACAGATTCTATTCTATTTAGGTAAAGACCTTGGTCAATTTACTGTTACAGACTTCGAATCAAAAGATATATACTTAGAATGGCAAACAAGAGTACGTGATTTGTGTAATTCTTTAATTGAAAAATACCCTATTCCTCTGGCAATGAAATTGGCATCAATTCCACAATTACCTTCAGGATATGACTTTTATATTTTACCTCCATCGTCTAAGACTAGGTCATATTTTGTGACTTTAACAAAGATGTGCATAAATTTAGATAATAAGGATAAGCTTGAAAGTTTTGATATTAATGAGCCAATATTAGCTAAGAACAGTATTAATTTATTATCATTATGTTCAAAGTTTTGGAGAATAGATCAACCATCAAAAGCTTCATTATTCTATACAGCAGCACATTTATCTGGTATATTGAGAAATGATTATCACGAGGAAGCTAATCTTCACGAGCTTGGGTCTGTTAATATCGAAAGATCCATGAGTATTTTACAAACTTGTAATAGGATATTGGAAGAGAATAAGAGTGATTTCTTGGATAGATCGTTATGGTCGTTTAAAGACCAAGATCAATGGTCCCAAAATTTAATCATTACTTATAACGAGACATTTTATGCAATTAAACAAGGTTTACAATTAATATTTAATCGAAATATAAAACCTAAATTTTCTCCACTTTTACAATTTTTAGGTGAATATGTTGAAGCAGATCCATTGTTTTTTAAATTAAATGAAGTAGGGTTATCTAAAAAATGGGAAAAAAAACTAACTAAAACAGTTCTTCGAGCTTCAGAAAAAAGATACACAGAATTATTATGTAATTTACCAAGGGATGATACTCTTAGCATTGTTCATATATTTGATATTTCTGATTCTATTATCCAAGATGTTAAATTGTTACAAAAGAGATTTAAACATCCATTATTAGGATTCTTGAATATATCAAGAACAGTGGCAGCAGTATTAACTGGAATGTTTGCAGCTGATTCTAAGAATATTTTAAAACATATATTTGCCTATGCAAAGAATAAAAATGGTTGTATCCCTTATGCTGATGCACTTGAAGTTTATAAATCGCTTTCGGAAATAAGAAGTATTTATAACCAGGTCTCTGAGAAAGGTAATACATTCAGGTTTAATCTTGAAAAATTCTTTTTTCCTTATGTAAAATCTTGGGTATTGGAAAGTAGTGAAAAAATATTGAATATTGTTAGTGAAGCAATTAATAAAGACACTTATGAACCAATTGATAACGACACAGATGAAAAGAAATATAGCTCCTCTGTTTTAGATGTATTCACGCTTATTAAACAATACTTGAAGATTTTGAAAGATCTTCAATGGGAAAATAAACTTCAATTAGCTCAAATCTATACCATACTATTGAAAAGCATTTCAGATAGTGCTATATATTATTGTAATGTAATAACTGAAAAGATTATAAAGGAATTAGATGAAGAAGAGTTGAAAAAACTTGAAGAAATTGAAAATAAGAAGGCTGAAAATCGCAAAAGTGTAAATTGGTTAAACGAAGTTAAAAATGTTGTATCTAACATTCAAAATTTTAATAAAATGGAATTGGAAGAACCTTACAATTTTAAACCCGAAACCTGTGTTGCTTTAAATAACCTTTCTTCAATGATGGAACAATTATCCAAATTAGAAGAAATATTGGACCCAGAAACGATCTCAAATACTATTAAAGAAAATGATCCTTCTACTGTTCATAATTATACAAGTCATATTTTCTCTATCAGATTAGTAAAAGCTGAAAACTTAAAATCTGCAAATTCATCAGCTTCTGGTTCCAATATGAAGCCATATATTACACTCATAGATACCAAAGCTAGAAAAACTATCGCAAAGACACGTTCAATAAACAATACAAATAACCCCGAGTGGGATGAAGAATTTGAATGTATTCTTCTGGCAAAATCGTCTTTAACATTATCAGCAACCGTTTGGGATGAAAGAATAGGTACCCATTCTATTTGTGGAAGAGCATTACTTCAGTTAGACCCTAGAAGATTTAAGAATGATGGTATCCCCCAGGAAATATTCCTTGATTTGGATTCCCAAGGTAGAGTATTGTTGGAAATTTCTGTGGAAAGTGAACGACTTGACGCATTGTTTGTTATGGGTAGAGCACATAGAACCTTAAAAAGATCTCAAGAGAGATGTATTAAGCTAATTGTTGAAAAATTTGCTAGATTTATTCAGTTTTGTTTATCCAGAAATAATTTAAAATCTATTTGTGGAAACAATGGGCAACAACAGCCTACACAAGAACAAATTGATAATGCCATGATGCCATTGTATGATTACTTGAATATGAATTTGCAAGTATTAGCTGAGTATTTAATGAAAGACCTATTAATGAAAGTTATGTTAGCAGCATGGAGTGTTATTATATCTAGTGCTGATAAATTAATTCTCCCTAAACTTTCTAGTGCTAAAACCTTTCAATTATCATCATTAGGATCAAAATTTTCCAATGGAAATAATTCTTCTAATTGGCAATCTGCTGTTTCTTCTGCAGTTGCAAATGTTACTAATTCAATGGGAATATCGGGATTTGGAAAGCAATTAACCCATATAGAATTAGATACAGTATTTACCTGGTTAAACTTCTTATGTTTTGATTTTTTCCATAATGAAGGAAATGGTCCACCGGTGAAGGATTTGAAGAATGAACAGTATCAAGCTTTGTTGTTGGTTCCAGTTTTTTATGATAGAGATGTTATTTTTTTAAAACTGGAAGTCGAACGCCTTTCTCCAGCATACTTAATGATGTTAAGAGATCGTAATAACTTTGACGTGAGAGAATATTCGAATCAAGATGGAAGTGATGGTAATGTAGAAAGGTCATTTAGTAGAGTTGGAAGTATAATGCGACAAAAGACTATAGTTGCTAATGCCACAGCAAAGGCAAGAGCTAAGGCAGAGAAAGAGGCAGAGGAATCTAGATCTGATCCTGTTGCAGCTCAAACACAAGCTGAAGATATTATTCTTAGGCTCTTATTGCTTAAAGATGAAATTCCTTATGTAATTAAAAGAATTGAACAAAGGGAAAAGCTCGCGCATACTATAGCAACAGAGCGGCTTGCCAGAGAAGCTGCTTTAGGAACATTCTCAAGTATGTAGTCTTAAAATTATGAATTATGAAGGTAAATTATAATTACGCACATTAACATTTGTATATATAATAATTGTAAGAGAAAAAGAAAAAAAAACTATTGACTATTTTTTGCATCAATTACAGTTGAGGATTGAGCTTCTGTAATAAATGAACCTTCGTCTTGGTTGACTGTGGTTTCATCAGTGGTAGTATCATTACCATCTTGATCTTGTTGAATAGTTGTGTCATTATTATCATGGACTGCTGTGGCATCAGCGTCAATTGTATGCTCGTTATTTTTGGTTGCATCACTCATTTCTACATCAGCATTTGCATCAGTAATATTATGTTCATTTTCACCTTCACTTGTTTGGGTAGTTGTTAGTTTAGAGTATGCACTAGCGCCCTCCTTAAATAAAACTTGGATATTATGCTCTAATTCTGAAGCAGATTTATTTTCATTTTCAGTTAATGTTTTTTTCCATCCAAATTCAGAATCATCGATTAACTTTTTGAATGAGTCAATTTTGTCAGTATGAGACCTAGGATCTTCTGGTTGTTTATTATAAGTCATATTAGATGTAAATTCATCATGAGTATCGTTCTCAAAAAATAAGCGGTATGAGTTTTGGCAAATAGATACTTTAAGAACTGATTTTACAACACCATCACATTGTTCTTCGTCGGTCTTCTCAATAAATGATTTTAAGAATGGCATATTAATTTTTGATGCTGGAACACCCTCTGTTGGATGAGACATAACGTAACTCGTTACGTAATAGTTGTATTCTTCTTCTGCATTTTCATGATCATTTATTGTTAAATCATCAAGACTAACAAATTCAATCATTACAGATCTAGCATCATCTTTGAATACGATCTTAAACATATTTTCATCAACAGACATTAAGGATCTAACTTGTAAACGGTATAATATTTGTTCCTTTGCTGAAGAAATAGGTTTTCCTCTATCAGCTTCGAATAATACTATCATTTCAGAAGTTCTGGCATCTGTCACCATTGTATGCATATGTTTAACCATAGCCTGGACAACTTTATCTACTGTATAAAGTTGATAAGCCTTATTTCTGTATCCTTGACGTAATGCTTCTTCATACCATTGGTGTTCTATTTCACCCTCGATTAATCTCTCCGCTAAAGATAAAACTTGTGCATAACAATCTTTGTTACTAGAAATCTCAATTTTCATATCTTCAAGTTGGTGTGATTCGAGGTTTAAATCTTTGGCAAACTGAGGTATTTTACGACTTCTGATTTCTTTACCAACTTCCTCATTAATGGACTTGATCTTTTCTAATCTTTCATATAATGTTCTTAAATGACGGATAAATACGTAAATTGTAGTATTACAGAATAAATTGTACTTATCACGCTTAATCGATTCATTTTTAACTCCATTTGATTCGTCATTCTTGACAGTGGTAGTCTTGATCCATAATTCACGTGATCTTTCGAGATCTTCAGCGAACTCATACTCATCTGAATCGTTTTGAATACCTGGAGATTCATGACGCTCGTCCTTTTTAGATTTCGATTGTTTCTTTAATACATCACGTAATAAATTATCTTCACGGTGACGCTTCTTGGAGTTCGAGTCACTAGTTGATGTCTCTCCATCACTAATATTATTATCAGTTTCAATAGAGCTTTCATTTTTAGAAATATCAACAAGATAATTCTTTATTTTTTCACTTGGTATATTGAAAATTAAAGAAATAAATGATTCTAAAAATTGGCTTAACTTATCACGATCATTAGCAGAATAGTTTGATGAACGGTAAATAAATACATCAGCTAACTTGACAATGTCTAATATAATTTCGATATCATTAAACTGATAATTTAATTGTTCTTGAGGCTTTGGTGTCAACGGATGTAATCTTTTATTTTGTTGTTCAGTTTTTACAGTACTAATTTCACTTACAAGTTGTTTAGCAGTTAAAAGTTTTTTATCTGCCTGTTTAAATGTAAGACCTAAATGATCTAATGACTTATGGAATACCTTTTGTTCCATTTCTCTCCATACCTTATTCCATTCTCTATGAGATCTCTTCCATTCTTCATCTTTTTGCTTCAAACGTTTTAAGACAATTGGTACTGCAATTGCAGGGTTTTCATGCAAAGCATCAATAACTTCAAACCCACGCTCTTTGTCATAAATTTTTCTTATTACCTTCTTGTAAATTGTTTCAGAATTATGACCTAATCCAGTAGGAAGTTTGAAATTAGCTTTCTGTTCTGGAGTCATATTTGCAATTCTATTAGCAATTGTCTCCAAAGTTTGAATAGTTCTTAAGTTAGCTTCCATGTAATAATCAAATTCTAATCTTTCTTCCTCTATCTTAAAAAGAATTTCTTCATATTGATTCTTACGATGAGCAATGAATCCTGAATCTTCCGAGGCCCAAGTAGGGTGACCAACCCATTCATCATTTAGCACTTCCCAACACATTTCATCTCTACCAGAGCAAGGCATATAAGTTTCTGCCTTAGGTAATTGTCTATAAGAAGGTCCATATGCTTTACATAATGAAAGTTCCAATTGATGTTTTTTGAAGGTGATATTTTCAAGATATTGAGGCTTTTCTTCATAGCCAACAAACATCTTAAACCAATTGAATAAATCATTGTGTGTTTCACCAATGAAGCCTTCAACTCTTTGAACTAATGTTTCCTTATCAATAATTTCTTGAGAAAACAAGTTCAAAATCTTCAAAAATTCATTATAAGTTTGTTTATTACCAATTGCTTTCTTAACCTTATCAAAAAAGCTGATTTCTTCCAGTAATGATGATATTTTCGTAGTAGCATATGGTGAAACAGGTTCAGGGACACCAGGAACAAGAGTTGGATTAGTTGGGGCTGCAACCATACCATTTTTGCCGACTGGGACTGGTCCTTTTCCTTTATATGGCTGTACTCCCGAACGAATATTTGAATAATTAGCTTCTTGATTATAATTATTCTCATACGAATATAATTCAGATATTGATTTCTTTTTGATAGGTTGATCAGTATTTTGACCATCAACATCCATTGGGATACCACCAACTGGATAACCTTGGGCATTATGGCTACCATTTTGCCCTGGAGGTGGTAATCCTGTAGGTGGTTGAAAGCTTCCAACAGGAGGGAGTTGGGAACCACCATTATTAGCACCATAGTAGGCATTTTCACCTAGTTGGTGTTGTTGTAAATAACCTTGGTTACTGGTATCAGGTAAAAATTGTTTAAAGTCATCAAGTAAATCTTGAGAGTTTGCAAATAATACTGTTACTTGTTCGTAAACTTCACTAATTGGTTTTTGCTCACGCTGATATGTTTGTAAAATCTCCAAAAATTGCTTGTAAATATCAGGTTGGTTAGCAAATCTAGTCTTAATTTTATTTACATAGGAGATTGCGTGATTAAATTCTATTTGTCCACCGTTTCCTTGTTGCTCTTGTTCATGTTGAAACTGAGTTTCTGGTGACATTTGCTGTTGCTGTTGATGGTGATGTGCTTGTTGTTCCAGTATAGGGTTTTGTTGCTCTTGGTTCCCATTTCCCCAGTTACTATAATTGGCATTCATATTTGGTCTAGTAGTTGTTCCAGTTGGTGTCGTAACTCTTATAGGATTTGGATCTGATGGATCCAAAGAGCATTCAATTCTGTAACCAGGTGGTAAAAAAGTATTGAAACCTTGGATTAAATTAGGGTGACCTTTGAAAAGTGTTGATACCCGATCAATTACACCAGGAGTATCAATGCTAATTAAAGTTAGTATTCAAATCAAATGAAAAAAAAATCCCATAAAACTTATAATATTTACGTACCTTTGAGATTTGAAATCTTTCATTATATCCAAGAAGTTATTGTATACATCTGCTTGGTTGTAAAATTGAATTTTGACTTGATCTAAGTACGATAAAGCATCCTTGACATTTAATGGTCTGTAAACATTTGTGACAGATGATCTATTAGGTATACCATGACCAACATTCGATTGAGTGTTATTTATTTCATTTTGGGTCTGTGGTACATTTGCATTGGGAAGAGGATGTTGTTGTACAGGAGGATTAGTAATTCCTAAATTTGAAGGCCTTCTTAACTCTTGCTTTTGTCTTTGTTGTTCCACTTGTGGTTGCTAAAAAAATACTGTTAGTATGAGCCCAAAAAAACATAGAAGATTGCTTCCTGTGCACCCTTTACATGAGGAATAGTTAAAAAAATTTTACATACTTGTACAACTTGAATTGATTCAGCTCCTGGATTAATTGAAGGAATGTTAAAACCTGGGCCTGATTGTGGGTGTCCTGCCCCATTACCTAGACTTGGAAGACTTGGTAAAGTATAAAATGGTCCTCCGCCTAAATTTTTTGTTAGTAGGTGATTTGAGGTAATCAATCACTTGATGGATCTAATTTATCTTAACATACCTGTTTCCAATGTGGCTGGTGGTGGTAGTACCGGAGGGTGTTGGCGGCTAAAGAATTTTAGTTAGTATGGGCGTCATTTTATAGTCTGAGGAGAACAACTAAGCTCCCCCAGTAAAAATAAAATAGCTTACTTGAACTGCTGTCCTAGTGGACGCTGCTGGTTATTCCAGATGTCCTGCTGGTTTGTCATTATGTTGATTTCTTGGGCGTAAAATAGTTGAGTTGGATCTGACCAGGTTAAACTTTCACTGAATAATAACTATCAAATAGTGTAAATCAATGATTGAAAATTCCTCGCGTCTGGATAATTTATTACGAAGAATATTCAAACGAGTTTGCTTAAGTCTAATACAGTAAATATAATCCACTTAAATGATTTTTACGGTTCCTTCCACCTTATAACTTTGATAAATTATACCATCACAACATCCGACTGGGTAGCCTCGCTTGTGAGCCGGGTAATCACTTATCTCTTAGTCTATGTAGGAATAAATCTAAATGAAATATGAGAAGCATTGAGAATTGGACTCAAGTAAAGTTACCCGCCATTTGTCACCAAATTTATTATTATAGAAAGTTTAGTGCGTAGCCCATGTTCAAAACAGTGTTATTATCACCATCATCCTGTCTCCTAGAGGTAATTCAAAATATGCGGGAGGGGATTTATATGCACGTGACATATAGTTAACAAAATGATTGTTTTCATTTGTGATTTTTATAGTAAGTTTGGGGTGAATAAAAAATATTTCCGGAAATTTGTCACATATATTCATCGATTCAAAGTGATAATATCACGTGATATATGACATGTGCCATATATCACATGAATTCAATGTCACAAACCCGATGAAAAGTATGAAATAAGAACATAATCTAGGTAATCGAAGAGGTATTCTACATTTAAATAACAGAGTATAATCTATCAATATGAACGCCCCAGATAGATTCGAACTTTTCATCTTACCAGATGGTGTTGATAAGTAAGTACATAGATAAATTGTTATATGGGTCATATTATTATGTACGGTGTTGATGAATCATTACTAACAAAGAAAAAGGATAAAAATAACACCAGATACGAAGGTGCCCAATGCAGCATTAATCAAGATTGAAAGAGAAGACCACACATTGGCTAACTTATTAAGAGCACAATTATTAAAGGACGAAAAAGTGTTATTTGCCGCATATAAGGTGGAACATCCATTATTTGCTAATTTCATTTTAAGAATACAAACTGAAGATGACTATTCCCCAAGAGAAGCTTTAAGAAATGCATGTTCTGGTTTAATTAGTGAGTTAGATGTGATTAAAACTCGTTTTAAGGATGAATGGGCACTTAAGTCTTTATTGAATAATGAAGATGGATTCTGAACCACTTTAAAATAGAATATGAAAACCAAACCATCGATGAAATAAATAGATAGCAAGGCACAAATATTGGAGCTTACTATATACATTGTAAATTAGCGTTTAATTCACTATTATAATTTGAATGATATTTAAAAAGACAACTTGAATTTCTCTATAAATTATACTATAGAACTTTTTCAATGATGATGGTAATAAATTGAAAATAATACGTAATAATAAATGAACTGAATATTAAGAATTTAGAGCGATTTTAAAATGCAATAATGATACTTTGGTTTATGATGCCGTTAATGTACTCGGGATATTTTTTGAATTTAATTTATACATAATCTGAGCCTTTTTGTTTTTAATTTTCTTTGAAAGCTTTTCTTTTGATAGCATCCTTGATGATTGCAATCTTTTCCAAACAGTTAGGAACATCAGCTGCTGGGAAGTTTCCTTGTTTTAATATTAAAACTAATGGATGGGTTTGGGCAATTCTATTAGGGGAAATGTGTGTAATGGCCAATCCTGATTTAGAAATACAAACCTTATGGTGGTCTTTGAAATTGAATTGGAAATTACCATTTGTCATTTCAAACATAATGTAGTCAGAAGTTCTAGTATATCTTCTTAAGAAGACGGTTTCTTTTCTTTCTTCGTTATCACTGACCTTAGATAAGTTACTATTCATATATTTGGCAAAAAAATCAACAATTTCCAATTGCCTTTTAGCTTGTGTAGGTGGATGACTTGTAGAATTTTCAATACAAGTCCATCCCTCATTTTCATGATATATAAGTTCCAAAAATCTATCAGAGTTATGAAGCTTTAAGAATGTGTTTTCATCATTGAATAATACACCAATATCATCATTGTTTAATTGGTAAGAAAACCCATATTTATTAGAATAATCAACCCATTTAGAAATTAAGGTTGGATTTTCACATCTTGGTAATTCTAATGCATCGATTGTTTCGTGCTTTGAATAGTCTAATCTCCTCATATTTTGATAGGTTTCAAAACAAATCTGATTAAGTCTCTTGATAGTGGTAGAGTAATTACTGTTAAAGTTAACCTTTCTAGGCTTACCTAATTGAGTAGGATCAACTTCTTGGTATTTATTTCTTGTATCATTTGGTGACAATGATTGTGGAAGCATTGTCTTTGGCTGTTCAGAATGTAAATCTGATCTAAGAATCTCAACTGGGTTTCTACTCTTAGGAGTATAAATTCCAGCATTGGCTTTGGTATTAGTAAAATTGATTGCAGATTGAGCTTTAGAAATTTCATTAAGGCCTTCAGGTGTGCTATTTAAACTTACTTCCTGTGTCTTATCTGGGAATGGGCCTTTAAACCAGTTATAGCTTAAGATTTCGTTGATAGTTGGTCTATTTAATGGATTCAAACTCAACAAATCCTTAATTAAAACCTTTGCATCTTCAGAAATAGGCTTATCTGGAGGGAATGAGTATTCAGTTTTTTTAATTCTTTCATAAATAACTTGTACATCTTTAGCTTGGAATGGTGGTTTACCTATTAATAAGGCATACATCATAATTCCAATAGCCCAAATATCAACTTCAAAACTATGGCCAGTATTTTTTCCTCCTAAAACTTCAGGTGCAATATAGTTTGGTGTACCACAAATTGTATATTTTCTAGAATCATTTGCTGGTAAAACGGAAGCTAAACCAAAATCACCAATCTTTAAGTTCATTTCTGGATCAAAGAATATATTACCAAGTTTTAAATCTCTATGAATTACTCTTCTTGAATGTAAGTATTTGATGGCACCAACAATTTGAACCATGAAAAATCTAACTTCTGGTTCAGATACAGTTTTTCTGGTTTTTAAAAGTTCCATTAACGATTGATTTGGACAAATTTCCAACAAAATGTAAACATTGACATCATCTTCGAAACAATCTATGAAGTTAACAATATTTGAATGCTTTAATGACTTGTGAATCTTTATTTCCGATAATAACTTGGTCTTAGTTTTCTCATTCTTAATTGAAGCTTTGGCGACTGTCTTGGCGGCATAAATTTGACCAGAAGCATCTTTCATTTGGAAACAACGGGCAAATCCACCTTCTCCCAAAAAATTACCACGGCGGTAATCTCTACCATTTCTTGTTCTAACAATAGATGGTGGAGTCTTACACAAGGCCGAAAGTTTTTCCTTCTTCTTCTTTTGTTTGGTATCTGCTACATTTTCCTTTGAGCGTCTGACAGGTTTGATTGGTGTTATATTGTTGGACCTTGTATTAAGCTGCCCATTATTCAAAGGTTGTAACGGTTGAGAACGAACGTTAGTCATGATAGTAGGAATGTAACGCTGTTGGAACTAGTTGTTGATAATTGTT
Organism: Schwanniomyces vanrijiae var. vanrijiae; assembly: GCA_030556805.1. Taxonomy (NCBI): domain Eukaryota; kingdom Fungi; phylum Ascomycota; class Pichiomycetes; order Serinales; family Debaryomycetaceae; genus Schwanniomyces; species Schwanniomyces vanrijiae. Next base: position 186,541 of record JAKTUS010000010.1, on the reverse strand, counting down.
TTCAAATTGGTACAATTTCGTAATACTTTCTTCAAGGATTAGGATTTGACCTTTTTTAATATCTTTTAATACCTTTAATAGCTATTCAAAAAAAAAGAATTAGCCGATGCAGAATCTTATTTACTTTGGATATATGAACCAAAGATACAGTATTTGAACAAAAAGTAATGTTAGAATACAGTAGTAGTTACTAGCTTACTTAGGATTATTGATAGTATATAAACGTTTAACTCTTTTCAATATTTTCACTAAAACTAAATCAAATATTTATGTTTTACCCAAAAGGGTCGCAAATTGTTATTTACAAACAAAACGAATTGAGAAATATCGATCTTGCTCATTGCGATTATGTTTACAATTACTAAAGGAAATATCACATACAATATCGCATAATACTACACAATTGGACTGACCCTGAATTTACAATAGTTTCTTGTAGTAAGCGATTGAAATTAGAATGTATTATTTATGGTTATGATTAGGGGAGTTTAAAACCAATATTGAAGTGTTAATGAGTATTGATGCTCTCACTAGTCAACCTCATGCTTAAGACACAAAGGCGGACTCATGACATAATCTCTACTTTTGAATATAATAACCTACCTCTAAAATTAATAATTAAGTCTACTATGGTTTGTTTAGGGAATTACCTAAATTATACTTATTATTTGAAAAAAATAGAAATAATGATATATTTTGCAATTATGCCGAAAATGTAGAAAAAACACTAGTCACGCAGTACAGTAATAGAAAAGAAAATTTCTACTTTCAGATAAGAAATATAAATGTACATAAACAAGAAATCCGATATAGTAGACTAATTAAACAATCTATACCATCATTAAAAATAATCATTTCACTCATTCTATTGCATTATAGATGCATAGGCATAAATAATTTAAATGTGTTAATGTTTAACAATATTAATACATTTGATATTGATATATTGTGGTATGTTTCATATTATATGATAAATAATAAGTTACTATATATTATTGGTGGACAATATGTCACTTTATATTATTTATAAACTAAATCTGATTTTTATGAAGCAGTATTTCTTCTGAAAAAGAATCTTTGTTGTCCTTAAGTAACTTGAAATGACCATTTATAGAAGGGCATCTAAAAAAGATTCTGCGACATTTTGCATCAAGACAAATGTCGTGTGAAGAAACACGACACGTTAATATGAAATAAGTACGACGTAATATTTTGTTTGAAATAGACCGTGAAGTATTATTTTAGATCTTTATCGCTTACCAAGTGTAAATTTATATTTAAATATTAATTTTTTTTTTTTTTAGAAATGAGCTCATCAGAGGATGATGTTGTTCTAGCAAGAACAAAAAGAGTTGCCAAATACAAAGAAGAAAGCGAATCAGACGATGATTTTCCATTGTCACAAAGAAGTGAAAAGGTTTCCAACGGTACCAACGGTAATGAAAAAAAAAAGAGAAAAATAGACCCAGAGATACAATCTGATAATGGTAAGGAGAACATTCCTAATAGTCTCGAAGATGAAAATGCACCATTGGCAAAAATTAGAGCTGAAAAGAGTAAATCTAAGACACCACCTAAAAATCCGACAAAGAGTCCGAAAATTAAAAAAGAGCCTGGGACAAAAACAACTACCACCACTACCAAAGTAAAGAAGGAAGATAAAGAAGATAACAAATCTGTTACATCCAATCCATTCAAAAAGGAAAAAAAGTCAAACAATAAAGATTCAACACCTGATAACAAGGATGAACAAGATGAGCAAGATGAGGAAAATAGTTATAAGTGGTGGGAAGAGAATGATGTCGATGATGAACAAAAATGGGAATCATTGATTCATAATGGTGTCTTATTCCCCCCAGAATATGAACGTCTTCCATCATATGTTAAATTATATTACGATGGAAAACCTGTAGAATTACTGAAGGAAGCTGAAGAAGTAGCTGGGTTTTTTGGTGCTATGGTGGAAACAGATCATGCCAAAAACCCAGTTTTCCAAAAGAACTTCTTTGAAGACTTTTTGAGTGTTATCAAAGAGACAAACGGATCTAATGTTGTTATGAATGATTTCAATAAATTAGATTTTTCTAAAATGCACGCTCACTTCGAAGATGAAAGACAAAAAAAGAAAAGCATGTCTAGAGATGAGAAGAAGGCCATTAAATTAGAAAAAGAAAAAGTAGAAGAACCCTATAAGACATGTTTATTAAACGGTCGTAAAGAACAAGTTGGTAATTTCAGAATTGAACCTCCAGGGTTATTTAGAGGAAGAGGTGCACATCCTTTAACCGGTAAATTAAAGAGAAGAGTTAATCCAGAAGATGTAACGTTAAACTTAAGTGAGGGAGTTAAGATTCCAGACCCACCAGCAGGTCATCAATGGGGTGAAGTTAGACATGATAATACTGTTACCTGGTTAGCTATGTGGAGGGAAAATATCGCTGATTCATTCAAGTATGTTAGATTTGCAGCTAATTCATCTATCAAGGGACAATCAGATTTTAAGAAATTTGAAACTGCCAGAAAATTAAAATACCATATTGAAGAAATTAGAAAAGATTATAACAAAATGTTGAAAGATGAGCTTATGCAAAATAGACAAATGGCAACTGCCACATATCTTATTGATATTTTTGCATTAAGAGCTGGTGGAGAAAAAAGTGAAGATGAAGCTGATACTGTTGGTTGTTGTTCATTGAGATTTGAACATATCACATTAAAGCCTCCTAACACAGTTATTTTTGATTTCTTAGGTAAAGATTCTATTAGATTTTACCAAGAAGTTGAAGTAGATAAGCAGGTATTCAAGAATTTAAGAATATTTAAGAAACCACCAAAACAACCAGGTGATGATTTGTTTGACAGAATTTCTCCACCGGTATTAAATAAGCATTTACAAAATTATATGAAGGGATTAACAGCTAAAGTTTTCCGTACATATAATGCATCAAAAACCATGCAAGACCAATTAGATATAATTCCAAATGAAGGTACAATTGCCGAGAAGGTAGTTAGATTCAATGCAGCAAATAGAACAGTTGCTATCTTGTGTAATCATCAGCGTACAGTCAGTAAAAATCATAGCACAAGTGTGCAAAAAATTAATGATAAACTTAAAGAGCTCTTATGGCAAAAAATACGATTAAAGAGAATGCTTTTAGAATTAGATTCTGAATTATATAAAAAACAACCAAAGTATTTTCACGAAATTGAAGATCTTGCTAAGGAAGATGAACAACAGATTCATGAAAATATCATCGCCAGACAAAGAGAACAAGCATTTAAGAAATTGGAAAGGGACAACGAAAAGCTCAAACTTGAAAACCAGCCATTGCTCACAGAAGAATCAATTAAAGAAAAACTTGAAAAACTTGATGAATTGAAAAAAGAGTATGAGAATGAACTTAAGACTGGTAGACCTATGGTCAAAAAAGGTGCTACAGTTGAAAAGTTAAAACAGCAGATTGAAACAATCGAAAATAGAATTACAAATACCTCTTTCCAATTAAAAGATAAAGAAGATAACTCAGAAGTTTCTTTGGGTACTTCGAAATTAAACTATATTGACCCTAGATTAACAGTAATGTTCTCTAAAAAATTTGGTGTTCCAATTGAAAAATTGTTCACAAAAACGTTGAGAGATAAGTTCAAATGGGCAATAGAATCTGCAGATGAAAATTGGAGATTCTAGTCCCTCGTATCGTAGATTGCACTATTCACATAGTTTATATGTCGTACTTGACTAATTTATGAATGAAAAACATACGCGGACGTATCCAACTAAGACGCGATTCACGTAAAGAATATTTACCTTGCAGTTCTCATCTTTGTTATTTATTACAATAATAAACACTTATATATCCAAATATGTCTAGATTAAAGATTAATAAGTATTTAGAATTTAAGTTATATTTTAAAAATTATTCTCTGATTGATATTAAGTGGGTATTAAGAAATAATAATCCTTTAAATTGACAGAACTGAACCACTACTTTAGATGAGAATTTTTAATTTAATACTAGCCTTTACTTCACTTGTGCTTGCTAAAGAAGCTTCTGTTTCAAATACTATCGAGTCAGTAATAGATATTACCAGAAAACATCATCACAGAAGGAACCATATCCAGTTAACGACAGTTACTCTGCAATTAGAAGCAGATGTGGAGATTTACAAAAGAAATACTATGACCTCTTCATCAACTGTAAATTCGTCCAGTTTAACCCACTCATCATCAACTACTACCATGATGCCCAAATTAAAAACAAATACCATTTCTAGTTCATCACCAACATCATATTCTTACAGCTTAGATATCCCTAGTGCAAACGAGAGTGGGTCTTTTAAAGAGAATCCTTATATTGTCAGAACAAAGGAACCGGAAAACTTGGTATTCATAATAGTTGGTGCTATTTTGGGTGCTTGCGCTTTAGGTGCCATTTTAGTTTTATTTGTTACATGGCTTACTAGACGTCGTATAGCTAAATCAGAAAAAGAGGTATATTATCACACTCCAACATTCAATGGATTTAGTGGATTTCTTGAATCACAAAGTTCTAGTTCATCATTAGAAAAGAGTTCTATAAATTCCACACCCAGTTTGCTTATGCTTTCAAGGCAAAACTCAATGATGCTTCAACAACAATCAGATACTTCTTCTACATTAGATATATCGCAACAAGGAAGACCTTACAGAAATAATGTTGCTGGTAACAGATGCTCGATGTTCATAAGTCCAGTGTTGGAATTTATGAACACCCAAAAGAGCGGGTCGCAATTTGATTTACCGTTATACAACAGAAACCCAGATACCACCAGTATTTCTCATTCATTCATGAACTCTACTAATTCCCTGTTATCTGCAGATTACGCTTTCCATGATATAGAAAAAGAAAGACTTTTGTCAATGGATACTGATAGTAAATCACTGTATCAAAACCTGAATAAACCCCGCAAGACGCAAAGACCCCCAACTCAATTCCTAGACGAATTAATTGATTTACAGGACAGTGCAACGCCGGGAGCCCAACAAGATATGTAGTATCGCACACTAATAGTTGGGAAATTTCGGCACTTTTATATTATTCATTCTTTTTGTATTATATTCTGCATATATAGACAATTTAATAGACAATCGTTATCACTGAGATGATGACTCCACAACTAGAAACACATGATCACTCGCACGGGTACGAGGTGCTATGACCCTTTTAGCGTGAAATATTTAAACTCGTTTCCTTGTCGATTGAATACTCTTTCGAATAACCTTATATACGCCATGATCAAACCAAACTACAGAACAATTTTAAAGCAAGCCAATTCTTTACACACAATCTCCAAAAGAACTATTCGAACTAGTTCAATTCAATGGGCTAAAAATGACGATTCAACTATTGATTCATTCAAATTACCATCACAAACCTCGATTAATGAATGGGAATTTAAATATGACTTTATTCCAAAAGTTTCTTCTCCTAAGGTCCCACCAGTTACCCCTGAAGCAGTGAAACAGGATATCGCGCAAGATAAGAAAGCCTCTGTAGAAAGAGAAATGTTTACCAAAGAAGCCAATTCATCAGTAAAGGTAGAAGCTAATACAGCTCCAGTTGTACATGGTGGTGAGGCCGTACAACAAGGTACCGAGTTTTTAGAAGATAGAGGTTCAACTCCGGTAGATGTAGTTAATAAGTTTAGTGACAAGGGCGCAAGCAAAAAAACAGCTAATCGCGACCAGTATGTGCAATCTTCTATCAACCCAGATATTAACAAAAATGACGTAGTCAGATTAGGGGAAAATGAAGTAGATGAAAGTGCCACACCTGTTAAACAATCTCCAGTTATTGAAGACATTGAATATGATAACTTGACTGGTCAAGAACAAAGTGGTGGAAAACAGTCACATTCTTCTTCAATAAACCCAATGGTTTGGGTAGGTGCTTTCGCATTAGGGTGGGGTGGATACAGCTACTACTCTTCAAATGCTAAGAAGAATAAGTAGTCTTTCTGAAGTTTTATAATCTTTAACAGAGTTTCTACGAGAAAATATTTGTGAGTATTGAATTATATATTACTGTCGTATTATTTACAATTTTTTATAGACTAAGTTAAAATAAATAAGTCATAAGAATATTATGTGATATAGAGCATAAAAGATTTTACCGATACAATCGGGACTGATATTTATGATTTTCTATTGATTTAGTAGTGACGGGCAGCTTCTTGACAGGCCTTTAATTGTTGTAAGTAGTAATCACAAGTTTGCATATTACCATTATTGTCTTCTAAACATCTAGTGAACATTCTGGCGTCAGCATCACAAGTTCTAGCTTGTTCTTGGTTAATTTGTTGTTGGGCAGGAACGATTTGTTGTTGTTGAGCTTCAGCTGGGGCAGAAGAGGAGCCACCACTAAACATAGAGGTGATACCAGCACCAAGAGTGTGACCAATAGTAGAACCAACAGCTACACCAGCAGCAGTAGAAGCCATTTGACCAAATAAACCTGGACCTTGTTGAGTTTGTTGGACTGGTTGAGAAACTGGAGTTGGGTGAGCAGCTGGGGCTGGGTGAGCAGCTGGGTAACTTGGAGCTGCAGTATGAGCAGATCTAGTTTGTGTTCTTTGCACTGGAGCAGATCTTCTTTGTCTAGGCATGTTTATGTGTTTGAATTATATGATTTATGTATGGCTAATAGTATATTTTTATTTTACATATAAACCAACCTTATATATACTCCCGCCAGTGGCGAGAATCACAGAGGCAGAAACAAGTTTCCGGTTTTTAACCTCCCGGAATTAAAAATTTTCATTATGAGAGTCATCAATAGAATATAAAAGACTGTTCCTCATTATAAACGTGATTTTGCACGTGATAAAAAAATCCTTATAATCAGTGACTTCTGGGTTATTACGGACTTTAGAGAATTAATGGATGCAAAAACGTGTTTCATAATTATAATAAGTATAATATTATTTCTACTTCAAAACCTACTTTTTTTTGTTATTAATGAATGAAGATAGTAAAAGAAGAACTAAGATGAGATAATATTTAAAATACTATATTCACAAAATAAGAAGCCGAAGTTCTACGTATTAAACCAGTCATGAATTACTTTAGTTTTACCAATTATAGAATGTTGTTGAGTTGGTCAGATACAGAAATACTCTACAGATATCATTATTATCATCAGTAAGAATGGAATTTGTGAATTGAGAAACAGATAGTAATATAAGCATAATTTAATTTAATTTTTATGTGGCTGACATTATTAAATAAACATATTGTTACTAATATTTCTTAATTCCATATTAAATTTTTTCTTAAATTCCTCTTATGCATATATTTTGGGATAGAATAATACATATTCAGTAAGCCACCTTAACTTCTGAATGCTAAAATGTAGTAAATTATTGTATTTTATCATGCTTTAGTAATTTTTATAAAGTAGAATCATTATTCATAGCATTGTAATAGGATCTTACATATTCTAAATATAACACAGGTAAATTATAATTTTCATTTTGTTAAGGAGATCTTAAGTATTGTCTTAAATATGATTATTCTTGATATTATTCACAGATAAATCTGAACAAAAATTTATCAAATCCAAAATCATTTCTAAAATCGAAGGAGAAGATTTTGATAATTTAATTTATTATCCTTAGCTTTATACAGGTTTATACTATTATCAAATATCCCTCTTAAATTTTTTTAACAGAATCTACCAAATCTATCAAGTTATTATTGGTATAATTTAATTTTCTTTCGTTTAGATCCTTAACAAAAGCTATAACCTCTTCACAAATATTCAAAAGCTTGGCTCACTTAATTGATAAATAGCATAAGAGGAAAACCCAATATTTTTGGGAAATATATCACAAGTTGTAATTAACAATAGCTTTTATAGATAGAAATATGATAGGTTTGTTTATATATATATATGAAATAAAATTTATACATAAAATTCTATTGTCGAGAGATGAAATACAATCATTAGATTTGTTTGAAAGTTATAAATCAATTGCATCTTTCAAAATTAATCAACAACAAATTTCATACTCTTAGATAGTATACTGTATTTATTTAAATACTTCCTGATTTTGTGTTCCAGAAATTAAATATGGAAAAGCTCACAATAACTCTTAATAGAATTCTTAACAAGAATCAGCAAATAGTCGTACATTAGAAAAGATAAATAAGCATCTGGAAAGGAATAATAATAGAAATTGAGTTTATTAAGGGGGTATGTTAAATAAAGGATATTACAACTTTATGTATTTGACGAATAAGCAATGGCCGAAGTTCGGTAACTCAATAAAGCTCACAAGGTTCTACTCAAGTAATAAAACACATTATGAAACCTTAGGTATACCAAATAATTCAACAATTAAACAAGTTAAATTACAGTTCAAAAAACTTAGCAAAAAGCACCACCCTGATCTCAATTCACACTTAAATGATGAAGAGAAAGAATTGAATAGTTCAAAGTTCGTGGAAATTGTAGCAGCTTACGAGATATTAAAAGATATAAGAAAAAAAAGAGAATATGATGCTACTTTAAGAGGGAAGAGAATGGAGTCATCAACAAGAAGAAATAACGAATGGCATAATAAATACTATGGAGAAGCTAAGTACCATTCACGATCCGGGCAACATTATACAGCATCTGGCTTAAATACTAGAAGACATAAAGTGCGATATGATACTTCTCATGAAGACTCATCAAGGTTTGGGGGTCAACATGTGAATTACGGTGATCGATATGATGTTCCACATTTTGATTATAATCAACACCTTAACAAACACTTAAAATTTGAGCAACGTATTATCAATAAACTGCTAACTGAAGAACAAAGACAAAAGATCCTACACCAATTGGCGAAAGATGGTGACACTTCTAAGCTTTCAGAAGAATTGATCACAAAGCATCTTAAACGCCAAGTTCACCATACTAATGAAAACTCATCAAATCGTGTAAAATCAGAAAATATCTCTTATAAACCATACATGTACCAAGCACCTACAGAGGAGCATTCTGGAACATTAAAAACATTCATAATTTTGGGTGGAGCTGGGGGTTCACTTTACCTATTATATTCTGCTTTTTTCAATTGAAGGTTTCTACATCAAAATATTCGAATTATGTATATTCTACAAATAATAAATAGAACTTAATTAATATAATTAATATAATTAATTAGCTTATCAAGTAAAATTTTGAAAATATAAAAAACTTTAGATATTTGATGTGAAGACGTTTCTTAAACAAGATTAATAAATATGTATTGAATATCTTTTCAAATTGTTTATTCCATTCTTATGAAACAAACAACGACGAGATCGTTGTATTTCAATTATATGATTTGATAAAATGCAATGTAAAATGAGATTTATATCATTGTAGGATATCTCATTTTCTATATTAGATTAGCTTTGTGATTAACGATCAACTTCACCAAAAACTAAATCCATAGTACCGATAATAGCAACTGCATCAGCTAATAAGTTACCTCTAGAGATATGATCAAAGGCACCTAAATGAGCAAAACCAGGAGCTCTGATCTTACATCTGTATGGCCTTTCAGAACCATCGGAAACAACGTAAACGGCCATTTCACCCTTTGGAGCTTCAATAGCAGTATAAGTTTCACCTTGTGGAACAGAGTAACCCTTAGTGAAGAGCAAAAAGTGGTGGATTAAAGCTTCCATATCTTCCTTCATAAGGTTTCTTGGAGGTGGGGAGATCTTATAGTCTTCAACCTTAACAGGTCCTTCAGGAATATCGTTAATACATTGGTAGATAATTCTCAAGGATTGTCTAAATTCAGCCATTCTAACCAAGTAACGATCATAACAATCACCATTCATACCAACTGGAACATCAAAATCAACTAAATCATAGGCATCATATGGTTGAGATTTTCTAATGTCGAAAGGAATACCAGAACCTCTTAACATAACACCAGATAAACCATAGTTCAAAGCGTCATCAGCAGTAACAACACCGACATCCTTAGTTCTAGCCTGCCAGATACGGTTATCAGTAACCAATTCTTCAGTTTCATCAATTCTATCACCAAATTGTGTAGCCCACATGTAGATATCATCTAATAAACCGACTGGTAAATCTTGTGCAACACCACCTGGTCTAACATAAGCAGCATGTAAACGAGCACCAGATACTCTTTCATAGAATTCCATCAATTTTTCTCTTTCTTCGAAACCCCACAAGAAAGGTGTTAAACCACCGACATCCATAATATGGGATAAGACAGACATACAATGGTTTAAGACTCTAGTGATTTCACCGAATAATGTTCTGATATACTTAGCTCTTAATGGAACTTCAACATTTAATAACTTTTCTACAGCTAATGCGAAAACCAATTCGTTGGTCATCATGGAAACATAATCCAATCTATCGAAGTATGGTAATGCTTGCATGTAGGTCTTAGATTCGATTAACTTCTCAGTACCTCTATGTAATAAACCAACATGTGGATCAGATCTAACAATTTCTTCTCCATGTAATTCTAAAATTAATCTTAAAACACCGTGAGCAGCTGGATGTTGAGGACCAAAGTTAATAGTGAAATGTCTGATTTTACTGTTTTGTTTTTCAACCTTCTTTGGGTCGTCATCTTTACCCCAAGTCATGTCAACTTCATCCATTACTTCAGTAAAGGTAGTCTTACCGAAGACATTACCTTCAGGAGTAATTTTTTGGGCTTCAGAACCTAAAGCGTTCACAAACGTCTTGATTTCTGGTTCTTGACCAGCGTTCAACCTTGAGACGCTAGAAAAAAGCCTGGTATTAATGCAGCTTCTAAAACTAGAGGCGTAACGGATTGACTTAGATAAATTCTTTACTCTCAACATTCCGTAAATCCTTGCTAATCTATATAGTTTTTTTAACAGAACTTTAGATAGTACTTTATTTATTCATAAATATCTAATTTGGCTAGTAATTTTTTCTCTGATTGAAAATCCGAAAATGGATCTAATTCATTGGATAATCAAAACACACGTGATATAGCACATGATTATATTCTCAATGGAGAACATTACACAAAAGAGTAATGGATAAGGCGTGTAAGGACCATGACTCTTTAAAGTCTATTACCCGTCAATCTACTTCTCAGATAAGCAAATAGCATAAATATACTATATGCAGTAGTATCACAAATACATAATCTTAACCTACATGGATTTTTTTACAACTCCGCTTTATTGTCATAACGTGAGCCACATCACATTCTTTTTCCTACACATAATTCTTCCTACCCAAATGGATTTCTCTGACATTAATGACGCAAGACTACATACAAAATTTTCATTATGCGACACCAAAAATCCAATTCGAAATGAGATTTTTTCTAGCCCATCGCTGGCGGCTCACTAAAATAATCGCGTGCAATGTATGATGTATTTCCATAATTTTATTACCTATTGTGGGACCGGGTATATATATTTTTGCTGTGCTCCGCGTGAGTATTAGCGACTCAGAAAATCTTAACGCATAAGCACAGGTCAGCTAGCGAAACTCTATAGTGTGCACAGAGCTTGCTCTAGAACAATTGAAAAATTATTTAGCCAGCCAATTCTGCCGCTTTTTTTTTTTTCACCACTAACTACATGCATAGTCATATATAGAATAAGAGTCTAGCGTACTTTAAAAAGAAGGAAATTGAATACATACGTATATTAATAAACAGTAATATTAAGACTAATATTAATGAAAAACACTATGAATTTCGTTCCTAAAAGAAGAAGAGATGATGCTGACTCGGACACGAAAAAGATAAAGAATTTTGTCAATGAAAAGGAAAGACAGCTAGTAACCACATCAAACGAATGGCCAGTATATGCTCATCCAGAGGGTGGTACCGTCAAGTTCACTCCTTGGGGCTGTTTGAGACAGTACAAGGATAATAACGGTGAAACTGTCACTAAGTTTGAAGATATGAGCTTTCAAGAATACATGTTTAATAGCGGTAAGAATAATAATATTTACCAATTTGCACCATCAACACCACAATCTATAAATCAAGTTAGCATATCGCCATCTCCAGGAGAGTTGAAATTAAGTCCAAGCGACGAAGCAGAAAACTATATAATTAATGGCTACCAAAGAATGACACCACCTCCAGCCTGTTCCAACAACGCTAATGGATATCAATCAGAGCAATATGTACAAGAGCCTGAGAATTATTTGGGAATGGAACAAGTAGAAGAGTTTGAGTCTTCTGATATTATGAGGAATGACGACGAGATGATTATGTAGTAAAACTCTCGAGAATTTAAACCATAAGTTGTACCATAGTATTATTTTTTGTACATTAGCAAAATAATTTTAATTCTAAGTAAAAAAAAAAAATTGTAAAGCTAGATTAAAAATGTTTTATTTATTAAGAATGTTTAATATAATAAAAAAGAAAAAAGAAAAAAGAAAAAAGTCCAAATCGTCATGTATCATTAAACATTAGCCAATAACGCTAACTAATCCTTTAGCATCAATAAAAAAATCTCTACAGGAAATTCTATTAGTGCTTATAAAATGTCCTTTTTTAGGATGTTCTAATTTTGACAAATCAATGAAAATATCCATTAAACCTTTCGATTCTAAAATTTCCTTACTCTGCTTAGAAGTTAAGAAAATTTCGTAGTTAGATACTGTAACATTAGTGCCCATCCATCTATCAAAAGTATTTAAATCTGGAAGACAATTAGAAACATATTGTTTCTCTAAAGGGGTATAATATCTTTCGTATGATACAAATTTAAAGTTATTAATTTCTGTGTAAAATTCTTCCTTCTCTCTTATAATAGAGTATTCTGAACATGATGACAAAGATCCACTGCTTCTAGAAAATATGGATTCATGTATAGATTCATCAGTTATATTATTATCAGGATGAAAAGTACTATGTTTTGATAAGTATCCAAATGAAGGAGTAAAAGTATTTATAGCCATGTTTTGATTTCTATAATCTGCATCTGAAGCAGTAGCAATTAATAATGCATTGTTTGCTTCATTATATCTTGTAGGTATGCTTTTAAACTTAGAGACTGCTCTATCCTCTATAGGTCTACTTAAATCTCTAGCAATGATTAAATTTCTGTACCAATTAATCATTCCATGGAATGACCAAAATTGCAACAATATCTGATTCAATTCTAACCTAAGTCTTAATGTATTTTTTGATTTCACAAGTGTTAATTCATTTTGATTCAATGTAGGATTACTATCTTCCTTACATGCCATTTGTAAAACAGAGGGAGCTTCTCCGACTTTTGAATTAGCAAGTGTATAAGAGTGAAGTAATTTCCCCTTTATCATTGATGACTTTTTTTTGAATTCTTTATAGGATGATGTAGGTTCAAACATCATATTATTATTTTCATATTCTTTGTACAATCCTGGGAGGACTTTATTTAATAAAACACCAGTTTTATGCTTCTTCCACTTATTTAATATTTTATTGGAAGATGTGAGTTTCACATATTCAGAAGGATTTTCGTATTCGAGGTCATCAAGCAGAATACCAAGATCTCTAGTATGTGCTAATAATGGTTGACTATCACCATGAAGTGTATGCTGTAAATTTGATGCTAAATCAGAAATTTGATTCTGATGATTGTATAATTCAATGATTAAGTTCTCAGATGTCTTGCTAATTTGCAACTCATAAATATTAAGTTGAGTAGAATTCAATTCTAAAAGAACCGGCTTAAAATCCCTTTTACCATTACTATGATATGGTGAGGTGAATTCTGTGGCAATAAGAGCCAACCCAAAAAAACCCAATGATTGCTTATAATGGGGAAGAGATTCTTCTTCCATGAAATATTTGGGGGGAAAATCCTTAGAATAATCTGTAATCTTTTTACTCATATCATATACTGTTTCATAAACACTAGAATGTACCAATTTATTTTAGATTAGATATTTTTAAATACTTAATGAATTTCCCTAATCTAAAAAAAGTCATCCCGCTCGCTATACTTATTTAAATACCGAATTAGTAACCTTGTACGAAATATCTGTTCTCATCAGATGACCCTATTACACACGATGGCCAAGTCATGCGAGAACAGGTCTCCAAATTAATTTTCTTAGCTAGTGTCGCAGTAAGTATGTTTCGGTGTCTTCCCATTGGATAAAAGTAATATTGATTTGTAATCGTAGCCCTTTGACCTCTATTTTTACATACGCTTTTTACACTAAAAAACACGATACAGTGAGGACAGAATCACTCTGTTTCATATTGCCCCTAAATATAAGCGATCTTAAAGGATTTAAAACGAGTAATAATATTAACTCCGCATTTCTATTGTTAATGTATAAACCAATGTATGTTTAAAAAATTATGAGCCAAGAAAAAATAATCGGCAAATCTCCCGGGGGTGAGTCGAACACCCGATCTCAAGATTACTTTGAGTAACTCATTACAGTCTCGCGCCTTAGCCAGCTTGGCCACCGAGAGAGATTGCATGTTAGTATGGTCATTTTATATAAATATAACAATAAATACAATATTATATTTACTAAAAATATACAAATTATAACTAAACATTGTCTTTTATAAGAAATCGAATTCATAAAGATAATTATTGAAAATTATTTCATGCTGGAAACTATATATGTACGAATTATTTTTATCTATAGTTTGATGATTCCATAATTATTTATTTACATATATTAGCATTTTTAATTCCTTAATACCATTTATATTTGATATTTAATTCACTTACTATCTCCAACTATTCATTGCTTCATATAGACAATTTACCTTATGTATGCATAGCTTACATTCTACATGAATTTTAATCTTCAAAATTGTTATTGGAAAGTTTATAAAATTAGCTAGTATTTACTATAAATCCTAAACAGATGAATCCTTAGAGACGTTATTACAGAAAAAAGAAAATATTTGATATGCAATTTAAAATAAGGCGTTTTTAATATATACAAATTATACAGTAAATGTTATGAAAATCAGTATATATACAAGAGGGTGATTAAAACAACTAAAATGTACCAGACATTTTTATATATATATGGATTGGATATATCAAAAAGTAAAAAAAAAAAAATCATATTTGAGTAATTAGAATGGTTCTGAAATACTATTGTATTTACTCAATATTATTAGACTTACAATAATTAAGAATATCTTGAATCATATCACTTTTTTTTGAACCGAGTTTTATCTGATTTGTTTTAGCAAATTCTCTAATTTGGCTGACAGTAATCGATTTACATTGATTAGTGTTCCATGCATTTAAAAAACATTTAAAATCAAGCTTTTCTAATTTAGCTTTTTTAAGTGGTGGATTACTATAATTTGATACTTCTGGTGCAACCGTATTTTCCTCAATTCTATCTAATGCATTATTGATATCATGAATTACACCAATGTGATCATATTCTACCAACTCGTTTCTTAATTCTGCCAATTTGGTTATCATTTTGTCATTTTTAGATAAATCTTTCAAGCTTTCTGATATTTCTATTTGTAATAAATTGTGTTTAATTACCTTATAAAAGTAATTCAAAGATGGGTTAGAATATTCACTTGGATTATATGAATCAATCAAAAAATTAGAAATTAAATGTTTATAATTTTCCATAATACTAGCAGGTATAGTATTATTATGTATCAAATACCTCTCTTCTGTCAATATATTATTTGGCAATGATCTTATATCATCGAGCCATGGGAGCCTGACTAACAAGAAACCTTCTGGGAAATCTTTTTGTCCTTCTATTTTTCGAGTAGCACCTGGTGCTCTAGTCGGATAAAGAGCATACAAAAATGGAAGGGTGTTCTGTTTTATACATCCAAAGACAAGTGCAAATTTTTTTAGTTTTAAACATGACTGATACAAAGAAGAAAATGTAGCAAATGAATTATCAAAACCATATCCACTTGATGATTTAACTCCATTATCCAAATCAGGTGCTACAAATATAGACGATGAAGAATGATAGCTTAGTTGAATATCAGTGATGCTTCTAAAGCCTAACAATTTTAAATATGGTGGTTTGGAAAATGAGAGTGTCTCTTGATTTTCCCTATCGCTTTCCAGGTCTAGATTTAACTTATCATTAATTTGGTCTTCTTGTATTTCACTTGGGTCATGGTCAAATGCAGAATTTTTCAAATAATCTAATTGTTGGTGATTTAAATATAAAACATCTCCACCAGACAATCGGTAACCCTTTCTGATATTTGCTTGTTCCTTTATTTCTAAAAGAGATTTATCTTTTGAATATTCTAAGCTTATAGGTTCATTAGTAGATTTATTAATTATTCTAGATTCAGAATAAATTTTTTTCGGGTATTCACCTTTTGTATATACATGCATGAACTTTTTTATCTTTTCAAGAGTATATAAGCTATAGCCCTTTATAGAACAACCAAAGTTGCTAGACTTTCCATTCCCAAGAATTAAATTACAAGCAAATTGAATTCTTTTGATTTCCTTTAGCCTAAAAATAGAGGTTTTAATCCTATTTGACAAAAGTGTATGTTGAAATTTAGTGCTCTTATTTGAGATACCATCAAATATTGCGTTACTATATTCAGTAGAAATACTTTCTCTCTCTTGATTATTTAAATAATTAGTATTCAAAAAGATATCTTGATAAAGCTTCATGTCAAACAAGTCGCTTTCAAGTTGATTAGGATAGGTAAATTTGTCTAGAAAAACAGGATCAATATAGTAATTAAGACTTTCATAATCATTAATAATTTTCCATAATTGTTCTTTAGTGCTAGATTTAGTATATGGCTTGTCATTATTTGTAAACCAAATTAATTTTTTGGTGTTATATTGTGATTTTCTATTAAATTCATCAAGCATTTTATTCAAAATTAAGGGTAATTGTTCGGGATTTTTGAAGTCTTTATAGCTTATATTATCATTCAAACTCTTAATAGAACTTAAATGTTCATATATCAAATCATTCAATACTTTCATATTTGTTACATTCAAGTCATTTAACGAAAATAGTTTACAAAACCCAGGAATTTTCATCAGTTTAGTTACAGAAGATGGGTCACAATTATAGAAATATATACCAACACCTGTATTAGGAAGAGTTATTATCATATCTGACATGAGTTCATTAATACCTGATAAAATTTCAAATAGTTGTGTTTTAAAATTTAATTCCTTTAATGGTACCAGTAACTCAGGAGTCAATTCAATTAAGAAAGCAATCCCCTCACGTATTTCATATTGCCTATAGTGGACTAATTCTTCTAAATCATCATTATCACCATCATTATTGTCATTAATATCATAATTATAATCTACCATATTATTAGTGATTATGGTTTTACATAAAGCATTTTGTATTTTTAAACTAATCGCACTTGAAAAGTACTAAATATAAATTCAAGTTTTTAATTGATGATCCACTAATAAAATGTCGATACACT
Organism: Schwanniomyces vanrijiae var. vanrijiae; assembly: GCA_030556805.1. Classification (NCBI taxonomy): domain Eukaryota; kingdom Fungi; phylum Ascomycota; class Pichiomycetes; order Serinales; family Debaryomycetaceae; genus Schwanniomyces; species Schwanniomyces vanrijiae. The sequence goes on along the minus strand of JAKTUS010000010.1, from coordinate 169,099 downwards.
ACATATTGATTTTAAATAGGCAAGGGAAAGTCAGATTAGCCAAGTGGTTTAATAATGACTATAAAATATCCGATAAACAAAGATATGTACTGGATATACACCGTTTGATTTCCTCGAGAGATTCCAAATATCAATCCAATTTTGTGGAGTACCACCAAAACAAATTAGTATATAGACGATATGCTGGGTTATACTTTATATCTTCCATCGATTTACATGATAACGAATTAAGTTACTTGGAATTATTACATTTTTTTGTGGAAATATTAGATTCATATTTTGACAGTGTATGTGAAATTGATTTGATTTTCCATTTCTATAAAATATACAAAATTTTGGATGAAATATACTTAGGAGGTGAAATCCAAGAAATATCTAGAGAGAAGATTCTAAATAGACTTCAATATTTGGATGGATTGGAATGAAATTACAATGTCTCAATAGAGCTATGAGTCAATTTGTTTGCACTAACTCTTTCGATTATATTCCAAATTGACTCAGATACCTCAGATATATTTTGATTATTAACATCGACAATAACGATCGATGGGTCTGCTGGGTTAAGCACCTCCAAAAAGCATGATTTTACTTCTTTTTGAAACTCCTGTTTCTCATATCTTTCTTCTCCCCATCCTTTACGATTACCGAGCTCCTCTAAGTCTATAGTTAAGAATAAAGTTAAATCAGGTTTAGGTAATCCTTTATCTGGAGCAAACAACCAATCTTTATCCGACATTTCTTTAGATGAATTTTTTGATATTCTCAGCTTTGCCAATGAATATGCTAGACCTGAATATACATATCTATCAAGTATAATAAATACTCCATTATTTAAATCATTGATTATCGATTCAGCTAACTCCCATCTATTCGCCAGGAATAATAAATGAGCTGCTTGATCACTTAAAGTGAATGTTTCATCGGTTAAGTATTGGTTGATAACTTTCCCAATGTTGGTTGATCTATCAGGGAACTTTATTAATTTTGAATTTTGGATTCTTTCATTAAGTACAGCACCTTGTGTACTCTTACCTGTTCTATCCAAACCTTCAATTAAAATTAATTGTCCTCTTTTGCTGGACATGATGTTTACTAAGAACTGAAGATCAAAATAAAAATTACGCGTTTCTCATGTTTTTCTACAACTCATGTCTACTTCTCAAGGTTCACGATACAATTTCTACAAGGTTAAAGTCTAGATGTGGCACAAGATAAATGTTTAAGGGATTATGACCGAATGATTCAGAGCATGGCTCATCACCCGGAGATACACCCTTCTAGAATTAATCTATAATCCACCATAGCTTAATCCTGCTTCGATCCAACTGAAATCAGTATAGAGCAAAGGATAGGAAGAAGCCCACTGGCTATCAAGTTAATTATAATGCCAATAAAAAACGACGCCAATGGAATGGATGATATAGAAAATCATTTAATTTTTTTTTACCTAGGAACTGAAAAGTTAGACTTAAATAAAAAAAATTTTTAAAAGTCGTCCACAACCCAAAATATATTTATTACACAAAATCACCAGAAACTATTATCATTTAGTCCATAGCTCAGATTCGCTTTAGAATTTCATAGATAGTGAGCAGTACAAATACCTTAGATCTGTTTCTTGAGAACGTCAATACCTATTGTAGATTGACATCTTATTGTTATTTTCTACATCATTTCATTGCTATATCTAATGGAAATTCATTAGGTATTTCTTCTATGCACGTGGACGCCCATTCCATATGACATAGATGATAATATGAATATAATAGCTTATTTTATTATGCAACTAGTATAACTGTATTAGTGGATATCTCTATTAAGAGAAGAAAAATTTGTTCCACATTCTTTTGTAACGAAATTAGTAATTATGCATTTAGGGAAATTGCAACTGGTGTCGCATTCTACCATATTCATGTGCTAATTATAGCACTAAGGCCCCACTCTAGTATTAGACCAAACCTAGAGTCATAGAAAATGTTCATATTGACACTTGCTTAATGGCTCCCATTCATAAATTTTTCTGATCGTTTGTAAGCTGTGAGATCCAATATAAAGCATCATTACATTTCAAACAATAGGATATCTGTATTAGTGTGCAGGGGAGCTATTAAGATTAGCATGGATTATGTTTAGGTACGAGGTACATTCTCAGGGTATACTCAACAATGACACGAATAGATATTGTGCCGTAATCCTGATAATTTTTATTTTACAATACTGGCCACAAACCCTGGTGCATGGATCAGTTGTAAACTAACATTTAGGAACAAAACATTTCCGTCAATCCTACATGAAAAAATTCTCTTACACTGCCTCTTTAGACTAGTTCTAAAAATATTTACCAACTCTCTATTTAATTTTTACTATAGATAATCATCGAGGTAATCTTACTATAAGGTTTCCTACTCTTATATCTACTTATCCCGGTGTTTTTGAAGTAAATTTACTAATAAAAAAATAAAAAAACCCTTATTATACAGAACATAAATTCTTATTTAAGATTGCGAGTTGAATATTTTTTATATATACTACTAAGTTTCGTTACTTTTTTTTATTTAAAAAATTAACAACTAACCCAACCCAAACCTGATCAAACAAAGATCATTTAAATGACTAGCAATCAGATATTATTAGGTATGTACATGGTTTTATTCAAATATGTTACTTTATGTTACTTTACTAACTTTAGAAATCAGTTGGATCAAATCCTAATTTGGTATTCTACGGATGGCAGGCTCAGTCTGTTCCTGATACTGAGGTGACAATAGTAAACAGGAATATTGACAGGACTAGGCCAGTTATTTTCCTGTCATCTGTATTAGGAAAATCAATGTTAAAAGCAAATGTGGTAGAAAGCTGTAACCAACTTTCTAGAGGCGTCAGCAAATTTAATATTGTGATCTTGAGTAGTTCATCTTTACAAGATTTTCAGACTATATGTAATTCATTCTTTCCATATTTATCGGAGGATGCTATCATTATGATTGAAAGTACTGGTTACGTTCACTTAGAGCCATTTGTGCAGTTGTGTATTCCTAAGTCTAAAAAGTTTACTATTTGTTCTATCATGAACGAGTTTGATGTCAGACAATTAAATTCTAGTGACTTTTCCCATACTATCCGAAACAATGAGAATAGGATTTACTTGGGTACCACTTCTAATAGTAATCTAGGATCTAATCAATGCTTTATAAATGCTTTAAGATTATTTCAAACTATTCAAGAGAATTCTTCCAAATCTATAAGTTTATTGAAATCTGTTAATACAAAAGAATTCATGACTTATCAATGGAAATTAGCATTGCCTAGAATTGTGTTTAACCCTCTCTCAATTGTCTTTGAAGCAAAATTTCCAGAAGAGTTATCTTCTCAAATTTTATCAAAACCATTAGTGTCAGGGTTGATTAAGGAAATATTTAGAATTGTTAAGAAGATGGATTGTAAATTAGTGAAAGGTTTTGAGAATGAAGCGAATTTATTAAAGAATTGGAGTATATGTTATCCAACAAAACAAGAAAATGAAGATTTCCTTCACTCACCACAATTATTTTACCAATTTTACAAGCAATACGACTTAGAAATTGACTTATTATTGTTACAGCCTATTTTATTAGGTGATGACTATAAAGTTGGTACTCCATATTTAGAAAACTTGTATTCAATTTTGTGTCAATTGATTAAATTAAATGACAAGCAAAACAAGTCAGTGTTCTTTTCTAGAGTATCTGGTATCAATAATCAATCATCTCAAGAGTATGATGAAAAGATGTCAAGATTAAATGAATTAACCAAGGGATTATATCAAAAAGAAAATCAAATCAATCAAATCAACTCATCTATGAAGGAAAGTGAAATATTGAAATCAAAATTAAATAATGATATTACAAATGCTGAAGAAACATTAAAAAACTTAAACTTAAAGATTAATGAGCATGATAATCAAGCTAGAATGATGAAATTACAGATTACCAAATTAGAAGATGAATATTCCCAAAAGCAAAGTAATCTTAAGAATTTACAGGTTTCTCCTTCTTTAAAGGAAACATCAAATACTACTCAAAATAAAGATGTGATTACTCAACCAATGCCAAAAGCGTATAGGGATTCTGTACAACCTACAGATAATTTAGAAGATTTGGCTGATATTGCATTATATAATGATAATATGGACAGCAATATCTATCCAGATCCAAATGTGCAAATACCTCCTTCACAATTCATTAATTCTAATCCAAATATGGAAGCTCAAAACTTTTCTAAAGCAGAGTTGCAACAAGGGTTTGATGAAAAAAGTGTTTCACAAGGTGTACCTCAAGATTATCATGCTAATAGTGATGGTCAAAATGCACCACTTGAACCAAAAGATAAACAAAATAGCTATTCTGCAAATGAATTCCAAGGATTCGCACTTAATAATGCTCAGCAAAATGGTTTTATCTCAAATGGAAATCAGCATAATGGAAATGTTCAAAATGGGAATCAACAAATTGGGTATATTCAAAATGGGAATCAACAAAATGGGTTTGTTCCAAATGGACAACAGAATGGATTTGTTCCAAATGGACAAAAAAATGGGTTTACTCCAAATGGGCAAACTCAAATGTACTATAAAAACAATAATCGTTCTATCCCACAAATGGGCTATAATCATAATCAAACTGGAGCTCAAGGATTTGGTCAACAATTTTCTCCACAAGGACAAGGTCCCCAAAATTATCCACAGCAAAATTATCCACAACAAAATTATTCAAACGGATATAACAATATTCCATCAGATCAACAACCACCTCATGGATTACCATCAAATGGCATGCCAGTTAATAACATGCCACCTAATTTGAGAAATAACAGATACCAAAATGGTGCTCCTCCACCAAGATCTAGAATAAGTTCCATAAATTCATTCCATGATAATAATCATAGTTATAATCCACAATATGGCTCTCAATTTGGACAACATGCACACAATGAACCTAGCTTCCAAAATGCGGCACCAATAGACCCATCTTTAGAACAAAGATTTAAAGCAAACCCAAAGAGACAAAATCGAAGATCTGCATTTCCTCACATGAATGGCAATTTGGAAGGACTTGATCTTGGTGGAAGAGGTGGAATGCCTGGATCCCAAAGTATAATGAGCTCTAAACAAAGAACTCCAAACCAAGTCCAAGCAGGAAATTTTAGCCAACAAAGAAAATCAAGCCATCAGAACCTTCAAAAAATGGGTACTACACACTCACTAACGTCTCAACTGCAATTTTTACAATTACCTGCTCATCAAAATGAATCTAATGGTTCTACTAATTCTTCATCTAATTCTACAAATGCACCAATCACTCCACAGGGTGACAATGTGCAAGAAAACATTCAAATATCTCTTCCTCCGGTTGAAAACACTAAACCTTTAGGTGGTGTCGCCGAATCCAATCTGCAAGCTAATGGTAAGGAAAAGAAAAAGAAGAAAGGTTTATTTAGAAAAAAGTAACACCCTTATCTATCTATATTTATCCATAGTTTTATAGTTTTTTAATATCCATAACTATTATATTGTAACTATCGAGCAGCAAATCTTTAGTCGGGTAAATTATTTTAATATCCGAGCACTAAATATTAAAATCGTTAATTGGTTATTGTATTAGATATTGAATAACTTGGAAGACACTATGGGTAAAAGATTGTTTTATGAAGATGATGAACTGGTAATAAATAAGCCAGGGTCAGTCACTGAAATATCCCCAATTTTGAAGGAACAAGAATCATCTCATGGTAATATATCGTTTGTTGAAGGTATGGGTATTAGATCAAACTCTTTTTTGGAAGAGAAATTTGGTACTTTAAGAAAGATATTGTATGACAAATTGACTGTCTATGAATCAGAATTAGGAACCCAAAAGTCTTCTCTTATAAATGAATATAAAACTTTAAAAAGTAATATTAAGGACAACATAAGTGAACCAGTGTTACCTAACTTAATTTACATCTTGACCTCTACCTTGACTGGTTCTATATTAGTGAGTAAGAAAGCTTTCCCATTAAGGTTTGCTACCCCATTATTATTTGGTGGTGCTTCTCTTTGGTACTTCATGCCTAAGACCTATGACAATTTAGCACAAAAATATGTCAAGTTTGAAGGTGAAAATTTCCCTGAGTTCCAAGACCAAAAGAACGAAATCTTATTTGAGAATTACGATGAATATAAAATTAAATGTAAAGAATTGGCAGAGAAAACCGATTCTAATATTCAAAGATCAATTCATGACTTGAGAGTCTTTTTAAAGAACACTTTCGCTGGTAAAAATTGATCATAATAGATAAAAATGACATATTAAGTATTATATATATAAGTAACAAGTTATATATTTATTCAAACAAAATACTATAAGTTGTGTAAATCAATGCAATTCCACCAACGCAAACTATAATGTAATCTATGATACCTAACCAGAATCTTTTATTGTTTTCTGTAGTTGATAAGCTTTCGTCAAAAGTGCAACAGCTCTTTAAATGTAAAATTGGAGGATACATGTAGACTAATGGAATACATGCAAAACAACCAACAAATGAAACAAATTTATCAAGATTCCGACCACCAACTATTGCTATTAAACATGTAATAGAAACAAACCCAAATCTAAAAAAGTTTTTAGACCATTTAATTCTCAATGAAAACTTCCCTGTGTTTTCAAATAATTTTGACTCTAATAACCTGATTGCTGGGAATAATTGAATTGGGGTTGATAATAAAATAGCAATAGCATAAAATATCTGAATCAATATTACCACTAAATTTTGAGGCAAGTTAACTATAACCATTGTTTCAACACTAGAACCGTAAGTTAAATACCCTAAAGACCCAATGGCAATAAAAACACAAGAGATAGTGAGAATAACTTGAAAAAGAACCTTTGGAAAATGGTCAGGATATATCATTGACTCCTGGATTGGAATAATCAATCCAATGCCTTCAAATGCAAAAATAGCAATGCCAATAAAGAGAGAGAATTGATTTTGATTGAATAAGTATTCAATATCTCTACCAAATGATTTTTGCTGAACTAAATCAATTATCATGTAATATACGATAGCCACTAAGCCACCTAAAATAAATATATTAGCCATTAATGCCAGTAAAGATAACTTTGTAATGTCTCTAATTAATGATAATGGTAATAAAATTGCCAATTCACCAAATATATACCACGATATATCAATATTTGTTATCTTAAAAACATTACCAACAAATGATTTGACATTCTCTGATGTGAAAACAATATATGCAGCAACAAATCCAATTTGGGATACAACAATCGAAAACAAGATCAATTGCTGGAACAATCTTCCATATAATTTTAATCCGATATCAGCAAAGCTTGATACATTAGTTGCTTTCTTAGCAAAAACAAGAATTAGATAACACCAATATGACAATATACCGAAGAATAATAATACTAAGATAGAAAAAATTAACCCCCCATTTGAGAAAGCTTTAGGAAGAAATAATACACCAGTTCCTACAAAAGCTTTTACTAAAAGGAAATATGCCTTTCTATCTGTGGCTGTGCCATTAGTATTAATATGAGTAGGAAGTATGTCTTCTTTCAAATCTATTCGATAGTGACAAGCTATGCCATCATCATCTTCCAAGTCTTCACCAGCAAAATGTCCATAGATACTAAGAAATTCAATAAAATTTTTTGTTAACAAACTTGGTTTTTCTGTTTGGAATTTACCCTTATTTTGTATTATAAAATCACGTCTAAATCCACCAGGGACATTCAATGAGCTCGCTATGGAACCTCTTCTTCCAATCTCCCAATCCGATGCAGATAAACTCCTGGACCGTCTAATGGGCTTTGTATCTTTGCCTAATTTGTATAAATCTCTAGTAATATCACCACCTTCTTGTTGTAATGATGATTCTGATCCGAGATGCTTATTGAACTCGCTCATCACCTTAGGGTCATCAATTCCTGATGCAAAATCGATAGCTTCTTCATCGAACTGTAATGAAGACTCATGCTGTGATGATGAAGATACTGATGATGATATAACTGCTTCATCTCTTTTTGGAATATCTTTTAAAAACGACGTATTTGGGTTCAATGAGTTAGAGAATGACCCGTATCTCATCGGCGAATTGGCTATTAATGGCGACGAATCATATGAGGCCAATGGTGATTTTGTTAGCTTTGCAATCGAATGCCTCCTTGATCCTATATCTATACTTTTAGAGGAAGACATATATTATATTAAGTAAATAAAAAGATAATCATTTATTAATATATAGCAAATCACTGCTATATATATATATGTAGTGCGGGTAGTGCCACTAACCTTGTGGCCCCGACTGTTATCTCGCATATCAACAATTTTGGGTAATACACTAGATACCAAAATTGACGACCACTGTGCAACATAATTGAGAATTAATAATTATACATAAATTGTGATATAATAAAAAGATTTAGTGAATATTTAACAGCTGGATTATATGTAGCTATGCTAAATTATAACATGTGTATTTTAAAAGTGTCTATGTATATTTATAGTATAATGTCCGTACAGTTGGCATAATATAAATGTTAAAGATTAATATCTGACTATTGTTCATTTATTGTCTGGTTGGATCAACTAGCTTCTCTCCTATTCCATTAGTACTGACAAAAGAATGCTCTGCATGAACTTCGCTTTCGATTAGCTCATTAGTTGGGTCATTAGTACTAACAAACGAATGCTCTGCTTGAATATTGCTTTCGATTGGTATGGATTCAACATTTGGTCCAATATGTGATTCAACATATGGTTCAACATTTGATTCAATTTGTGGTTCAGTATACCCTAAAGCTGCTGCTCTAGAGAACCAATCTTCTGGATTGGAGGGATTAATGCCCATTTTGGCTAACACACCCATAAAGTAGTATGCTTCAGGTGAATTAAATTCCTTAATAGCTTTATCACACCACATCATGGATTTCTGAGGATCTGAATGACGAATTTGAGGAGAAATACCTGGTTCGATATTAAGATACCATCTACTTAAACCAAGCATTGCATCTGGGTGTCTTTTATATGATATTTTAGACGTTGCCGCTTTGATAAACCATTGAATAGATTTAACAGGCTTCACTTCCCTATTTAAATCACCATTTTCGTAAACAAGCCCTAATTTTACTTGGGCCAACAAAAAACCCAATTTTGCAGCTTTATTGTAATATGAAAGACTCTTAGAATAGTTGATTGGAATTAGTTCAATTATTTGCGAGAGAAATTCATCTTCTGGCAATAAATCAGGTGAATAAATACCTTCATATAGCTTACCTAATTCATAGGCTGCCATACCAACAATGTCATCCAAATCTTCTCTATCCTCACCAACTAGTGTTACTAATTCTAAGTCAATATTAGAAAGATTCAAGTAATATTTCAAAAACTTTAATGATCTATGAGCTGGAGAATTTTGGTAGACGTATGCAACCTTATAAATAGCTCTATTATAGCCATATTTTGCAGCATCTTTATAGAAGTTAAGTGCATTTTCATAATCACCAACTTCTTCATAAATTTCGCCCAATTTATATCTTGCTTTATAAAATTCTTCTTTGACTTCTAAACATTTATCAAAATATTCAAGTGAAACATCTAAGTTTTTTTCAACGTTAAAATCTTGGCCATATTTAAGATAATCATGCTTCATAATACAACCATATAAATAGAATGTTTCAGCTTTAATATCATCAGAAATACTTGATGATTTTCCCTCTTTGATAAGCTTTAACAAATGTGTCATTGAAGACTTAACAAATTGAGCTTGACTATTCATTATTTGATCTTTTTGAATATAATCCCCTTTAATATTTATATATAAGTATAATTGGTGGTATGTTGCATATATCAACATCTTAACCCATTTTAATCTATATTCTCTGGATTTATTACCACTGGCAATAATTTTTCTTAAATTTATAAAGTTTTCTATTTTCTTACTGGTTTCCCTGTCTAAGTTTGGTTCAGATTTCTGGGTGTGCATTACAGCTAAACTATGTCTCTTGTTGTAAACTGGCATATTTTCATAATGAGGCATTGTGTTTGGTAACATTGACATTCTATGGTTTTCATATGGAGAAGTTTTCATCACATTAACATCCATATATGGGGAGTTATAACCTATTGGTCCTAGATGTAAGTTTGGATTCATAGAGGGGTGCATATATGGCTGGTACATTGCTTGAGGTGGTAAATTGTTATATGGTGGTATTGGCTGCATTTGTTGCATTTGTTGTATTGGATTCATTGGCGGCAATTGTTGTGGCAGCATACCTTCTGGTAAATAATTGGCGGCTTGTGCATATACTCCAGAAACAATCTCAGAAGAGCATTTTCTATGAGTTTTAATGTTAGGTGGGTAAGTACAATTGATATCACCTTTTGAAGTTGTAATAGTAGTTTTTTTACTTTCTTGTTTAGAACCAGGTGTTTCAGAATGTACAGCAAAATTGTTTTCACTTCCAATAGAATCGTATGATTCAACTGATGATTGAGAATTATTACGATTTAATTCATTTTCTTGAGTATTAGAGTTCGAATTACCTATATTAGGATCTATGTTGCCATTATTTGGTATCTTACTGTTTAATTTAGTCTCACTGGTATCATTATCTTCATTTTCGCTATCTTCAAAGAAAAATCTGTTGTAATCTGAGATTTGTCTAGAAGGTCCCGCAACAGATAATTTCTTCACAGTCTTTGTCAAATCATTTAACTCGGCTATTTTGTCATTGCTATCTGACCCTTCATCTGATTCATAATTACGATATTCCTTTGGTTTGAAGTCCAATCCTACTGATGTAACCCTCTTTTGTTGGGATTTCAATTCTTTCAGAAGAATCGACAGTGGAACAGATGAATATCTATTAGACTTGATTGTATCACGCCTAGACTTAGATAAAAGTTCACTTTTATCATCAGACTCTGTTTCTTTGCTATTTCTTGCGTAATATGATGATAAAAAGCTTACTGTAGAATCATCATCATTATCATCATCATTTCTTCCATTTTGTTGTAATTGATTTAATTTAGGTTTATTTTTAGCAATATAACCCCCTATTTGTTGCATATTAGTTTGTGGATATGCATAATTATAAGGTTGTATCTGGTATTGATACATTGGGTGGTTATTTTCTGGTGGATGATAGAGACTTTTATTTGAGTATCCAGAATATGGTCCAGAATGGGCACTTTGACCTTGTTGGCAGTATAATTGGTATTGTGGAGTATAGTTTGAACTATAACTGGAATATATATTTGACATATTATCTGAAGCAGAAACTGAAACTTCATCATTGAATTCTTTATTTGCTAGTTGCACTTCTTTTCTTATATCATCCTTAAGTGATATATTACTTGAATATTCTTTTGACATAAATTGTGGTGACATATTCGTAAATGCTAATGAATCTGCACTAGAACTGCTAGATCCGAAATATCTAGTTCTTCTTTTATCATACCCAGGAAATTGTCCCACAGAAGACCCATGTGCTTCAGGATGGCCATAAATTTGACTCCTTGGTCTATTTGGAGTGGTATTCACGTTTTTTGTTTTATTTATTCTACCATTCTGTACGTCAGTTGGTGTATAGAATGATTCAGAACCCGTTGTCAGTAATTCACTTCCACTATATGACAAATTTAAAAAATGACCATTAATCTGTGGCTTTTCGAAGTTTCTACCAGAATATCGAACAAAAGCCAGCTTTGGATTATGCTCACTAATTTCCATACTAACTGTTAAGCCTTTTTGGTGATGTGATGAATATTATGAGATTGAAAAATATTTAATACTATCAAAATGGAAGTTTATAGATGAAGATAAAAATAACTAAACAACTTCAGTAAAAAGAATATGAAGTTCCACTATCTGGGCAACCTCAAATTCTATATTTCAGCACTATTAGCTTAATAAGACTGATATCTTGGCTACAAATACAAGATTATGATCACCAGAAAAATATTGGTAAACCCGGTATTTCCCGATTTGGTAATATTGTAAATACTTGCTCGATGCCTGGGACAAAAAAAGAACAGTTCCTAATTGAAAATTAACGTTACACCAGTTCGATTATCTTATTCTTAAAGGATAATATTCTTTATATATGATATTTATTCAACTAAGTAATATACGCGAATCTTCTAAACTAATTATAGACTGTTGTTGGTGGGAATGATGCTATTTTTATCTGTCAGCAATCCTCAGCCTATATATAGAATATACAAAAAAGCGCTACATATAACTGTATTTGTTCTCAAATAATCAAAATATTTTACCATGGGTATTGTGTTTATGCACAAATTATTAGTATATAGAGGTTATAAAATATCCTATATTAGGGCTTAGACGGTTGTCATGTGATTCTATAATGCTAACATAATAATTTATTCGTATATTAGCAATTTAAATACAGATGCTAGAAACTTACTGTATTTCTTACTATATTTTTTTTTTTGCTATGGGCTGTACCCGTATCAAATATATCAAAACCAGTACAGAATTAAATAATTAAACGTTAATGTTAAAAATTTTGTATATAACTTAATCTTCCTAACATAAAGGCTGATGTTAAAATTTACATGAAATGAAATTATTGGTACATATCACCCCTCGTGTTACTAGTATCGGCGTATTGACAGGAATCTAAGTGTTGAATGTGGCAAAAAATCCACATGTTTGGGAATGTGCATATAGCTGCACTTTGACATGATGCGAAAAACCCAAAAAGCTTACTAATTATAAAATACACTTGAAATATCTTGTAATTATTGATACACATCCAACGACACTAAACTATGATTACTGCAAGAGCTGTTACCTATACAAAAACTGGAAAAATATTAGATGTTCTTAAACAAACAACCTGGGAGATTGATCCTTCAAAATTAGGAACAAAGGATGTTGTTCTTAAGGCATTAGCAACTCCAATTAACCCATCAGATGTTCTTCAAGTATCTGGAAGCTACGCATCAGCATCAAAGAAATACAACTTAGGTGGTTCTGAGGTTAGTATTGGAGGAAATGAAGGTTTATATGAAATCATTCATATTGGCCCTTCCGTTCAAGGATATACAGTTGGTAATTGGGTAATTCCCAAACTTCCTAGTTTTGGTACTTGGAGAACCCATGCTGTTGTTACAATCAATGAAGAAGATCCATTTATTAAGATCAGTGAAAAAGCAGGGGAATTGACAATTAACCAGGCAGCAACTATTTCAATCAACCCTTGTACAGCATATCAAATTATTCATCAAAATATCAAAGATTGGAAGAAAGGTGAATGGATTATACAAAATGCTGGTAACTCCCAAGTAAGTAAGTATGTTACTCAAATTGCAAAATTAGAAGGAATCAACACAATTTCTATAATTAGAAGTGGTAAATCTGAAGAAGAAATAAAGGAACTCTATGACTTGGGTGCTACTAAAGTTATTACTGAAGATGAGTTATCATCAGATACCTTCCCAGTAACTCTCAATGAATGGATTGGTGATTCTAAAGTCAGATTAGCTTTGAATAGTGTTGGTGGATCAATTGTTGGTAAATTAGTTGAAAGTTTGTCTCAAGATGGCTATTTAGCTACATATGGTGTTCTGTCTGGTCAACCTATGATTTATTCTAGTGCTATACAACTTTTTAAGAATATCACCACTGTGGCTTATTGGTTGACAGCTAATACCAAGAAAAATCCACAGTTTAAGGTAGATACAGTTCATACTATCGTTGATTTGTATAAAAAAAACCAATTAAAGGAACCTTCTTTTAACGAAATTTTTTACAAGGAAGGCGATGATTTGTCAGAACTTTTTATAAAAGCTATTCAAACCAAAGGTAAAAATGTTGTTAAATACACATAATACTTTTTATTAAATATAATATTTCTATTATCCCAAACAATTAATATACAAGAATATTTAAATCACTTACACAGTAGGATTTTTTTTCTTTCTTAATACACAATTATGAGCAAAATTAGCCACTATTAGCTGTGGTTGGTTCAAAATCTAACCAATTCCAATTTTGATTTGTAGATTCATCGTTAGTTAAAAACATTTCATCACCAATACCAGATCCGTGAAAGTCATACATATTTGAATCAAATTTAGGTTCAGTCGAAGTGCCAATAGTAAAAGAATCTGACTGAAATAAATTCATATTTAATAGTTTATCTATTTCATCAACACTATTATTATTATTATCCAGTTCAACTATTTTAAAATTCTTTGTATCGCTGATAGATGGTTCATTCATAGATACAACATTAAAATTATCATGTAATGCATTATCACCATCAATCAGTTCTTGGTTTAAACTGTTATTTCTTTTATTATCATTAGTATTTGGTCCTTTGTTTTCAAATTCTAAAAACATTCCTAGGTTCATTATGTCACTGCTTGATGAATTATTACTATTCATCTCATTAAAAAGGTTGGTATTCTTGTTCATAACTGTATGATCACTTGAAGCATTATTGTGAGAGGAATGGTTTTTAGAATTATAGTTATTAAGAGGTCTTAAAACACCGTGAAGTTTATAGAAAAGACCGCATGCATTACATAATAAGTCACCATTATTTGATTTTCTCCATAAAGGTGTAGTTTTTGTTCGACAGTTGGAACACTGTAAGACTTTTTTACCATCACCACCAGAGGACAACTTATTTTTACCTTTTTGAGACACCAGATCGATTCGGTAGTCCTGTTTCAAAGTAGATTCTAATGAATTAATATATGCAGATAGGAAATTATTAGAGTTTTCTGTAGTTTTATTGGTAGGATTATTTGAAGTAATTGTAGATGTTGTTGATGATTTCATTGTTCCAAATAATGATGAGTTGTTTGATGCTAAAGAATTTGAGTTTGATTCTGGCGAATTAAATTGGTTGGTAGTAAAAGATGTAGTGGTATTAACTTGTGTATCATTCGAGTTATTAAACTCTTCTTGGCTTATTTTTCTTATATGTGCAACATAGTCAAACTCATCTAAGTTTGGATCATTATAGTTGTTTATTGTATTAAGTCTTTCCTGGTTATTAGCTTTCTGCTGAGTCATCACTTTTCTGTTCTGGATTCTCCAAGCAATATTTGCTATACGTTTATTATGGGGCAAATAATTCTTATTCTGATACATTTTGTATATTTGGATCGAATCATTCATTTTGTCATCAATAAGAGCAGCGATATCAATATCTTTGTCTTTATAATTCTTCATGCTCTTATTTGTTCTATTTAAGTTTCCAGTAGGATGTAATTCAGGAGCCATTTCCAAATAACTTAACTCTTCTAACTATTCTAAATATCTTAGATAAATATAATTCTGAATATGTAATAAACTCTTCTTCAATAACTTAATAAATCTATATTATAATATACTGTCATACAGTGGATTCTTACGAATTCTAAGGAGTTTTTAACGGTCTTGTCGCTACACGACTAATTTTTATTACAATGACTATTTTCGAATTTGCGGAGGTGTATTTTTGTAGGGAACAAATATTATTTGTTATTAGCTGCAAGTGCCGCTCAAAAACCTTTATTTTTCACTTATTGCCTAACGGTAAATGTAGTTCAGACTCCAGGTATATTCCCCCCATTTTTTCTACATATGAATAAATTCAAAGGAGGGGAGTGTATTCTTTGTTCAAAATTCGAGATATTCTTAATAATACAGAACCGGTAATAAAGATAAAAAAATACCGAAAGCGGGCCAATAATTTCGCAATAGCTCCGTAGTTTGTAATAGGTGAGTGCATACTATATTCCAAATATTATAATAAAAGATTGCTATATAACTAAGCTATACATTGTACTGTACTGACTGGATAGGTAGTTTCTAATCTCTTTGCCTCCATTAATTAATTTCTTCAAATGATATAATAATAGCGTGTTACTGGTCTTACAAAGTGGTTACATGTGAGGAGAAACATATAATTAATATATTGCAAGTGAGAGTATTTTTCAAAGTATCCTCGCTTCTTTTTACTTTCCATTAGCCCATCACCCATCTCATTTGTCATTTGGGATATTTCACAGGTATAAGATCATAACTGTGTTAATAGGTCATGATCTACTATATTTTAAACACAGGAAACTCTGAGGAGAAATGATTCTCGTACTTACTTCCGGGTCCTAGCACCGCACCCTGGTACCGCACCCTGGTACCGCACCCCTAGTCGGCTTGAACAAATTAATCTTCCGAGCCCAAATGAGATAGACACTAATATGTTGGGATGTTTCTTTCGCAACCATCTCCTGTATCTTAGTTTGATTTAGTGCATGATGGGATGGAGGAATACCTGTTTTTATGATAGAACTTTGTCACACAAAATTGAAACTACTATTTATTTTAATTTTAAACTTAATTACATTAATAAATACACCGTGATATCTATATAAATTTGTTCAAAATTTGAATCTCTATGATGGAATCTTTACATGGATGCAATAATAACTAATTATATGTTGATGTTTATACTTGAACTATAAAGTGTTTATACAGAATACTCCTTTGTTTCTACATTTTCTTTATCATCTGTATATTTTGAAGGAGTTTTTAATCTAGAACCACTTAAACATAATAAGACTAGAATTCCAATGAAATCAATAGAAACACATCCAACAACACTTAAACCCCAAGCAACGGGAAGTCTATTCGTAACTAGGTATTCAAACATAACTTTACCGAAAAATTGAAAGGGCTCTCCAATAATTGATCTAAATTAACCATATCATAAATACAAATAATGCAGAAATGTAGACTTTTCTTCTAACTATCAAAAGTTGTTCAGATACAGGTGAAAGGAACATTAGTTTAAAATTATATTTATAAACGAAAATTGTTAATGAAATAGTTGCTACTATTTATCATGTACTAAGATTAATCATAAGCTTTCAATACATGTGGTATAAATTGCTAATCCGAAAAAAAAAAGCAAACGTAATCATAAAATTTTCAATGCCAGCTTATAATTTTGTTAAATGATTCCAGTTAAAGCATTTTCTAGTTCGCTTTCACCATTCAAATATACTTTAATATATATTATTTATTGCAATATATTTGTTATCTGAATTGATAAGGACACTCGCTTTTTTTAATATTGCATTTTTTGTTTTTGTCATTTCTTAGATTCGTGACAAAGTTGAAAATCTCTCTTTTATGATTCATTTAAATTTATTTTGTATTAGAAGCCGGGATACACTAAATTCTAAAAATAAACTCAACAGAATTACTTCTAAAATATCTATATTGTTAATGATAAGATAAAATTGGCTATGACATAACAACATTTTATCTTTTTATATTGCACTCGATTTATTATTTTACATTTATCCCCATTAAGCCTCCCCTGATTCCCTCGTACTTCGTGGACATAATCAAATTTCTACACTCATAATTTTTTTTATTAATAGAATAGTTGCGAAATAATAACATAAAAATAGTTATAATTATAACATTTTATTCAATGATATTTTTTTCATCTCAGTGTGTTTTCAAAGAATATTGGAGAGAATGAATGATGTGAGTACTATTAATCCCTGAATTGCCATTTATTATAGTGTAGATGAATAATATAATACCATCAGCCCTTTATATTGAAAATGAAATTTATTATTCTGTTATTTGAAGGCAATATCACACAGTATTGATCATAATAACATTTCAAGCATTTTAGGTACTTTATATATTCATATTTCTTGACCATTTAATAACTATATAAAAATATTCCAATTTTCAGTGATTTTATTTTTGTGTCACAAAACTTGGAGAAAAGAGAATATTTGATATATACTTAAGTTTTATTTATAACCACTAAAGAGTAGCACCATGGCAGACAAAGTTAGGGAAGTTAATGAGTATATTAGATTGAAATCAAAATATATAGGGTTAGGGAATCCAGATACAGATAGGGAAGAATTTTTAACTAATGTTCATAGAGATACATATGCATCATTAGCCCAGCATGATACTTTATTACTTTATAACTCTCTTGCATTAAACGAATCTCCGGAATTAATAAGACAAAGACTTATTAAGAAAATGGTACAACCTTTACAGGGCCAAAATAAACAATAATGAAACGAGTTAATGAATTTTTAATAAACATATATTTATTTAATAGTATCCCTTCCCTCACTTAAATGATATGTATGAATATTCAGAATATTCAGAATATATAAAATCAATCAATTTCTTATGATTGACAATATATAATAGAATCAGAATAGCAATCTTGAAATGAGATAATGAATTTATTGAACATATTTAAAATTATCTTCTATTTTAAAAGAGATAAATGAAATTCAGAATATATACGATCAATTACTTTTGGTTACCAAGTTATGCCTCTAATAATGGGGAGGTGTCTTCATTACCAGTAGTTTCATTGTAAATAGAACCTGTGAAAGCAGCAATAATAGTTCCAACAAATAAGATACCAGAAATTATGAAAGCAAACAACCATTGTAACGCAAATAATTTTGTAAATAATTGGCCAAACCCTAAGGAGAGAGTTAAGAAAGCTGAACTCAACCCAACACCCCAATCATTAAATACAAGCAAGAAGAATCCAGGTACAAGTAAAAAGTCCCATATCAAAACATTACATACAACTCTACCAATAAACTTATGGATGTGGAATAACACTGCACCATTCCAGAATATAGCATAAAATAACCATGACAATGGAAATGCTGTTATAGGCAAGTGGATTAAAAACCAACTGCTCAAAGGTCTCAATGAATATGTTTTATGGCTGAAGTATAATGCTAATACATTAAAAAAGTTGATTAGTAAAACCAATTCACTAAAAAAGAAATGCTTCCTAGCGAATAAAATAGACCAAACAAATGATAAAAGATTGAATATGGTAAAATGCCAACTCACGACTTTACTCAATTGAAACCTTCCTGAAGCATTTTCAATAGATGGTAGAAATACTTGAAGAATAAAGCTGATTTGTAATAAGTATAATATACCCCAGAATATTAATGTTAATAAGATATTAGATGTAAAAGGAGTATCAGCTACGTGGAACGAACTATCCGAATTAAATGGTGATCTTCCCACTAAATATCTTAAATTACCATAAATTGATAACGCTAAGGATAATATGGTAGTAACCTTTTGTGTTCTAATGTCTTCTGTTCCTGCCATAATTAATAGTTTATTTGTTAAAAAAATATATATACCTTTTTGTATAATGGGAATCAATGAATATTTAAACTTTATATGATTGCTGCGATGATTGCTGCGATGATTGCTGCGAGTGCCATAACTACAATGCAATACATTAAAATTGAAAAAAAAAATTAGTCACTTTGCAATATATACTTATTTAACATGTACCACGGTAGGACTTTTTGTGCTTATCATGGCCAGTACCAGGAACATCCAAAACCTTCTTTTGAGCTTGTCTCACATCCTCTACACCATTAGATGAAATAGAAGATAAAACAGAATATATAAGTTGTAAGTTTTCCTCTTTAGTTCTTGCTTCGGAATCTAAAGAGCTTCTAACAGATTTGCAAGCATTGATTAATAATTCAATTGAGCCGATAATGTCATCCATTAATTTATCAAGCAAAGTCAAAGTCAAAGACTTACGAACAACAACTCTTAAAATTTCTTTGTCATTCTCACCAGGACTCAAGTGGTAGTTTGGAACAATAAATCCCTTGTTTCTCAACATAGCTGAGAAAATAGCTTGTGGAATTTCAGGATAGTTCTTTCTAACTTCTTCAGAAAATCTGAAAGCAACAACAGGTAAACCAGGGTAATATTTTTCATTTTGTTTAGCTAATTGAGAATTACTGTGATCATGGACATCCTTAGAAGTATAAAGGTCTTTACCATTTTCGATTTCTTTATGAATAACAGAAAGAACTTCGAAATAGCCAGATTTTTCTAAAAATAAGGATAACAATCTAGCATTAGAAAGACAACTGCTGAAAATTTCAGTGTAACCCTTTCTACCATAGTGTAAGAAGTTGTAGTATTGGTGGATCACAGGATATCCAGCTCTTGAGAAATTTAAACCAAAGGTTTCTTCTACACCACCAAGGTAATCTAATGAGAATTTCAAGCTCTTTGGTAATACCTCAGCATTTCTCCAGATAACCCAACCTAAACCAGCAGTAGTCAAACCGAATTTGTGACCTGATGTGTTGATAGAGTCGACTCTATCAACTCTAAAATCCCATTTTAAGTGTGGATAAATGAATGGAGCAACAAAACCACCTGATGCACCATCAACATGGATTCTCACATCAAGACCTCTTTCTTCTTGAATTTCATCTAAAATTTTAGAGATTTTTTCAACTGGTTCAAAAGCACCAGTAAACGTAGAACCCATAATAACAAAGATACCAATAGTGTTTTCATCAACATTTTCCTTGATTTTAGTAGTATCAATTAAATGGCCAGATTCTTCGGTGATGTTAATTAATCTGTTTTCAACATCAAAGTAACGAGCAAATTTTTCTAAAGCAACTTGGGCACAGGTAGCCATGATAATGTTAGGGTTATCAATTGGCTTACCTTTGGCTTTTTGTATTTCTTGCCATCTTTTTTTCAAAGCCAAACCACCTAACATGATGGCTTCTGAGGAACCGGTTGTTGCAGCACCAAGAGAATTTGTAACACGGTTTCCATTCTTAATGGTAGATGGAGCATGCCATAAGTTACTCAAAATAGTGATACAACGTTGTTGGATGTCAATTAATGAAGGGTATTCGTCGTTATCAGCTAAATTCTTAACAATGTTTTCAAATACCAACTTGGTAGCATGTTCATCTATATCAGTGTTAACAAAAGAAGCTAAATTTAAAGTTGGAATACCATCTAATGACAAATCTTCATTAAGATATTGGTAAATGAGGTTTCCTGGAGATGATTCCTCAGGAAGTTCATATTTAGAGGTTTTCTTTTCAGAGTCATAAGGAGAAATAAATTCTTTAGCTTTTCTGAGGCTTTTCTTATTGCTAATTGTTTTTAACAACTCGCTAGTTAAACTTTCAGCGTCAATATGGTTACTTAAGGTCATTTGGATTTGTCTCTAGTAGAAAAACTGGAAAGCAATTGTATAATTGTTTCAATTGAGGAAAGTTTTTGATTATTTATAGAAATGAAATTAATAGGTTAATTTCGGGAGATCGGTTAGCAATCTAAAAAATTCCACCTGAGGTCTAACCATGCCACATATTTATGCATTACTTGTGTCATTAATTTAAGTAATGGAATGCCGTGCATATTAACATATTAAATACCCCCTATCTAAGATAATTTTAATGGAATATGTTTTATGGTATGATATATAGTTTATATTAATAAACTGGAACAACTGCAATTTGTTAGCCGTATTGAGATTCTATCGACATTTTTGACGTATGTAATCTCACATATCTCAAATTGAGCAATTATTTTTTTAATAACTAAATTATCACTACAGAAATCTATTTCTTAATTCCTTTTGTAATTGTGCTTTAAATGAATGTTAAAAAAACGTGTTATTTTGAACCTTACGGCGTAAAGAACATCAATATGGTTGATTACTTTCAACATACCGATTTAACACCAACAGTGAATTAAATACCAATTGCATCCCAGTGTCTTCGTTCGAAATTGGGTATTCATATTTAAGATATACTATATTATGCAAAAAGCATTCTCTACAATCATTTTAATTTTTCTTATTCTAAAAATCATTAACCATATGTACACTAAATACATTCAATGTTTCATAATTCAATCATGTTAACATGAACTTGACGACCATGTTATAATAATGATAAATATTAACAGGTTACACTTGAATTATTTAAGAAATTTATTCGACGTCATCAAACTTTTGACCTTCAATTAATTCTGGAATACCTTCATCACCGGCTTCAGCAGCTAATTCAGTTGGAGCTCTACCAGCTTGAATTTGTTCAGCTAATTTTCTTAAGATTTCTAAGTTTTCAGCACCTAATTGAGGTAAGATTTGTGGGATTAATTCGGTAACTTCCTTTTCTTGTGGGTATCCAGTGAAAGCAAAGGTGTTGTTAGCAGCAGCACCTTGGACACCTACTCTGTTAAAGTGTAAGACCTTACCATCTTCTCTGAAGAAGTTAGCTTCTTCAATACCTTCAATCTTAGTAGCTTTTAACTTACCTAAAGCTTCAATTAACTTGGTATCATCTTGTTCAATCTTAACGTTCTTCTTGGCCTTAACTCTGGAACCACCAACCTTCTTGGCAGTAGCCTTTTGTAACTTAGCTAACTTTTCTGGATCAACTGGCATGTCTAATTATATCTAATTGAAATATAAGAAATGAATTTATGCTTGAAAAATTGTCGACTTTTTCACTCGACGAACTGTAGAATTTCCACGACTTTCTTAGCTTGTAGATCAGTCACGTGATATTGGCCTAGCAATTCATCAATCTAGTAATAGAACAACCAGATTATATTTGTAGAGTTTCATTTGGTAAAATTGATCAATAATAATCAATTCTTGGTAAATATCATACTCTTCTTTTTTTAATTGTTGTAAAGAAATCCTGATAAAGTATGGATTATAGTACTTGAATTTGAATGTAGTTTTAGTACTAATGTGATTAATAAAAACTAAAATAGGTTTATATGGAATTCTATAGTTTAAATATAAACCAATTGATAATTACCCGTAATATCCTTTATATATATTAAACAAAATTAGTTATTTAAATTTAATTATAAAGTTATGCTACAAAGTCACGTGCAAAGTATATCAACAAAAGATATGAATTAAAATACTAAACTAATAATAAATGACATTACAATGAGGGATAGACCAATATCAGCCGAGGAGTTTCTAAAAGATAAAAATAATGATGAAAAGGCTGTATTTAAACCTAAGTTCTTAACCAAAAAGAAAAGACAAGAATTAGAAACACAAAAGAAGAATGAACAAACTTCATCAAAGGTGCAACCCAAGAGACAAAAACGAATTCATAATTATAATGAAGATGAAAATGAAAATGAAAATAATAACGACATTTTAATCAAATCATCTATAAAAAAAAAGTCAAAGAAATTCAATTTTGCTTGGGATGAAAATGAAGATACATCATCGGATTATGTACCATTGATAGATAAAAAGATTATAGATAATGAGTTTGAAGTAATAGGAAAGCATTGGTCAGAAAAAGAGCTATCAGAAATGACATCGAGAGACTGGAGAGTTATGAAGGATGAGTTTAATATTGTTTCTAAGGGTGGAAATATATCTAATCCATTAAGATCTTGGGATGAAGGGAAAATACCTACAAAGCTTTTGGTTCTTATTAAAGGTATTTATGAAACACCTACCCCAATCCAAAGAGCTACAATTCCATTAGCCTTAACTTGTAGAGATGTTGTGGGTATAGCGGAAACTGGATCTGGTAAAACAATGGCCTTCCTAATACCTTTATTATCCTACATTTTAACAATCGACTCAAACTACCTTCATTATGAACATCAGCAGGACTTTAATATGCCTTTAGGTTTAATATTGGCTCCTACTAGAGAGTTGGCACTACAAATCACTAAGGAGGCCCAGAAGGTTTCGGAGAAATTAGGGTTGAACATTGTTACTATTATTGGTGGCCATCAATATGAAGAAACGATTAATTCTGTAAAAGATGGTGTACATATAGTGGTTGCTACACCTGGTAGACTAGTGGACTCTATTGAAAGAGGTATTATTAGTTTAGATAAATGCTATTATTTTGTCATGGATGAAGCAGATAGAATGATTGACATGGGGTTTGAAAAGCCACTTCAAACAATTATGAGTAATTTGCCTACTGATCAAACCCTTCAAACAACTATTGATCTGAAGATATTCAACATTCCAAACCGAATAACGCTTATGTTTACGGCCACTATTTCACCTCCAATAGAAAAAATTACAAGATTATATTTAAAAAACCCTGGATATTTGTACATTGGGAATGTAAATGAGGCAGTACAAAATATTGTGCAACAATTTGAGTTTGTTTCAGAAAGTAAAGATGAAATTGATAAGGTAAGAATAAAAAAGTTACTGAATATTGTTAAAATGCATTTGTATGAGCTGAAATACCATTCTGTAATAGTATTTGCAAACTATAAAGCTGTATGTGAATCTCTATCTATTGAATTAAGTAAGGAAGGGTTATCAAACACAGTGATCCATGGGTCAAAATCTCAAGCATCTCGTGAAAAAGCAATTGAAGATTTCAGGTCACATAAATGCGATATTCTTATTGCAACAGATGTTGCAGCAAGAGGTATTGATATTCCCGATGTCTCATTAGTAGTTAACTATCAAATGGTTAAAAAATTTGATGAATATATTCACAGAATTGGTAGAACAGGAAGAGCTGGTAAAGAAGGGAAAAGTATTTCTTTTATTGACGAATCAGATTCACCTGTTTTCTTAGACTTGAAAAAATATTTAGCTAAAGGTAAACAAAAATGTCCACAATGGTTGTCAAACCATTCTTCCGCAAATATTCAAATTCTTAGGGATTAATAGATTGAATTCTTTTCTTACTAAAGTCTAATCTTCATCACTACTGTAGTTACCTAATAATTCAGATACTTGAGCTTTTGGCTTATTAATTATTTTTACGTTTTTAAGGGCTTTAAGTGTAGATTCATTGAAAAATTTTGTTTCTGACTCTCTTGGAGCCTCAATTTGTTTTGCTTCATTTTTATCTTCCTTCAAAATGGTATCAACTGTATTCAATGGAAGTTCAGTATTATCTATTAATGGTAACTTAGCTTTTTTATTATTTTTTTCAAGTAGATCCTTAACTGTGTTTAATGCAATTTCCTCTAGTCGCCTTTTTTCTTGCTTCTGTGCTTCAGGATTAGGGTCTTCATTAGCCCATTTTATATTAAGTATATCATTTTCCAAAATAGATTGGTTCTGCATTGCTTCTTTGGCAAACTGAGCCTCATATTCTAATTTATACGTTATAAATGCACATCCCTTGTTGTATAATACTCTAATTTTTTCGATATGGCCAAATTCTTCAAAATTCTTTGTTAGTAATGCCTCTATTTTATTATTCATCTGAAGCCCACCAACGTAGAGAGTTCTATTATACCTGTTGAACGATCCAACACCAGACATGTCTTCCTTATATTCAGCTGTCTTATCTCTACCAAAACAATCTTGAGTTGGTATAAAATAATCAGTAGACATTGGTAATCTATGTAAATATGAGCAATTTTTTCCTAAGTAACAGCATCCTCTAGCAAAAAATAAACATATGGGGCTCTTTGAATCACCTTTGGTGTAACCTGAATCTCTCTTAATGTCTACTCTGTAATTCAGTTTAACAAAATTCTTTGAATTATCACCACCAGCCCATTTTAAGTACCATATATTAAAAGCAGTTCCATCTTGTGGAGGTTTATCTGAATCGGGAATAGAATCTGCATCTACTTGAAGTCTAGCAGGCTTTACTTTCAATTGTTTAGACATAATGACAGACGTTAATATATTTTTTGATTTATTAGAGATGGGAAAAACCCAATTTAATATTACTATGCAGGTCAGCACAGTAACTACATTGTAGAAATTACTAAATAGACATTTTCTTAAAAGTACAAAACATTAAATAAACTCATTAATATATATCATTACACGTGAAATTAAACCAAATTAGCTAAGAAACCAACACCAATCATAGTAGAAATTAAGATAGCTTTTTTCCATGAACCAGTTTCAAGAGCCATAGCACTAGCACCGCTAGATGAAGATGAAGATGACAGTGATGAAGATGAAGAAGCTGAATCAGATTCAGATGCAGTTTTAGATGCAGATTTTGATTTTAAAGTAGATTCAGATTCTTTAGAACCAACCGCAGTCAGGGCTTTTGAAAGAGCAGAACTGACATCTATTCCAGAAGATGCAGAAGGGGAAATATTAATCGCACTTCCTGTACTTTCAGCTAAGGATGAAGTAGCACCAGTAATTCCACTTAAACCACTAGCAGCTGTTGCTGTTGCATCAGAAATGAATGAATTGGCTGAAACGGCGTATTGAATTGCATTAATTCCCATTTTAAAATATTATTTTTCTATTATTTTGAGGTTTTTATTGATAGTGATAAAAAAATACATCTAATATTGCTAGGAGAATATGATTCTTATATAGCTTTTCAAAAAAAGTCATAGCCTAGCTAATAATAGATTTTGAAATACATTTTATATTACCATATATTTGCAAAAGGTATTATATTTCCTGTTTAGTTAACTGTCGATGGCTGGTTGACCGCGAAAAACAATAGTACCTGCAGCATGATATGGGATCAAAATCTGTTTAGAATCCTGTCAGCCAATGACGTTCATTTAGCAACCTTAAAAAGAATACTTGAATCATTCCTCAAACCACTCCGCCTATTATATTAGCACGTGAATGGCTTAAATTAAATGTAAATAAGATGCTTGCAAATTTTGCATCCTAGATTTTGGGGAGTTCAGTAAATGCCTAAGCTACATTTAGGGGTTCTGGTATAAATGATATTAAATATATGTTAATTATAAAAGTACACTTAAAATGATACTACTTCCTAATACTGAAACAATAAAAAGTGATCTTTTGTATGAGGCATTTTTTGAATTCGTACCAGAGGTGTGATTTGAGGTTCTTGTTGATGTTCCATGCTGGTTGTTAGGATAAACTCCACCAACTGGAGTTCCACAAGTTTTTCCATTACTAGCTACACAATTGCTACCACCATTACCTCTAGTACCAGTACCACTATATGAAGGTTTACTTCTACCACCAGAATTACCAGAATTATTAGCACCACCTTTGGTAGCACTACTTCCACCGTTTGATTGCCCTGTATGGCCACTGGAATGCCCACCACTGGAATGCCCACCACTGGAATGTCCACCACTGGAATGCCCACCACTGGAATGTCCACCACTAGAGTGCCCACCACTAGAATGTCCACCACTAGAATGTCCACCTCGTTTAATTTGCCCGATTAAATCATTGATAATAGTATTATGGCTAACTATATTATTAAAATGGCTCAGATAATCTAAAATTTCACATGTCATTTCATCACATAAAGTAGTTTTTAATGGAGTTCTAGTTGCATTAGACTTATCTTCTATGGCGTTAATGGTTTTATAGGGAGGAATTATATTATCTATCTCCATAAATTTACTTTTGCGGGTTGGAACATCTGGAAGCTGGTATTCACTCATTAGCTTCATTTCTTTGTTGTGGGATTTGATATGAGTTTCGTTACCACATGTATCAGTATTAAAACATTTTAAATTAATAAAAGGCTCTTCAGTAGAAGGAACTGTTTCATTGCTAGTGATATTCAATGATTGAGTTAGCTCAACATGAGGAATGGAGAGTGATATAAAATACTCTTTAGGTGGAATAACAGTTGCATTTGTTGTATTTAACTGTTTTGCAGCATTTAGAACGAGCTCAACTTGTCTGATTGTATAATTTATTTTACTTAGACTCATTATATGACTAATTTTTAACTTTGAAGATAATATCAATTAGCTTGATATCGTAATTATCTAGTTTACTTATATTCTATTAATTATCAAATGAACGTCTAATGTAGTTAAATGTTAGTCATGCAATAATAACATTAAGATGTTGTGTTAGTATTGGGTCAGATATGAAATATACAATTGGGCGATGTAATCGCAAATTATTCTCTATAATTCGTCTTTTCTTGCGTTATTATAAAAAAAATAATCAATGTTCCTGTGAGTTGCATCGCTCACTCGACGGTAATAATTCATTTTGATCTGTCGCGTTATAGCCGATCGGCAAATATTAACTTAACAATATCAAGGTCAGGTAGTTTATGTGATTGAGGCTGGGATAATAAAAATAATAATGGCGAAGCCAATAGATTATAGTGGCTAAACTGTTTAAATTTCGTTTTTTAGATGTGTGATTATTATGACAGGAGGCTGAAGAAAAATGTTTAAAGTTGCCTATCAAATTATAGATTAACTTAAAATTTTTGACGTAGTTCTTGGCTCAAACTGAGGCTGTATTAATTCCGTTAACATAACATCACACATTGGCAAGTATTTTTTTATTTTGATTTGTCTCAGAAGTATCATCTACATGATAAGGGTTATTTAAAAGATACATAAGTATTTTATTAACCTATAAGAAATAACTTATACATAAGCTAGATTATAAATCAGCATCATCTTCATCAGGTAATGGTAAAGCACTGGCTTGTTCCATTTCTTGTTGATATTTTTGCATCAAGTCAGCATCAACTTGGACTTCTGGTGGAGCTAAGGCTGGGGATGCAACGAATTCTAATTGTGGGTTACCAACTAATTTTCTAGCTAACCATAAGAATGGCTTTTCGAAGTTGTAGTTGGACTTGGCAGAGATATCGTAGTATTGTAAGTTCTTCTTTCTGTGGAAAGTGATGGTCTTAGCCTTAACCTTACGTTCCTTAACATCAACCTTGTTACCACATAAGACAATTGGAATGTTTTCACAGACTCTGACCAAGTCTCTATGCCAGTTTGGAACGTTCTTGTAGGTGATTCTGGAAGTAACATCGAACATGATGATACCACATTGACCGTTAATGTAGTAACCGTCTCTTAAACCACCGAACTTTTCTTGACCAGCAGTATCCCAGACATCGAATTTCAATTCACCGAAGTTGGTGTGGAATGCTAATGGGTGAACTTCAACACCTAAAGTAGCAATGTACTTTTTTTCGAATTCACCAGTTAAATGTCTCTTAACGAAGGTGGTCTTACCGGTACCACCATCACCGACTAAAACTAATTTGAAAGTTGGAACTTCTTGAGCCATTTTCTAATTGATTGATGTGTTCTACAGAAGATAACAATAATATATTCGCTTGTTTTGATTTATAAACCAGAAGAGCATGGAAAATTTTTAAGGGTGAGATTTTTTGCTTATGTAATCTAACTTTCAGTTTGATGCGATTGATCGATGGTTGTCGATGGCAAATCCTGCATATTGTTTCACAGTTGACGACGAGTAAGTTTTGAGCCAACATGGTGGTCCAAAAATGTCTTATTATTACTAATTAAATGACATATGGGAGCTCAAATCCGAGACAAAAAAATAAAAACACATAAATATTTACAACATTGGTGTCTGTGACACCTTCTAAATCATGTGCCTACATATTGCACTAAAGTGAGATTTTTTCTTACAAAAAGATGGAATTAATACCGCATCCACTTTAATCTTAGGTTCGAACCACTTACATCGCAAATTTTAAAACCTAAAACATTATACACATGTTTATAAATTATTAATAGCAACACACGCACAAACATAATAATCTATAAATTTACCATATAACTGTATCCACTATTCATATTGGAATTATTCGCGTTATTTTCAACTTTAAAATTTCTTTGATAAAATTATAAGCATAACATCATACCATATACTGTATCCTATTCCATATAATGAGGTTATACTTTCTATTGCTTAATAGGTCTGTGATTTTTAATGTGAGAACGTCTATACTTACATGTTCACTGGCTGACAAACCTGTATTTAAGTGCCAAAACCAGCGGTGGATTTTCCCTACAGGAAAGAAGCTGTCGCTTTGTGATCAAAAGTCGCGTAATAATACCTGAGATTCGTGCATATAGGTAAGTCCAACATTTAGGTTTGTTTGTCATGGTAGCCACGAATACGAATTGAGTGATACTAGACCCTAGACGGGGTCCAATGTAAAGAATTATTCGTAGTTAGGGGGGTTAAAGATATACTCTATTTTTACACAGCATCCGTATAATATCCAGAAATAGGTAAAAGTTTGTAGTAATATACATGTATATAGTTATTAGTTTTTTTTAGTATTATCCTTATAGTTTCACAAATAGAGAATGTTAACCCAATTGAAATAGTTCACTTTATTGTATTGTAGTAGAGCGTGGAAAAAATTCCGTAGACATTCTGGCTAGATTATTTCATTGATCGCAATTTAATTTTTTTAGATACGGGTACAATAATTATTTCGAGAATAAACTTTTTCTTAATTCATCTATATTTTCTATTCGCTTTAATTCATTTAAAAACAAAAATATCCATCGACATTCATTTCTATTAATTACACGTCGTATTTGTCAGTTACACTTTATAAAAAAAAAAAAAAACAGCTCAAAAACATACTACAAGCAATCTTTTCCTGATATAAACATTTAGAACAATTGAATCCTAGTAACTAACAAATCATGAGAAATGGAGCTTTCCCACCGGTGGAATATGCCAGTCATCCAGTAACTCCGCTTGATATGAGTTATAGCCACTCCATGCTTCCTTCTAACTTGTTGATAAACTCGCCTTATTTCCCCCAGGTGAGTCAACGTCAAATGGGGCCTCCTCGTGGACATTTGCCTATTCCATCACAGGGATCATCATATATGGCCACAATGAAGGGTAATAACAATCTTGACCAACTTAACTTATCCAGAACACTTATGCTTAAGAATTTGGATGACAGTTTATCATTGAAAGAAGTGTTAGACGAAATTGACCATGGTCCAATAGAATACTGTAAAATATTTCCAAGTCCTGCTCCGCCTTACGCAGATGATGTTACAGATATGAAGACGTGTTGTATATCCTTTTTTAACTCCAATACTGCAGTTTCTTTCCAAATGAAGTACCAGAAGAATTCAGCTAATCTCAAGGGATTGAAATCCAGATTAAAGGGTTCTTCCCATTTAAAAATTGTACTTAATGATTCTACATCAAGTAATGGGGGAGGAAATAGTAAACAAGACTTTTTAAAAACTAAAACACTTAGCTATATAATGGAACATAATGCAACTAGATGTTTGCAAATTAAGGTAATATTGATTAATACTAAAAACACGAAATTGATTGAAAACGATTTGAAAAACCAAATCCAAAAGTTTGGTGAAATTGATGTTATTGATATTTCGTATAATGATTCTGAACTGAGGGCTACAATCACAGTACACTATACCTCCATAGATAATGCAATCAAATGTCAAGATTATTATTTTAAGGCTATTCGAACTGAACGTGAATTCTCCGTTTACTGTGAAGAAGATAAATCTAATTTGCAATATTTGATCACAAATGTTTCCTTTCTGAAAGACAGATGTGATAGATCTGTTGTGAGAAAAGTAAGTTCTAGTGCTTCAATTAATAGTAGGATGCCATCAATTATAAAGCCATTCTCTGAAGATGGGGACGATTTAAGCATTGATGAATCTCGCATAAGTGAAGATATGATTTTTCCAAATGAAACTTCTGAAAATACTGGTCATTATGAAATTTTAGAGAATATATCTTCTATTTCTTCATCTCCTATTACTGACTCTGGAAGTCTGACTTTTTTGCCAATCAATAGTAATGTTAATAATTCATACTATCTACCCCAAATGAGAGTAAACCAACAACATCCCCAACATTCTCACTTACAATCTGATAACATGTATAAAATCAACCCAGACCCCTTTAATGTTGGTAATAGAACTATCTATTTGGGAAATTTACATCCACAGACTACTATTGAAGAGATTGCTAACAATGTTAGAGCTGGAGGTTTGGTGGAATCTATTAAACATCACCCTGATAAAAAAGTTTGTTTTATTACATTTATTGATCCAAATGTAGCTTTAAAATTTTATTTAAATCATCAAGTTTTACATCGTTTAATTATACATGGTTATGATGTTACAGTGGGTTGGGCTAAAAACCATTCTGGTCCACTTAATAGACAAATTGCATTGGCTGTAACTGCTGGTGCATCAAGAAATGTTTATATTGGGATTAAGTTGATTAAGGGATCAACACCAGAAATTAAGCCAAAACTTCCTAATGAAACAGAACTAAGAGAAGATTTCTCCAAATTTGGAGAAATGGAACAAATCAATTTCTATCATAATAAGGATTGTGGTTTTTTGAACTTCCTCAATATTATTGATGCAATTAAATTGGTTCAATTATTTGAAACTAAGGATGTTGACAGAATTAATTCTATAGTAAAAGACAATGGCGAATTTTTTAAGAAATATGAAATTTTCAAAATCAGTTATGCTAAAGATAGATGTGGAAACTCCCCTAAATTTTGTTATAAAAAGAAACCAAGTTTACCAAGAAAAATTCCTCTGGCTCAAACTATTAATTTACATGATGTTATTGATAAATCATCTCCAGAGGAAACTCCAATAAATGAAGAGGCAGCAATGATTTTTGGAATCATTGATTCAGAAAAACAACCAGCAGCCGAAAGTAGCCCACTTATTGATTCAGGAGAGGGTTTAATGATTGGTACCGTTGATAATAAGTCTATATTGGAAAATAGAATCAAGGAAAATATAACTTTAGGTGATAGCAAATTAAAGAAAAATATCAAAAATATCGATAAAGAAACAAAGGAGATTAGTAATAATGATTGCAAAAATCATAAAGATGAGATAGGTCATCAAGATGAAAAACAAAATGGTGACAACGATAATGGCAATGATGATGATGATGATGATGATGATGATGATGATGATGATGATGATGATGATGATGATGATGATGATGATAACGATGATGATGATGATGATGATGATGACTTTTCAATTATTATTGATTCAAATGATTCTTTAATATCAAAGAGCAATGATTCCAAGAAACATTCAATATATAAATCTTCTTCTTCCTCTATCTCTCATCGCAGACAATCTAATGATCAATGGAATAACTTTAAGGCTGGTAGTATTTCACCTCGTTCTAGACCAGCAAAGTTAAATAACAACATTCATGGAAATAGAAAACAAACAATCCATTCTCATCCTAATTATGGCCATAATTATAGTAACTACCCTGGTTATCCAAATACTTATACAAATGGATATTTTCCAGTTTATGTGCCTCAAATGCATCCTCAATTACAACCTCAATATTTTTATCCACCTCCAACACCTAGAGGAGCATATTCTTCATCTGGTTCGCAAGTTATGGCACAATATTTGGCAAAATCACATCACGATAATCTCCTTTATGCTGCAAGTATTTTATCTAATGATATTGAAGATGAGCATTAAAATTGCATTAAAAGTTTTGTAACTAACAATACCATTGTAAAGTTATTAAATATTGACATTTATGTATATAAATATATATAATACAAATTATCCCCTTGAAAATTTACATTGGGTCAATAGCAATTGAACCGTAAGTTCCCAAAATGGCACAGATGGTTCCAATAAATACACCAAACTTGATAAGTAATTTTTGATAATAGTTAAGCTCATCCTTGAGCAACTTCAAACTGAATAATAAAGGTAATGTCATACAAATATTGAAGCAAATCGCACTTCCTAAGAATGATATGACCCTTCCAAAAGAGGTAAATACCAATGAAAGTATTAAAAGACAACAGGAAAATAATATCCTTGCTAATATCTTCTTATACCCAAACGATTCAACCAATTTACCTCTCTCTAATTTCATATGGTCCGTCAAGTTAAAATAACCTTCATAAACAGTGACAATTGGTTTGAATAATAAAGGAATCTTAGAAATAGAGAGTATGCCTAATGATAAGCATAAAACAGGTGTTACCCAACTAGGATATGTTTCATTTTTCATTAGACTTTTGGTAATAGAATCATGACATAAATTACCATACATTAAATACCCAACAAATGCAATCATAAAATCTAGATCAAAAGTAATGAAAAATGCAATGTTAACACAAGTGTTATATTTTTTTGGGTGTCTCATATCTTTGTATAATTCAGGAAATACTGGGTGTCCACCCCATGGTGCAAAGTAAATACCCAAACAAAGCAAAAGGTTGGAATAATTTGAAGGTAATAAATAGGTTTGAGTTGGGATTAATAAAGATCCTGGACTACTTGTCGAAAAGATACCACATATCACAGTTAAAGCTAATATAAATGTTGTACAGATAATTCCAACCAAACTGAAAATTGATAAAATAGATAACGGTAAAAATGAAAGAATACAAACAATTGTTGTTACAATTATCTTAAAAACAGGAGCAGGTAAATGTGGTAAAAGACTAGAGAATGAATCACTGAATAACAATATCATCGAGAGTATAGCACCTGCAATATCAAGTGTAAAAACCATAGTAACTACTCCCTGAAAAGTATTACCACCATATTTCTGAGCTATTTCCCCATAGCTCTTTAATTCTGGGTGCTTTTTAAGAATTTTACCTAATAATTTAGCAGTATAACTAGTTATAAGTGAACTTGCTACAAGAATTAATATTCCAATAATCCATCCTGAAAGCCTCAAACCAAATGGTAATGAGAATAATCCAACTCCAATTAATGTATTAATAGAATTAAATATTGTTTGTGGTGCTGTAGAGAGACCTTTTTGAAAAACATCTGATTCAGGTCTGTTAATTAGCGCCGTATCTTCTGTTGGCGTAAATTCAAATGTGTCAATATGATTATAACCTTGAACGCGACCTCTTATTGATTCTACATCACTATTACTTTGTGCTACTGTAGTCAATACAGGCGAAGTGTTTGGTGAAATGTCATCATCAATTGTACCTTCCAAATAACTCAGTCCAGCGTATGATTGAGCCCGAGTATATGATGAAGCAAAATTATTGATTGAATTAACACCACCATAATCTAAAAAAGATCTTCTTCTCGTACTTGAATCATTATTAGAGTTATTCTTAAAGGTTGTCGGTGGATATGACATATCGTGTCTACTACCTTTAGTCTTGCACAAATCTGCTACCAATGTACAATTTAATTAAAATATATTATGACCGGATATTTATTGATGTTCTGAGCCCTGTCTATTTTCACCATCAGACCTTTTTAAACATCAAACCCTTGACTTACTAAATAATGTTTTGCATAGAGACTGTTGTTTCTTGAAGATTTTATTAAATATAAAGAGGAGTTTTGCTAGTCTATTATTGATTTTGTATGTCACTGGTTTTCACTTCTATATGTACAATGCGATAATATTTTATTCTGAATCAATTTCGATTCTTATCGTACTGTATCAATCTCACAGCTACTTTACGTTAGTTTTAATGTAATAATGATCGGATATTGATAATTTTGTGTTCAGAATGTTGTATAATCTAAATAAATAATTGGTGATAGTTGGCTTTAAATAGGATTTTAAATTGACTGTGAATATGACCCATAACTACAAATTTCCCTATAATAAAAATTGGAGAACAACTTTTTGGAATTAAAAAAGCCAAATAGTTCAGTATTGTATTCTTATTATTACAATATGAGAGTATATAATATTTCATATTTGGAATTTCTTGAGATTACTGTTGTTTCTTTTGTTCTATTTGCAATAATGCATTAAAATTAGAAAAGTATAACAATTTAATGCTTGGTGTTATATGTTCTGTATTTGGCATATAACATATTGAACCGTATTTGGTATCCAAATTAGCATCTTTAAGAGTTATTTCTTTGAATTTACGATGAATAAAGGGTTCTAGTGTCTAGAATTACTCCAGAAAAATGTACATGAACTTGCAGAATCAGACATAAACTCCATTTTTACCGACTCTAATGTCATGATCTCATTATTAATTATCACTATATTTTCCCATAGGGTCATTTGAAGTTGAAATCAAATATTAGCAGAATATTTGATAAAAAAATATTTGAAAATTTCCAGGATCAGCATAATATAATAGTTATATATCATCTCCAAAAAAAAAATAGTTTACTTATACTTATTAAGAAGCATACCCATTAGTTATAGATTATTAAGAGCAACTTTGATGATATGTCAACTCAAAATCAGCATAATCTCTATACTCATGAATATATGAAGCCAGGGACACCAGTTATTGATAGTGGCCAAGATACACCTAATCAGTTACCAAACTTAAGTTCACAAGAAGTATATCAAGCTAATCCAATGTTTCTGCAAGGATTTGAAATAAAAAATAGAAATTTTGTATCTGAGCATAATGTTTATCCAGTTCAACAAACATACGAAACTCCTAATGTATATTATCCAATTGAAGAATACTCTCAAACAGTTCCACCCACTAATAATGGATATAATATACATCTATCTGAACCCTGTAATAGTCCCATTATTCCACTGAGTCATTATCCAAATTATAATGTACCACTTCAGATGGCACCTACCAGAAATAATTTTCAAATTTTTCCTACATCAAAACAAAAGGTATCAAAATCTAGTTCAAATCTTGCATCACCATCTTCTTCAACTTCATCTGTATCTGATAGAAGAAGAAATCTGAGATCTTCAATGACTAGTATGGATCACCATCCCGAAATTTCTAAACCAAAAATTGCAACAACATATTGGGAAGATGAGAATACTATATGTTACCAAGTAGAAGCAAGAGGAATCCTTGTTTCAAGGCGAGAAGATTCTAATTTTATAAATGGAACAAAACTTTTAAATGTTATTGGAATGACAAGAGGAAAAAGAGATGGAATATTAAAATCCGAAAAAAAGAAAAAAGTGGTTAAGGTTGGGTCAATGAATCTAAAAGGAGTTTGGATACCTTTCGAAAGAGCAGCTGAAATAGCTAGGAATGAAGGTGTAGACAATGAAGAACTTTTAGGACCCTTATTTGTGAAAGATATTTCTACTTATTTTAAAATAAAGGGATATAAACTTAAATCTGATTCCACTAATAAGAGTAACGTATTTTCCGGTAATATTAGCCTTTAAATTTGATAGCTTTTCATGGTGGCATTTCTACAATTAACTTTTTTAAAATGATTTAGAAGACATTTCTGGTTTTCTTTATGCTTAAAAAAAGTGATTAATATTTTAAGGCTATATCTAATATATTCAATTAAAATAGGTACCTAGATTTAATGTATTATTATAAAAGATTTTAAGATTCTTGCAGTGTGTCTTTAAGTATATATATTAAATGCGGTTAACTTACTGATTGTACAACCATCTTGTTTATTTTTTATCAATATGATGCAAATGAAAAATATCTTAATAGTCACATTTTCATTATGTTTTTTGATTGAAAATTATTTAAAGTCCCCCAAATCATGAGTAAATTTCGTTAATATTCATGGGCTGCATAGATATTGCGAGCATGGTTGCAAATTATTTTTTATTGAGAAAGATTGGAAGAATGAACGAATGCACAATTAACTACTAAAATAAACTTTACAGTATTACTATTTATATTAATTCATTCTAAAGTTTTATTTTGAATATTACTTCAATCTATATCTACCGAGTATATACACATTCTCTAGGAAATTTTATCTCAGGATAATAAACTAAAAAACCCAGTGCTATATTCTAGTTTTTTATATAACTAGATCTATATAAATGTAGGTGTAGATTTCAAATAATTACTAAAGTTGAACTCTTTCTTTAATTTTGCCTAATTCATTAGGGGATTCAAAACTAGCTCAGAATAAATAATTGTATATATCTTTTCTATTCTTTGAATAAAGTAGATTTCTTGGGGAAACATCTTGTTTTATAATCCACAATTATATTTCTGTCTTCATATATATATATCCATTCGTAGTTATTCTTATTCTACCAAATATTTTGTTCCATTCACAAGTCCTTTTAAAGATGAAGTCATTAAAACAGAAAAGAGTTGGTAAATAAATTAAACCATTTACATAAGATTTTCATCCTTGACCTCTGAATTTTTTTAAATTTGCTTTACCATATTATTAAATGTATAGTATTATCATAGAATAAAATTAATATAAACTACAATAAATCTACCAAAAGATGAAATCAAAACTAATAACCTAAAATTATTCCTTTTCTAGGCTTAGGTTGATAATTTATATTGAATGTAATTTAATAATCCATCTTGTTTTTATATTAATTTATAATTCATAATAGAATTGTATGTATGTATGTATGCTTATGAAAAGAATCAATATAAAAATTGAGTTAAGAAAGATTATCCTTATGTATTCAATAAAATATTTTTATAATTACTACAATTCCCTTGTTTTATTTAAATCTAGGACTCAAATCAATTAAAAAATTTTTGTTGTTGTAATAATCAGGTTATCACTTTTGTGAAGAATTAGTAATGTTATTAGCTTAATTCTTTACTTTTAGCAATATTTGATTTTTATAACATGCTTTAATATAAAGAATTAAATATAGGGCTATCTTAATATAAGACTAATTTTATTCCTTAAAATATTAAATTGGAAATATTAACACAGCATTATGAATATAACGAGTGTAATAAATGCCAAATTGTTAATCTACTGATCTAATCTTTGTATTGGATATCAATGTAATGGTAATATAAACTATTTAAATGAATTTTTAATAGAGTACTAAGGAGTAGATATAAACAAAAGCGATAGAAAAGTTGCTCTTTAGAATAATTATTTTATAACATGTCGAATCCTATTCGCATATATATAAGGGCAACATCATATCTTATTCAAAAAATAATATATATAATTATTTCTTGATAATCGATTGAAAACAGTACTTTCGTTTAGCTCAACCACTAAATTATATATATCCTAAAAAAGTGATGTGATTGGACCAAGTTAAATAGTACTGCTTTATTATGTTGAATCTATATTAGAAGAAGGATCAAATTCATTTTCATCAATAAATGATCCTTTCAGTTTATAATCTTCTGTTTTCTTTTCTTCATCTAAGTTCTTCTTAATAGTTGCTAATCTAACAACATT
This sequence comes from Schwanniomyces vanrijiae var. vanrijiae, assembly GCA_030556805.1. Classification (NCBI taxonomy): domain Eukaryota; kingdom Fungi; phylum Ascomycota; class Pichiomycetes; order Serinales; family Debaryomycetaceae; genus Schwanniomyces; species Schwanniomyces vanrijiae. The sequence goes on along the minus strand of JAKTUS010000010.1, from coordinate 130,356 downwards.
TTCTTTACCTAGAACAAATACAGGATGGAAAATGACAAATGTAATACCTGCAAGAGCTATCATCAAGGAATCTAATGTCATCAAAAATACTTCATGCGTAATTAGATAACCAGAAAACCCCTCTGCTAATTCGACAACTCTATAGACACATCTTATGTAAACACAAATAACTGCAAATGTTATAGCCAAAGGATACCAATTAAATAACTTTTTTTGACGAACAGGTATAAATTTTGGGTTGTAGAACTCATCTAAATAATCTTGTCTAAATTTTTTTGCTGATGGAGTATTAAATAAAAATTTAAAATAAGAAGTTATCGTTCTTCTGTTTAATTCTGAATCAGACTTAATAGATCTCTTATTCTTAAAATATAATCTGTTTATAAATTCAAACCAAAAGATCAAGAAAATAGACATGGCTACCACTTGGAAAACAATTCCTGCAACCATAGTGTTGGTACCAGGTTTCGTATCTGTATGATTATTAGATGCTAAACTTGCAGCTCCTCCTCCTCCAGCCTGGATTAATAACGAAGATACATCTGTTGCAATGAAAAAATATGAATACCACAATGGTTTAAGAATAGAATACTGTCTGCCATGTATGACCACCATTTGCGCAAAGATAAAGTAAACACCACCCATGATAAAAGCTGGAGCAATTGTTAGACAGACAATCTGAAGTAAATAATAATTCATATCAGTATTATCAGATAATGCTAATACTCTTCCTAAGAAACCTGCAAACTCCAAGCCATATCCAATAATGAATGTTATATTAAACCAGTGATATCTTGATTTTATAACCATAACAATATTAAATACAAATATGAAAGCAAATACTATTAAATATATGATATTAGCAGCAGCATTGATGTTTATTTGAAATAAGTTCTCCTCAAAGGCTAATGCCTTTAAATTTAATGTGGAATTAAAAATCGCTTCAGTTGCAAGACTTTTTACAGAATTAGCTGTAGCTGTAGCCAAAACTTCTTCTGCTGATATGATTGTTAATGATGCTTCTGCACCACGAGCAATTCTAGAAAGTGTAATCAATTCATATGGATCTGTTTCTGTCATAGCTCTAGAAAGCGCAGATGTAAGAGAGTTTATTAACTCACCTTCATGGCTAGTAGCTACACTACTCAAAGTAGTTGATGTAGGGATAGTTGAAGGTGCCCAAGTAGATAATAGACCACTCATATTTGGCTTACTATTGGTATTAACTGCGAATATAAATAGTATATTTTAGTCTAATTTTTTTTTAATGTACGAATATAGAGCCGATCTCGTAGCGAATGCCGATATTATTTAACTCCCAATTGAAAAAAACCAAAGTTCAAATTCGTAATTTGTAAGCATGGACATTTCAAAAAATGGTGGAAATTCAAATACTTTATTACTTATTTTTAATAGATAACTATATTCCAAAAAAATATAAATTCTGTTCTAAAATACTGGAGTTTGAAGATATCAAATTCAACCCCACTTAATCCCCAGAATTCCAGAGTAGCAAGAAGGTTTGGAGATATGAAGATCAATCTACATAAACAGTTTAAGAAATTTCAACTTGGTCGTTTCAAACTCCTTCTTGGCTTTAAGAATCTCTATGTTATATCACATGAGACTACAGATGTGAAAATAATTAGTGAGGCAGTTTCTTTTTAGGAATAAATTAGCATTCAAAAAGTGCGGACCTGTTAAAAGAACTCATGTTAATACGCATATTAAACTATGCATCTGTTAAAAAACCTTACTTCATTTTGATTAAATTTTAAAATATTTGGTTTAGATTAAATATGCATGGTATTTCAACTATTTACGAAAAGTTTTATTATACAAAATTATGTCGAAACTAAGCAGCAATGTTAGTTTGCATTTGATCATCTTCAAGTTCGTATTCAATCTCGACTCTTGGTCTCTTCTTCTTCTTGTCGTCTTTTCCAGAAGTAGATTTACGCTTACCAGAAACATCATCCTCATCGTTGTCGTTATCGGATTCATCGCCAGAAACTTCAGATTCATCTGAAGAATCATCTAACCATTTTTCCAAATCTTCCAAATCAACTAACTCATCTTCACCATCATCTTCAACATATTCTACTTCACCAAAATCACTTTCTTCGTCACTTTCTAATTCGACTTCGTCTTCGTCCTCTTCTTCTTCTTCTTCTTCAACTTCATCGACTTTACCTAATACCTTCTTCCAAATACCTTCATCAACATTCAATGGCTTGTCTCCATAGGCACCACTCTTTAATCTATCTAATAATTCCTTTTCAATGGCTTTTTCTATCTTAGCAGCAGCAAGAGCCTTTCTTTCTCTATTTTCTTCTCTTCTCTTGACCTTATGTTTAACACCAACATAATGTCTTTCCTCATCTTGTAATGCTAATCTTCTTTCAGTTATGGCAACTTGAGTTAATCTTGTCAATCTTTGCTTACATTTGTGGATCAAGAACTTTTGCCAGTATTGTAAATGGTTATCAATCTGGTCCAAAGCTTTAGAATAGTTCTTCGACAATTTAATTCTTTCCCACATTCTGGATGGCATGTGTGCTCTTTCAGCTGTCTTCATGTAAAGATACAATTTACCATCAACATTCTTAACCGTAGCATATCTTGCATTTGCTAATGGACAAGATTGTCTAGAACACAAACCAGATACGTTGTATTCATTTCTACAGAAATTCTGATCCTTTGTAGTCTTGATTTTGAATGCACAAAATTGCTGATTTATAACTTGCCAAATAACTTCGTCGGACATGCAGATAATATAGTTTTATGGATTTATGATTTAATAATATGCAAGTGTAATGAGCTTCTACTAACTTGTAACCTTAAAACTAACTGTAGAAAACTTTAAGTGAAGTAGCTTCTATTAAGATATATCTTCTGTGAATTGAAAATAATTGAAGTCTAAGCTTCTGTGTTTAATGAAGAAGTTTCTTCAAAAAAAAATAGCGATGAGTAGCACATTTTTCAAAAAAAAAGTTTGCTCATCGCTACATAACCACAGATAGTGAGAGGATTACATAAGCGTTACTTAAAGAACTACGATGGTTGGTACAATAATCTTTGGCTAAATTGAACTATATATTAAGTTCTTAGTGATATTGGTTTCTTTGGCACAGTAGGTTTGATCTTGGTGACTTTTGGTCCAATTATAGTAGGGAAATCTTTTGAATTGAGTTTATTGGCTACCCTGGAAAATGACACCATGGTCACAATGACTTGATAAGGATCCTTACGATCAAAGATGTCTACAGTCTGAAAAATTTCATCATGAGGGATACCAATGTCGTTGCACAATTGAAGAAAAAATGAAATATTTTCCATTTGTACGAAAGGCATCTTAGAACTTCTGTATTTAGAGCATGGGTTTTCAGCAATTCCCACTAGGTTTCCTAGTTTGCAAAATAACTCCCCATCTTGTAGTATATCCATAAGGTCGTAATTTCTTTTGTTGTATTCATTTATTGTGTTAGGTGGTATGGATAATATTTGAAAAATATATTGTTTGACTTCATTCTCCCTACTTTTGTATTTTTGAGTACGAGAACTCTTTAGATCTTGATCTAAATTGGTAAATGCATTTTGCTCTTTGGATGGCTCGTCTCTAAAGGCATATGACATATTAAATATCTGTATTAATTCTATAATGCTGTCTTTAATTTGTGAAACTACAACTTTGCTATATATTAATTATGTGCGAACGAGAAATTATTTTTTATATTACGAAATCAATACATATTGTGAAAAATACAGTGCTAAATAAACATATATCCTAATAGGATTAGTTGTGTAATCTCTTTTCGAAAGAGTGTAAACCATGAACACCACCTTCTAATTGGGCAGAAGCAGTTCTAAATTCGAATCTGATGTCACCGTTGTCAACACTTTCTCTTAACTTATTAATAGAATTCATACCAAGATCTTGTAAAGAGTGTTGCAAACCGTTGTATAAGTATGGAACGAATTTAGTAATAGAACCCTTATCAACAACAGCACCGGAAACACCTTGAGCAACTAAGACCTTGTCAGATTCAGAGAAGTATCTGGAGGTAGAAGCATTGGCATTGGTAGAGGTTTGTTGCATAGCATCAATAGAACCCATACCTCTGTAAGATTTTAATCTCTTACCATCACGGTAGAAGTATTCACCTGGGGTTTCGCTAGTACCAGCTAATAAACCGCCCATCATGACACAGGAAGCACCTAAAGCTAATGCCTTGGTAAGATGACCAATGTTACTGACACCACCATCAGCAATACATGGAACACCAAACTTATTGGCGAATTCAGTGACGTTATAGACAGCAGTACCTTGTGGTCTACCACAGGCCATGACTTCTTGTGTAATACAGATAGAACCAGAACCCATACCAATTCTTAAACCATCAGCACCAGCTTCAATTAATAAAGCAGCTTGTTCTCTAGTAACAACATTACCAGCAATAACTTGTAATTCTGGGTAAGTTTCCTTAATCCATTTGATCATATTTAATTGGAAAACAGAAGTACCGTTAGAAGAATCTAAAACAACGACATCTAAACCAGCTTCAACTAATAAGGATAATCTTTCCCTGTCAGAGTCTAAAGTACCGATAGCAGCACCACATAATAATTGCTTAGAGTGGAAAGATTTGGAAGCAAGTGGGTAGTCTTGGTTCTTTTGTAAATCAGTTAAAGAAATCAAAGAAACTAAGTTACCTGCCTTGTCAACAATTGGTAACTTACCCTTCTTAGAGGATCTTAATAAAGCATTACCTTCAGTTAAAGTAATACCTTGGGCACCAGTAATTAATTCCTTGGTCATAACATCGGAAACCTTGGAGTCATCATTTTCATGGAATTGAACGTCACGAGAGGTAACAATACCAAGTAATTTACCACCAACTTTACCGTTTTCTATATTTTAGTTAGTATACTGTTATTTGAAAAATATTCCTATTGGTTAAAAACATCAGTGAAACAAGTTATCCCCAACATCGTTTGATGTATAATTCGGTAGAACGAAAGTTATAAATTTAAAGTTGATCATCATATAAGAAACCTTTAAACCTCTAGGAACATGAAAAATTCAGGAAATATACATACCAGTAACTGGGAAGGAAGTGAATCCTAATTGAGCCTTTAAAGCTTTAACTTCATTAATTGTGGTTTGAGGGGAAACAACAATTGGATCATTAATAAAACCGTTTTCGTACTTCTTGACCTTCTTGACCATTTCAGCTTGTTCTTCAGCAGAACAGTTGTGGTGAAGAATACCAATACCACCTAATAAAGCCATGTGAATAGCCATGTTAGATTCGGTAACAGTATCCATAGGAGAGGAAACGAATGGAGCTTTCAAGGTGATTTTTTTGGTTAACTTTGTTTCTAAGCTAACTGCGGAAGATGGAAAATCAATAAGACCTGGCAAGATTAAGAAATCATTGTAAGTTAAACCACCAAACTTGTTAGAGTCGATTAATTCTTGGACTGATAATCCATCCTTTCTGGAGTAGTCTCTTAAGTAAGAAGTAGCAGAAGCAGCGTCGAAAACCATGATATTTATGAATTAGAAGGGCAAATTTTGCCAAAAAAAAAATTCCAAAACTTTTTCCTAGGCAGGATTTCTCGATGTATTTATACTGGATACTGAGCCTTAGAGTATTTGTGATGAGATGAAAGAAAAAAAAAAGTGAGAATTTTTCTAAAACGGCCTAATTTATTACTAATTTCGAGGTCATTTTTTACATTAGCTCAAAATTTGATGCTAGCAATGATCTTATGGGACAATATATTAATTTTTGATTAAATTTTATTATCTATAACTACGTAGACGATCCTAAATTAATTATGGATCTGGCAATGTAGTGTAGATTTGTGTAATCATTTACTGATCGAAGTCAATTTCTCGTATTATAAATTACTCTAGGCAGAGTTAGCAGGATAAAACGGGAGTCCGACCGTTAAATTTGACTTCTTTGTCATCGCATTAAGAGATTAATAACAGATGAGAACAAAAACTAAACCAGAAATTACAGTATTAATCTGGAAAATAAAATTAGAGAAGACTTTCTTTACTAAATATTGAAATATACTTGTAAATCTATTTATAGAAATAATTAGAAATCAGAATATGAATTTTATTAAAGTTTCTGTTATATGTTAGTAAATCTGGGACGAAATAATTATATTAGTATATTTCCAAGTTCAGTGTAGCGGTTCTTGTTTTAAATCTTCTTTACCGTAGTTCAAGACCATAGATATGGCAGGACAAGAATCATCATTAAGGAAATATATCATATTATACGATTATATACATACAATTAGATATAGTTTTATAAAGAGAAGGCTAACTAAAAAGATTTTTATTTTTTGGGTTATAAATAGAGATTAAATCCGGGTAACTTTTGTGTTAGTTTCATTTAGGTACAGTTAGCTTGTAATTGGAGATTAGATTTACTACTATAAACACCATCTAAATTGTAGAGGTCAATTCTATATAGGGAATATTTATTTCTATTGAAAATTCATTTATTCGATTTAGATAAGTATTAATAAATAAACAATGTATTAAGATTTTTAGTCTACATCTAATAATTAGAGTTTTTTAATGACGTAGTATATGAACATAAAATGGAAGATTTTTCATTATAAATTATTCAATTAAGTACAATTTTTTTCAAATCATTTCAACTTTAAATTACAACTTGATTATTTATATACAATAGAATAATATTTTTTTTATCTTAGTTTCTGAATATTTAATCACTATTCATAAAGTCCGTATTTTACAAAGATGTTCTTCAAATCAATAATTTTCAATACATATTATGGTGGATAATAGAAGAATATTGTCTTGTTGTTGTATTGACTAATAAATAATAAATAATAGTTTAATGAAAATTTTCTAGAAATCTTAATTTTGATAAAATTTGCGACAAATTTTACAATTGCTAAAAATACTTATAAAAAACATATTTTCTTCCTAGAAACAGAGATATAAAAACTATAATGCTCTCCTATAAAAAAGGTAAATCAGAAATCAATAAAAGAGAAGGAAGATAATACCATAGAGAACCAATAATTCTCTTAATATAATAAATTGTAAATAATGATGGATAACGGCACAACTCTTGCTTATATATACAAATTTTAATTGTTGTATTCACCGCTTATTCTATGTGTTCCTTATATTCGAGTAATGAAATAAAAAAAAAAATCACTTAGCAGTTCCAATTTGTTGTTTTTCTTGTAAATCTCTAACATAATTTTCAATTCTTTCCCATCCTTCTTTTCTTGCTTGCTCTCTAATCTTTTGTTCCTCCAAAGATTGATGGTATAACATTGTACAGTGGTCATAAAGAATAGGGTTATGATCCATGAATATCTTTAAAGCACCAAATGCTAACAGATGAATACTCCTATTCCAGTTTGAAGTTGCTGAATTATGAGGTGGGATACCTGACCCAAACTCTTCACCATTTTGTGGAGAAGAAAAGGAATCGTAATACTCCTCATCAGTCATATCATTCATATTACTCATATCATGTGGATTGTTTAATTCACTTAAAATTAAACCGTTGTCAATCAAATTACCATTTGCATCAGTAGGAGCATTTGGATTTTCTAATAACTTTTGTTGAAGAAGGCCATTAGCAATACCTGGCTGAGTAGCATTAGTCAACTCATATAATGATGCAAAAATAATAGGTAAAACAACTTCTGCATTTTCTGTTATTAAGGTTAAAAAGTATTCATTTGACCAATAACATAATACTTTTTCACTAACTTGGAAATGTGGAGAAGAAATACATTTTGAGAGCTGTGCAAATAATGGGATTTGGATCTTTAAAAATTCATTTGGTTCCATTACTTCAAAGATATCTTCAATCTCATTTAAAAACATGACTTCTTTAGGTGAATTAATCTTTGGCCAATATCTCAAAAGTCCCATAATAACATCTTCAGTTAAAGATGGATCCTTTTCTAAGAATTGGACAATACAGTATGCCAATTGGGGATGGTAAAGAGACAAACTCTTAACTTTATGTAATGGAATTAAAACTCGCACGAGAAAAATCTTGTGTTCTTCCTTCAATGGTAATGCAAAACCGTTAATAATTGAACCTAAGATTTCTAATAATTCACCAATACCATTAAATCTCTCAGTTTCATATACAAATTGAAGAAAAACATTATTGATAGACTTTCTGATAAAACTTCTTAAACTTAAGAACTTACCATAAATTCTGTGCAAAGTTGTTTTCAAACTATCTCTTTCTCTTGGATCTTCACTATCAAAGAGTTCAAGAATTCTTAAAATAAAATCATGATCAATATATTGTTTTGCAACTTGATGTTGGAAATCTGGCAGTTCAATAAATCTTAAAAAAAATTCATATACAGCTTGCATATGTGGCCAGGCTAATTCATTAACAGGCTCATCTTCATCAGGATCGTATAAATCACCAACTGGATTAACTGGAGGTGGAATTGGTCTAATTAAATTTTTTCTGAACATTTGTACAACATGTTCATACATTTCATCAGTATATGTGAATCTATTATTAGAAATGAAATGAATTAATTCTTGTAAAGTGATTCTCTTTATCTCTTTACCCCTAAGGTCATTAGTTGGATCATTGAAATCAAACATGATATTACATTGTGCAACCTTTTGAAGGAAAAGAGAAATTTGTTCTTCAGGTAAAACCTCGTCAAAATTTGGAAGCTTTACAATATCTTGATATCTTTGTGAAGTAGAAGGTTCGAATCTTGAAGATGAATGCCTCTTTGGTGTCACAATTAGATCTATATCAAAATTCTCCTTACTTGGTGTTGAGATATTTAATTGGAATGGATGTGGTACTTGTTGGCTATGTTGCGCCTTTGCTTCATGTGTAGAAGCCACTGGGGAAGATATAGGTGATGTAGGTGTTGGTGTAATAGGTAAAGTAGCACCAGTTGCAGACAGAGGGCTGTGTCTTCCATCATTAATAACAATCTTAGGTGAGTCTTGTTGCTTCGGCAGGTCATTAGGCAATGCTGAAAATGGAATAGTTGAGCCACCAGAACCAGCTGAAGCACCAGAAGAATTTGACTTTATCAGAGAAGAAGAAGAAGCATTCTTAGAATTTCCAGATTGCTTCTTTGACTCCTTACTTTCCTTATGTTCTTCACTTTTCTTATCTCCTTTCTTACTAGAAGATTGGCTTTTACTTCTTGAAAGCCTGTTTTTGAAACCTTTCATCATCTTGAAGGTAAGATATTATTAGGTTTTTGACTGATCAATTGAAATAATCTAAACAATGATCAATATTTCTTCTTATATAAAACGTAATTCTTAATATTTCCACTTATAATAGATTGATTTTCTTCTTTCAATTCAAATTCAGCTCAATTGAATTCGTGGTATACGTAGCAACGAAATCTGGACAAGTTGTTAAAGTTTCCAATTATGTCTTTGACTCAAACAATGATTGAATCAAATTAAAACTAAATCAAATTCAGATTTAAACTACTGTCAACGTTGAAAATGTGTTTTCAAATAGATGCTTGTTTCACCTTTTCAATAGATTAATATGGGTGAGCTTTTTTGGGGAGTTACGATAGTGGATTCATGACCAAAATACACGACCGAATTCTATTAAAACACGACTTGTTATTGTTTGTGAAAATCAAGCCACACACAATAATACACGGTACTATTTACATTTTATATTATATATACCTACATATACCCTTATAAACTACTATGTATAAATGGTATTGGATTAGTCAACATTAGGACTTTTTTCTGTAATTGTGAAATCTCGAAAAAAAAAACAAGGTATAGCCTATATAAACTCCGCACGAAATATTGAACTAATGAGATGTGTGTAAAACTATAAGTTGGAATAGGATCTAATTAACTGGTGAAAAGAAATATATAATTTTCGGGTGCAGTTTTATGAATTTATATTAATTCCAAATCATGCTTTTTCCTGTTCAATTCGTAGCTTAAGAAACAATTCCAACCTATGCTAAAGACATTTACACTAAGTAACCTCATTTGGACTGGTATAATATAGAAATTAGCAAGTTGGAACAAAGGCCAAACCATCCAATTAGTAGTAACTGTACTGAACCAGTTTTTTTGTAAATTTGCTAGGGCATATTCCCAAACATTCTCCTGCAATTCTAACATACTCATTATTGAATAGTACATGGGAATACATATGAATGGGGCAAATATTAGCTGATCATAAGCAACGCGAGAAAAAGTATCATAAACATGTAATTTTGTAGAATTATAAGTTGCTCTATTACTGATTAGTGGTGTTTTTAATTTGGCCAAGAACTTATACCATTTATCACCTATTGGTGCAAAGAAAATGGATCCAAATGTAACGGCTCTCAACGTACGGAAATAATCATATTCTACCTTCTTTTCGGAGAATAGAGATTGTGCTAAGTAGTCACCAGTACCAAATAATAAACCTGTAGTTAAAGAGTTGGCCAAAAATGGACTTCTAAGTATAAATTCATTATATCTTCTAAATATGGTAAACATATTTAGATTAGCATAGTATGTAATCTGTAAGAATATTTGGAAAAGTATAATCTTTCTCATCTTTGATCTATGATATAAAACAAACATACTGCATATAATGAATAAAATTTCCTAGATAAAAGCTTTTTGATAAATATGTCAAATAAAAACCTTATTTTCTTATTTAATCCAGTTCGCTAGAATTATAATTTGGATTATAACCTATTTTTCTAAAATTATTTTTCAATTGTATAGTATTCCCTTGATCTATATGAAGTAAATAAACTAAAAGAATTCTATAAAGAATTAGAACACATATGCTAAATGGTATTATAAATTAATTGTAGTATATATATATCAAATTCTCTGTTCATATTTTTCTGAAGTGTAAAAAATAAGAAAAACTAGATATCATTCATATAGTTCAAATTTTTTCTAATTTCTATATGGTATTGTTTTCCAACTCTATTAATCCAGAAGGGTCCCTAAATGTTCTAATTATGGCCAACGTATAGTCCTGTATACTATCACTGGTCAGTAAATAGGAAATAAAATGTGTGTAACGAATATATAATGCTTAAATGACTTTAAACCTAAGTCAACTAAATTTGATTAATGGGTATTTTCGGAATATATATATCTAAGAGTAGACCATAGTAATTTCTTGTTCATCATCTTGAATATCAACCAATTCTTCAATCTTATGACCACTTCCTTTACCATGTCCCAGAGTATTGTGGACGAAACTTAAGAAACAATTCCATCCGACAGACCATATATTGGAACAGAAAATTCTCAAATGAACTGGGACGAATAAAAGATTACACATTTGGAATATAGGCCATACTGTCCAGTTTGCCTTTAAGACATTCCACCAGTTGTTACGAATTTTTTCTATAGCAAGTTCCATAGCGTTTTCATGCATGGCTAAGTGACACATTGAAATATTATACAAAGGAATCCACATTAATCCCGGAACAAAAAGTTGATCAAGGGTAACTCTGTATAGAGAATCAAAAAAATGGATCTTTTTTGCAGACCAGATATTTCTATATCTATCTATCATAGGATTTCTGATCTTTGGTAATGTCTTAATACTATATTTCACATTGATCGGAGCGTGAATGAAAAATCCGAATGTCATCGCTCTTAAAGTTCTTGCCTTATTGTACTCAGATTCGCCATTTTCATTATGTACTGGGAAGAAGAGCTGAGCTAACCCATCACCAAGACCAAAAAGTACACTAGTGGTGACCATATTAGTCTTGTACGTGTGTTCCTTAAGTAATCTATTGTAAGTTGTAAAAAAAAAAGTCATGTCTACTGTCTATCAGTGCTATTATCTATGATATGTTCTTATTACAGTGCTAGATTATTGTCAACTTTTGTAATATTAGATTGAATATATACTGTTTTATCTTTTCAAAAAAAAAAAAAAGATCGGCTTTTAATATCCAAGACGTTTTTTAAAATAATATAGATAGGGCTTTTTTTCCTTCACAAGACGTTTTTCCATATATCTCGCGAATATGGAAGTAAAGTTAATGACTAATTTAGGATGAACAAGCGAGAGTAACTACATGACTAAGCAGTTACATAACAAAAAGTCATATTTCCTACTTAGGCCTTAATATAAACAGTAATAAGAATGGTGGCTGGCTTAACTGTCCACCTGGGAGTTTGTGTAACAATTGCTCTCGTTTGATCACCCCTTTTACCAAATAAGCAACATGTGTTTCATGGTATATATCCCCTTAATCGCCAGGCCGCTGAAATATTACTGAGAGCGAGTTAAAATTTTTTTTATTAACTAGAAATTGAACTACTAAAATGCACAGAACCTACTCTTTAAGATCCCAAAGAGCCCCAACCGCTGCTCAATTACAATCTCCACCACCACCAACCTCTTCTACCAAGTCTAGATTCTTCGGTAAGGGATCCATCTCTCACTCTTTCCGTAAGTCTGCTGCTGGTGCCTTAGGACCAGAATTATCCAGAAAGTTGGCTCAATTGATTAAGATGGAAAAAAACTTAATGAGATCCATTGAAATTACCTCTAGTGAAAGAAAGGAAGTTGCTAAACAATTATCCTTATGGGGTGAAGCCAACGATGACGATATCTCTGATATTACCGATAAGTTAGGTGTCTTAATCTACGAAGTTGGTGAATTAGAAGATCAATTCATCGATAGATACGATCAATACAGAATCACTATGAAGTCTATCAGAGATATCGAAGGTTCTGTTCAGCCATCTAGAGAAAGAAAGCAAAAGATCACTGACCAAATTGCTTACTTAAAGTACAAGGACCCACAATCTCCAAAGATCAATGTCTTAGAACAAGAATTGGTCAGAGCTGAAGCTGAATCTTTAGTTGCCGAAGCTCAATTATCTAACATCACCAGAGACAAGTTAAAGACTGCTTTCAACTACCAATTCGACTCTATTAGAGAACATGCCGAAAAGATTGCTTTAATTGCTGGTTACGGTAAGGCTTTATTAGAATTATTAGACGAATCTCCAGTCACTCCAGGTGAAACTAGACCAGCTTACGATGGTTACGAAGCTTCTAAGCAAATTATCATTGATGCTGAAAATGCTTTAGCTTCCTGGACTTTTGACTCTGCTGTTGTCAGACCAACTTTATCTTTAGCTGCACACGAAGAAGAATACGACGACGAAGAATTAGCTGATGAAGTTGAAAACTTACAAGTCACCGAAAAAGAATGGGAAGAAGAAGATAAGGTTGCTGCTTAATCTTATTTGATCCATTGACTTTAATTCTTTATACTGTATTGGTTTTAAAATTATATTTTCTTAAAAAAGGTTTGTTAGCTACAAATGTATTATAAATTAATAATTGCTTTATGTGATGATAGGTACTATTGTATAATAGTATCAGTGAGTCTTTGTTGTGCGTTTGTCTTTCTTCCTTTTATATCTGGAAATTTATAGTAATATATTGTTTTTCTAAAATGCTTTTAATATATTTGCCCTTAAAGAACAATTTTATTGCCGTATCATTTTTCTCAATTTCTTATAGAAAAATTGATGTGATTTTGACTCGCGACTTTAGTCAGTAAGAACAAAACAAGATTGCCGACGTAGGAAGGTCGGACTTAGAGTGAGAAGGATGTGACCTCCCAAATTACTAAATTAGCTATTTCGGCTATTGCCTGTCTACATGAAATTTCACTATCGGTTAATTTCTACAACTCTAGAACTAGAATTTTTACATCATCATACCTCTTCAAGACTAAACTGTTTCTGAATTGTCACACACAAGATGATGCAATTGTTAATGATAAAATAATTTCTTATATAGAAACTAACTTAACCACTACTTTATTCTCTATGCAAATAATAGCCTATTTCTCTCTATGTATAATTTGATAATTCCTGGCGACATGTAAGCTGGATTAGCATTATTGCGTGCATTTATTTCTTTTAACCCTTAGACGACGCTTGACATAAAATTTTCATCCCGGTTGTCAATGTCAATGATAAGATATCGACCATGCGCAATGATCATTGAGCGGCTCTAATTGCGAGTGCGAATTTCTGAATTTGTGGAACTCTTGAAATTTGGCTATACTTGCGTGCTTATTGTATTCATGCTGAGGTTGGGGTTGAACCTCCGGAATACGTGTAATTACACAAAGACACGGTGGTACCAAATTCTCTGATTTGTTGTCAAGATAGTATTATGTGGAATTGAAGAGGCCACGACCCAGGAGATGGTGTCAATATTATACAAACAGCAAATGTGTAGGTAAGGAATAGTATTCTTTAATAGTAGAGTGGTAAATCTTTGAAAGATAGTAATTGAAACAGAGATTCGTAACATAAGTACTGGAGACATATAATACATATTGGCATTTTGAATTGAGAATAGCCTGAAAAACACTCACGAAAGACACATAAGTAGTCTTCAAAACACGAATCTGGAGGGGTCGACCAAAACAAAACAGCGACTTCATACTTTACAAACTCTATTGCTTTCGTCTAAGCTTAATCTTAAATACGTTATAACAGGATTGTTGATAATTATAACCAACACAGTGTGAATAAGAATGACTAACGATTTTCTACAATCGTCGCCTTCACGGAATCTTATTGATCCGGTGATTTACAATTTCAATGACAATCAACAAGATAAATCGAATGATTCGCATCATGCTCCAACACTGAGTACCCAACACAAATCAACACTTACACCGTCAGGAGTAAAGTTCCATGACAACAATAATCTTTCTGGATGGACTCCACTCATAACAAAGACCATGTTTACTGACCAGGTTCCATCATTCAACTCTACACCAAATAGATTTTTGGTGACAACCCAACCAAATGGAGAGTATGATTATTCACAAGGGTTAAATTTGACCCCTTTTTTGAATCAAAACATGGGTATAATCAATAGCAACCAGTCAGCTTCTCAAAACATTACACCATTTCATGACAAAACCTTACAACTAACTGATTTTTTCATTGATTCTCCAATTAAACACAGTTCTTCAAAGGATCTAGATTCAGGAACATCATCAATTTCTAGAATAGTTGGAGATAAGCATAACCTGAAACAACTAGCTCAAAACAAAGTTGTTCAAAAGAGATCAATTACACAATTAGACACTCCTCAAAGACAGCCACATAAGTTATCAGTTATTTCAAAACCAGACCAAGAAGAAGACGATGACGACGAAGAAAAAGAAGATAATGAAAATGAATTAGTGGATAAAAAGAATGAAGTTAAGAAGGAATTCTTCCAAACACCGTCTAAGGGTCCATTGAAAGATATTTCAAATAAAACTAAAACACCAAATATTTTAGGTAAACCAAAAGAATTTACAACACCAGCACAACCTACAGAAAAATCATCACCATCAACTGTAATAATGTCTAGTGCAATAAGATCACCAGAAAATAAAGCTCAAATACCTTTGAATGAACCACAAAGCCCAACACCTCTAAAGGAAAAACTTAAAATGAACAATCTAGAAGAAAGCCAAAGATTAATACCTGTTATGGGTGTTTTCTCTGAAAAGAAAACAAAACCACTACCCAAGACTGATGCCACAAAACTTTCTTCTGGATATATCAACAATGGAACAAATGGAACGAAGAATAATAAAGCACAGATGCAAGCAGGTATGAATAAGTTTCAAATTGTATTTACTGATGTTCATACATTAATGAATAATAAATCAAAAACTAAAAAATTGAACAATAAACAAAAGAAGAACCAATTAGATGCAAATGACATGAAGAATGAAAATAAGTTATTGAAAACAAACTTCGTTGATCAACTGGAAACCTTAGGTTTGCCTCAAGTTGCCTCAAAACAATCATCACAATCATCATCTATATATGGTACTCAATCACAATCAGCACCTTCAATTCAGGATCACAACACAAGTATGAACTCTACTAAGGAATTGAGTATTATTTCAGGAAATTCAAGCCATTTTAATTTGACAACCAACACAGACCATATGTCATTCGATATGGGTGGTTTGTCTTCTACTCCTAATTCAAAATATTTGTTAGACAAGATGCTCGAAAAGCCTTCGCCTCAATCTCAAAACATGTTGAATCAAGTAAACTATTATATGCAACAACAATTTTATTCCATGCCACCCCCAAATAAACAACAAGAGCATCAAATGACCGGACCTCAATTCCAACAACACCAACAAGCAATGATGATGATGATGAGTACTCCACAACACCAACACACTTTAAATTATGGAAATCTATATCATTCGAATAATGATATCTCACCAACCTCGAACCATAATGATTCTATTTCGGATAGACACATTAATTTCCAATAATGTTCCCGTAATTTAACGACAGCATCAAACATGGATAACTAACCAGTAATCATGGTGTTTACATTGAACGGTTATATTTATCTTTTCAGTTCAATAACCTGGGTATTATATTACTCTTTATATTTTATATTTTGTGCATTTAGATTATTGTACGTGTTACTATCTTTAAATGATATTCCTATTTACATTTATCAAATACAATTTATGCAAAAATTCTTATATAAAATAATTTAGACATTAGGAGGCAATAAGAATGCGCTTATGACATGCGGTCTTTCTGTTGCTAATACATCATAATTTTGGGCAGCATTCTTAGAGTCACTGACTTCTAATTGAATTCCTAAATTAGAGAAGAATCGTCTATTTGATTCCACAAGAACTCTTGGCTTTTTACCTAAACCAATTACTAGGATTTCAGGTTTTGGATGAACTTTTTCAAATATTTTTAATACCTCTTTTTCATTAAATTCTACCATAAAATCATTAACAAACTTAAAACCATCATTTCCTAAATTTACCTCGAAAGTCTCACTATCTAATAATATAGTACCAATAATATTATTATTCTTATCAGGACTTGTAATCAATAAATTGTTTGCAAGGTAAAAGCCATTAGACTTCACACTTTCTATGTAATTGATAGGCTTTTCAGAATATAATAAAATATCATTCTTTTTAATTAAATCGGCTGGATTAGTAGTAGTTTCACCTTTTCCTGATGGGGCTTCTAATGGCCTCCTATTAATAGTTTTTGTTCCCCCAAAAAGATTTGGTTTAAAAGCAGAAGTTGAAAAATACTTTAATCTTTTAGAAAGTAAAGGAAGTCTGGATTTTGTATTCATTGTTATTTGGTCAAGATTTACACTAGTAAAACCTTCAATAATTCTTAGATTTGATACTAGGAAAGTCGTGCGCAACAACTAAACTAATTTAGTACTTTATGATGATCTTGGAGAAGACAAAACAAAACTGAATAAATAAATAAATAAATAAATGGATATATATATATATATATATATATATATAATATTTATAAAGAACTAAAAGGTATATTTTAAGTAAATATTAAATTTAAATTGCTTTGAAAATTCTTTTATTTCCTCTTTCGATCATTAATATTTAAAATTTAAACTTCGTCTTTAACCAATGAATTGATTGAAAGGGTAAAGAGTTGGATTATCATTCATTTAAAATTATTTTATCTATTAGGCCCTTCATATATAGATATCATTTTATTGCTTTTTTATGATTAAATTAATTGAATTAGTAGTTATCAATACTATTATTTTCATATTTATTTATAGCTGCAAAATTCTATAGTGTAGCAACTGATACCTCCATAAAGACATGGTTATTAACATAACTTAAATTTTAGAGTAACATCTATTTTAAATAAATAGACCTATACGACTATATGATATGTAAATAATATCTGCAAATAATATCTGTAATTGTATCTCATGTATGAAAAATTATGTCTTTAGAGTTAAAGTAGCAGTCCATGAAATTACTACAAAATGGTATAAAATATTTAGGCCAGCTTGATCTTTTTTCTTTCAGATTCGATTTTAGTCTTTATTGCATTAGAGCACTTTTCCCTAATTCCCCTTTTGTATTCTGCTTCTACGCCTAAGTCAGAATTAGATGAGTTTGTGCTGATAGATGTAGGTGTCATTGTTTGCAAATTGTTTATAACAGGTGAATTGAAATCTAATTTTGGAGGAGGAACTCCTTTTAATGAGGCAGTATGAGAGTACGATCTCAAATCAGCTATAGATTTCCTAGGAGACAACAACCTGGGCTTAGTTGGAGATACTGATCTAATAGAGTTCATTTTTAACTTAGCATCGTCATTAGAAAATGATGCACTAAGATCCGACATAGATGTGGCTGATTTCAATGTTTTTGGCTTTGATACATTGTTTTTTACCACAGGGTATTTCTTCATATATTCGTCGGAAATTCTATTTAATTGGGTTTCGAGCGCCAACTTTCGAAGATATATTTTGATAATTAGTGCCTTTTCATCTTCGGTGATCGTGATAGCTTCTGCTGGTTTGTCTGTACGAGCACCATCAAGAACTTCGTGGACAGAGGCCAATGCAAATTCGTATCTAGTAGAAATGTGTAATGAATGCTCCTCATATAGAAATGAAGATGCTAAAATATTAGCGATTGTGTTGACAGTAGTGTTTTCGATAGGTAATTTTGTGAACCTGTAATTGGTGATTCTTCTGTCCTTGTAGTCATAGAACGCAGGAAAGTCACCAATTTCGTTTACAGATCCTCCCTTCACTGGAGAGCTAGGCCGTGACAAGTTTGCACTGGGATATTCAGAGAGAATGCAATATGATCTAAACTTATTCTTTATATAATCAACGAGAACCCGGTATTCGTCATTGATTAAAAGCATCTGGAACTCCTTCACATTGTACATTGTATCTAATTTCAGATGATAGTTACTGGATGTATCATTTACACCTACAGGTGACCCATTGACTTGTTTTAACTGGTTGTTGGGCCCCAAAAATGGTGAAAGTTTGTTGATCTTCAACCGTTTAAAGATGTACAATAATGATTTGATTTGCAAATCCACCGAATCATGACCCCGTCCCTGTTTAAATGTGGGTATTGAAACAGTCTTATTTGATGTACTTCCGAATAGATTACCAAAGTTCATTCTAGAACCCTAATTTCCCATACTAATATACATTTACATTAATGTTAACAAAAGAAAATGAGAGTAACACAAACAGAAGTCGTAAATCTCATTATCAATTATACTCGATTGGATAATATAAGGAAAAAACTTGCACATCAATGTCGACACAATCAGGTATAATTGCTTCACCAGAGCTCTTAAATGAGTTCAGGGAGTTCAAAGGGGATGCATTGATCATTAAAATCAACAGTGAAAATACACAATTGGTTCCAGATACACAGTTCAAACCAGGTGGATCTTTGGGATTATCTGCTACATTAGATGAAGTTAGAGAGTATTTGGAACATAGTTATCCAGCCCCAGCATACATTATTGTGCGTATTCCACAAGAAGGCTACAGTTTCATTAGTTTTGTTCCGGATGTTGCACCTATTAGACAAAAAATGTTATACGCTTCTACCAAAAATACGTTGCTCACAACATTGGGATCCAATAATTTCATTAAGAGCCAGGTGTTCTCATGGACGGATTTGGATGAAATTAGCTACACTCATTACAAGTCAGCTACTAATGGAACTAATGATGCAGCAATGACAGAATCGGAAAGAGTCATGAATGAGCTCGACTCCTTGCAAGCCATGTCATTAGCAGAATCTAAGGGACCTTCGGTTTTTCAGAAAAAATTGGCCTCCATGTCTTCTAATGACAATCTTTTGTTTGAATTTAGTGAAAAACTTACCCAAAAACTTAATGAAGAGATAAAAACTGGATCAGGAGATAATAATGTCATTATATTTAACATTGAATTACCTAATGAAATATTTAATTTGGTTAGCTTCAAAGAGTCAATTCCTGTTTCCCAATTAGTTAAAACCATTGAGGATTCAAATAGTCCTGCTGGTCCTCGATACATTGTATACAACTATGATTCTGATAAATATGCATTTATCTACACTTGTCCATCAGGATCAAAGGTCAAAGAAAGAATGGTTTATGCATCCTTAAAGAGAGGTTTATATACACATTTAAAGAGTTTATTTGAATCTAAACAAAAGGTCTTGGATAAATCATTAGAAGTTGGTGATATCGACGAAGTTGAAATCTCAGAGTTAGGAACACAAGAACCATCGACTTTAACTAATACTAATTCTGGTACTAGAAATGGATTAAAATTCAATAGACCAAAAGGTCCTCGTCGTAGATAATTAGACTACATATAAAACTGTAAAACTATAAAAATATTATACTATGTACTTTTTCAATTCTTCATTCACGAATCCGTCCACGATCTTTTTTAGAGTATTATCGTCATTGAATATATCTTCAATTTTTTTCATGTTTACCAGGCGGTCTTCTAACCTTAAGTTAGAAATATAGTTATATATCTTTCTGGATACATTCTTATTGATAGTAATATAACATTGTTCATTGGGTATTATTACCTCAGGCTTCACTATAGTATTTTTGTTTATCGAATTGTAGAAGGGGTGTAGTTTATTTCTAACATGCTTTTGTATTTTGATTTTTTGGTCTAAACTAAGAATGTATTCTTGTTTTTTTTGTTCTGTAGAAGAACTATTATCAATTATATTCAAACTCAGACCCAGCGAGCTGGCAGCCAGTACCAGTCTCTCCTTAGATAATATTAAGTTTTCAAAAGATCTTTCTTTATGATTAATTTTTCTTTGATCATTGTTATTCAGAATCTGTTTAATTAAACCAGAAATTCTTGTACTTGTTTGTTTACTTTCAACCAAAGGCTGAGAAGTTGGGGTTTCTATAGGTGTAAGTTTTTTTCTTCTTCGTCTCGTTATATTTGTAGAATTTTCTTTTATAGTAATTGTACTAGAAATATCCCCCGACTTGGCATGTTCAAATAAATTCCAAGATTGAGCTTCATCTTCGGTTAATTTCTGGTTAATTTCAAGTTCCTTTCTTAAAAGAACACCACCATTGATAATTGGCTTGCTTTTTAAAATTGTATTGTCATATAAAAAGTCGTCATCTAATTCATCATTTTCATTATGTATAATTAGTCCTGGTTTACGTTTGTCTAATAAAGGTATATTTGAATTGTCCTTTATTGTACGCAGATTTTTTGACACTCGGGGTATTCTATTTCTGGATGTTCTTGTTCTAGTATGGTCATTTCGTAGAAAAAGATGGAAGTTATTTTGTGGGGCAATCCATTCTTGTTGATAATCACATATTGGACAGAGCCATGTTTGCTCTTCTTCAGTTCCAATCAATCTTAAACAATTCATATGAAATTGGGCATTACATGCACCACACATTAACATTTCTCTGGATGCAAATCTGTAGTCAGAACTTGAGCATATGATACAAATTCCGTTATTACATACCTGTGAGTTGGTAGCATCCATTTCAATTTCATTTGGCACCACAAATTCCCGGGGAATATGGTTTATAGCATCATTTTCTAATAATTTATCCTGAATTTCAATAGATCTGAGAGTCACAGCTGGTTTATTTTTTCTTTTCACTTCGATCTTGTAAAATAGCTTACGACAAGTAGGACAAGTATTGGAATTAGAGGACCATTGTAATACACAATGATCGTGATAATAATGACCACATGGTTGAATTATACCGATCAAAGTATTTTCCTTTATAAATTCTAAACAAATAGTGCATTCTTCTTCCTTCTGTGTCATAATTGCCAACTGGATATTCTAGCTTATCTTAAGATGACCTTCATACATCAACAAATTCCTCATTGATTAATTTGCAATTAGTGCGAACTGATAAAAAAACTACAATTTATCAGGTTTAATTATCGAGCCCATCGCAACAGTAATAAGATGTCAAGACATCAATATGATCTTGTACAATGTATGAAACAGCCTGGGAGTTCTTTTGGATTGTTATGTCCTCTGTGTGATGGAAAATGTCCTATTTGCGACTCATTAGTGAAGCCTACAACAAAAGTAAGAATTTGTCATGATTGTTCGTTTGGACATTTAGCCAGTAAATGTATACTATGTGGTAACAACTTAGGAGATAACAATGAATTTGCATCGGCCGCTTACTACTGTTTAGAATGCGTAAGATTAGAAAAAGATAGAGAAGGATGTCCACGAATTGTTAATGTGGGTAGCTCAAAGACCGATATGATTTTTAATAAGAAAAAGGCTACAGGATCAACGAATAAGTGATGAATATATATAGTTAAATTTTATAGGTTAAAACAAAATAAATATCATATACTGTATAAAATAATAATCATTATAATGGTGAAAAAATGCAAATACGTTTCGTTAACGAGAATTATTTTGGATTCTTGCAGTTTCGATACTCATGTCAACTACTGATTTTAATCCATCCTTCCATCTCTGATTTAAATAGTCATTAACTGGTTTAAAATCGGATAATTGTCTTCTTTTACGCTCTGAGTTTATGTCATCAATTTTTTGTCTCTTTTGGTTGATCGTAACGTTATACTCTTCACATTTACTCTGTAAATCATGAAGAACTTGGGACTGAAGAGAAGATAAAGATTTTTCGTTATGTTTTAGGAGATCTAGATTTCTCTCTTGAATCATGGAATATGACAATGTTGTATACATGTTATTATAATTTATGCTATCATCTTCTGGATTAGTAAATTCAGAATATCTGGTCAAATCTACACCTCCTCGAATTATATCACTATTCTGTACCTCTATAGTACTATAGTCTTTCATATTAGTGTCTTCGTCATCATCTTCATCTTCGTATCTTTCTATTTCGTGTAATAATGATGGTCTGTTTCTATGATTAGTTAATGGTAGGATTTGATGTACAATTGGATGCAAATGTGTTTGACGGTAAGTCTCATCAGTTTGACTTAATTCATCCGCCACTAATCTTTCCACTTCACTTATAAGGTCTGGAGGTATTATTTCATCAACATCTATAACCAAAGTTAGTAACTTCCCAGAAAAATAACATTCTTTAATTAGTTAGCAATACATACATGGTAAATATTCTGAAAGTTCGTTATTTATGGTTACCATTACACAAGTAACTTGTTAGTTGAAAGAGTTATAATGGCAAATGAAATTCTGCTTATATTGATTTACTCAAAACTTATCAAAAATAATTTCTCCGACCAGTCATGCGTGGAAATGTAAGCCGATATAATAAGATGGGGACCCACGACTACAAATGAGCCGTATGAATGGCAGTTACAAAAAAAAAAAAATAATACAAGATGAGTTTATTACAATACACAAATAGTTTTCCTAAGTATGATTCAGATTAGGGATGATTAGCTTATTTGTCTAAAACGTCAGCATCGTATCTTTGCTTGAACCATTGGATAGTGTCTTCCTTGTTGGTCTTGTGAGCGTTACCAATAACACTTCTAGCTCTCTTTCTTCTGGTGATTCTGGCACCAGCTCTACCCATGACAACGTAGAAGTCCATACCGTAAATACCGATACCTGGGTCGTACTTGATACCTAAATCAATGTGTTCATCAATACCGAAACCGAAGTTACCAGTTTCAGAGAAGTTTTTGGTTCTTAATTGGTATTCCTTGACCTTTAAACCTCTTTCTAAGATTTCTTCAGCCTTTGGACCTCTGACAGTAACGTGAACAGCAATCTTTTCGTTTCTTCTGATACCGAAAGTTCTAACAGTGTATCTAGCCTTAGATTGAACTGGAGTTTGACCAGATAATTGTTCTAAAACCTTAGAAGCTCTGGTTAATCTGTCACCGGATTCACCGACACAGATGTTTAAGACTAACTTTTCGATATGCAATTCACGCATAGGATTTTGAGCTTTAGCAGACTACAAAAATGTTAGTATAGAGTTCTTATGTTATTTTAGTTTATGAAAACGATATTTCTTTATTTTTTTAATCTTGATTGTTGCAATTTTTAGTACTGGTTTTGTAGATATTGAAATTTCCATTACAAAATAATTCTTTTTTAGAATATTTTTCAACATTTCTATTAGCCAACAAATTTAAATCAAATTAAAAACCACAATTCAATTAAGTATCATTCTCACTTATATCAAAGAGCCCACATCTATATCGTCTATCATTATTAGACCGTGCTATCACATACCATTTTAGCTGTTATTATTTGATCTATTTTACTAAGGTTCGTTAGTATAAAGCGAATTACAAAAATTTTTCAGTAATAGCACTAGCAGTCTCACACCAAGATGGTACAAAAAAATTGTTTTGGTACATAGTACACGACCAACAGATGTTTTTGTGTAATGTTTATCCATAGTTGGTTATGCACGTGCAATAATGTTCTATGAGGGTTATTACCCTATAGCTCCTTATGAGCATCTTTCATTTAGTTTCCATAATCTCAATATGGAGATCGATTACGCTCTTTATCAATTATCGAGTATCAAATCAATTATGCTTATTATTATATATTGCGAATTGGATTTTAGAAAATTGTAAATATATGTATCTAAGTAGGATCTAACCATCGACGTTGTTAAAGGACTTTTCTTTTTCCTTGATGTCCCAAAAGATGTCACCAACATTGTGGTTTCCGTGATAAACCCAACCAGATTCAGTAACATGGTACAAGTTAACAGAACCACCAGAATAAGCGTCTCTATGTGCAGCAGCTAAAATACTTCTCTTACCTAAGTATAATGCATCTTCGACAGATAAATCCCATTTATATTCAGAGTCTAAGACACCGTATGCAAAGGTTTGACCAGAACCAACACAGAAAAGATCACCCTTCATTCTGGTACCATCAGAATCGACATAGAAAATAGTTGGACCTTCTTTTTTGGTGTAGCCACAAACCATTGTACCCATGGATAAACCCATACCTTTATATTCGTAAACTAAATTAGATAAGATCTTAGAAGCTGCTGCTACTGAGATTCTTTCTTTTTCTCTCAATTCATGTAATCTACATTGGGTACCTAACCATGTCTCCCAATATTGACAATCTGCAGCACCTCCCGCCATGGTACCTAATAACATTGGGTTAATTCTGATGACCTTATTAACAGTTTGAGATGCAATCCAGTTACCTGCAGTGGCTCTGGAATCAACAGCAACAATAATACCTCCTTGGAATCTGAAGGCTAATGTGGTGGTACCATGGGCAATCTTGATTTTACAGTCTGGATTGGATGCATCATCTGTGTGTGCTCTTAAAAAGTCTGTAGGTTGTGAAATAGGAGGCAATTGCATTGTAGGAGCCAACTCTAAATGAGGAGCTGATGCAAACTGTGATTGTGCTGAATTTATATCCTTTAATACGACATTAGTCTTTGAATTTGAAAATCTTTGTGCAATACTATTCATTTTATGTTTAATATATTATAATAAAACAATTCTCCAAAAAAAACTTATACAATGTGTCTTTATTAACACTTTTTGAATTATGATTTACTGTGAATTGTTTGACTATTACTATAGTATTCTAATGATAATAAGTCGCTCTTGCCACCGATTAACTGAGATATTCGATTTACGATATTTGGGTCACGTGTTGATATTTAGGATTAATTTACAATATTATACAATACAGTCTATATATTTATGCAGCTGTGATGGTAATAGCACCTAGACCTTTGATACTCATACTAACTTAATTACTTTTGTTGGACATCCATTATTGTCATTATTATCTTCATTTTCTCTCTTCAATTCCCCTTTACCCTCTGTGACACTGGGAGTTGCAGGAGCTACAGGCTCTGAAGCAGTAGTATTAGTAGTTATTGGTACTGAATTAGTAGTAGTAGTAGTAGTAATAGGGGAAACAGGTAATCTCTGTATTTGTGGGGGTTTATTGGAGAGAAACTGTGGTGGTTTTGATAATCCACCTGGTTTTGAAAAACTCTGAGGCTTCGATAATGAATGGGTGAAATTTGGTGGTTTGACTAATGAAGGAGAATCCTGCTTATTGGCCATTCTCGAAGAATTGAACAGGGGTGGCTTTGACAACGATGAAGTAACAGCATGAGTGGTTAGGAGTGGTGATGTTGGTTTCAGGGTGGTGGTTTCATTTTCCTTTGTAATCTCTGGTTCATGCTTCGAAGCTGCAGTCCCTGGTGTATTCAAATTTGGTACTTCTTTTGATGTAGGTGTACTACTTATAGAAAAAGTTGGCGAGTTTGCCTTTATAGGCAGTCTTGATGGTACAGAACCTTGTTTTTCCTTAATTGATTTGGTTAATGCAATATCTAAAATTTTACTGACTTGTTGAGGAGCTTTTTCTACTAAGAAACTTAATGCATTATCACCACATCCCGCCTTTGCACCTATAACGTTAACCTGAGCAATTGTAGTTGCAAGAGCCTTCGTAATAATTTCAGTAGTAGTTGCTGTATTGTATGACAATTTTCTGGCTTTGTATAATGTAAATAATTCCTTTTGTAAGTATGATAGAGATTTTTTTGTATCTTGGTTCATGCTTGTAGGTGGAGTAACGCTCTTTGCTTTTTCAGGTACTTGAGAAGCTGAAGATGGAGGTGACTGAGATCTATTAGCTGCAAGCTGTGCTTTAATATTAACTGGTAAGGAAGATGTTCCTGTAATGCTAGCTGGAATATCTTCACGTCTTACTAATTCACCGTTACTATTCATTTGTAATGTTGACTGAGGTTTGAAATATAATGGTGCTTTGGAGCCAATCAAACCATCTCTTCTAATCTCACTAGCAAGCTCAGCGATGGTTTTTGGTTTTTCACCAGTAACTGGTTTATGGTGAAGCAGGGAGATAAATTGTGTTTGTGGAATTCTAATATTAGAACCATAAGGAGAAACAAAATTTCTACCTACTATATTATTTGAAATGGCCTGTTGAACTTCTAATCTTTGCTTCTGTTTCAATTCTTCTGCCTTTATAGCTGCTGCTTTTGCTTTAGCTGCTGCAAGTTCTTGTTGTTTCTTTCTAACCTTTTCTCTTTCACTCACAAAAGATTCATCAATACTCCACAACCATTCATTATTGTTGTTTTTATTTACTTTCTTAAAAACCTTGTTTAATTTTACATTATGACTCACTGAATATTGCCAGCCATCAGGACAATATTTAAAATACGGGTAAATTTCCTTTATGGTGTCGTTTATCTCCAGTATGGTCAATCCTGATTCACCAGACTTAGATTTTAAGACATTTGTAATCATAATTGGGTAAGAAAGTGTTGGTTTAGTCCTATATTGTTCTGGAATTTCATCGAGATTATAAATGTTTTTATTTGGTTTTTTAATATCCTTTTTTCTTCTAGGTAATTTGGGGATTGTTGAAGGTTCTTCTGATAATTTTGGCTCACAAAAATTTGGGATTTCAACATTCTTACTAATTGTAATAGCTGGAAATCTTATCTTTTTAGGGATTTCTAATGTTATAAAATTTACAGGTACTTCTAGTTTAGGTGGTGGAGGTCTTCTTGGTATCATTGGTTTAACGACAGAAATTCCTTGAGAAAGCTTTAGTGGTAAACCGCCAGATGATACTAAATGGGTTGGTAACCCTGTTAATGTTGTTGTTGTAAGTCTATTATCTATAATTTGTGTCTTTGTTAATGCATTAACTTGTCTTCCATATAACCTATTCAGAGTTGGTTGTATAGATGCCGGACGTCCCATTCTAGGCATTGCTGGTTTACCCATCAAGGGCGTAGTACGGGGTAGTTGTTGTGGCATATGTAAGTAATTCTTCTTTAGTTGCTGCTTCTTTTTCTTTTCTAATTCTAATTTCTTCCTCTTTTCTTCTTTTTCTTTCATCAAATCTTGATGATGAGCATCAATTAGTGGAGCAAGAGTTGCTATCTCTTGGTCCAAAAGAGATAAGCTCATATCAATATGGGATAATTCATCATCTTCTATAGCTCCTTCCTGCTCCATATTATGTTGTTGGACTAATTTGTCGATCTCATCTTCATCTTCATTATCATCAATTGCACTTTCGTTAAACCCAGTTAATTTCAATAAATTTGATTCTTCAATATCATTATCATCACCAAATATTCTCTCAATTTGAGAATTAATTAAACTATCTTCTTCTACTGCTTTTTCGTCATTTAGTTCTTTCAAAATTTTTTCAAAATCTTCAGTAGCTGCTGACATTCTTTTTACTGACATTGAAAGTCTTTTTGGTTTATCTTTTATTTCATTATCATCGTCAGTGGTTTTAGTATCTTTCACCTTTTCAATATTATCATTTTCTTCTATTATTTGCTCGTCCAATTCATCATCATCGTCGTTATCATCATCATCATCCTCTCTCTTAGAAACTTTAGGGGTAGGTGATTTAGAATCATAAATATTAGATCTTAAATTAACCGCATCACTAGGATTAAATGGCTTTGAAGTCGCCATGTCAAATTCGTCATTTCCATTAGTGCTAACCGAGGGTAAAACGAATACAAACGATATATCACCAATCTGGATTTTTGATCCGTCTACTAACGGAACTGTTATGCCTTTCTCAACAAATAAATCGTCAACAAATGCACCATTTCTACCTAGTATAGATAATTCGAATCTTTGCGTTCCAAAATTATAAAATATCTTTGCATGTCTTCTAGATATCGCCTTTTTTGATGATAAATGCACATCTACAGCATGCAGACTACTCAGTAACACATCATTTGACTTTCTACCCAATACGACTTGCAATGTTTGTACAAAAAATGTAAAATCTTCAAAATCTAATCGAGCATATGCTGAAATTTTTGAGCTTTCGCTAGTTTTCCCATCCAGTGCATTGGATGAAACATGGGATCTATTCTCTTTGTTGTGGTCAATGGTTTCAGGTGAATGTGTATTACTTCGGGCATTTTCAGGCTCATCTCGTTCATATTCCAGGACTAATCTAATTATTTGGTGATTGTCTTTATCAAGTGAGTCCACGTTGATATCTTGTAAATCCTTCAAATCTAAATCTGCCAGATTATGTTCATGCAGCTTATCATTAAGTATTTCTTTGATTTCATCATCTATATTCAATTTCTCTAGTCCCTGGATATCACTATTCTTTTCCTGTAGTGAATTATTTTCTATATAGTTATTATTATAAGACTCTTGAGCATCTTCCATATTGTTTGTTATGGAGTCATCGCCAAGTGATACGCTACCCATTTTCGATATTCTTCTCTATTTCAAGTTATTTTTACCTCTGTATAAGTAAATACTCAATAATATATCTTCTAAAATGTACTATCAGTCATTAAAAGACTGATTGATCTTTAATTAATATTAACTTCCTAGTGATTACTATCTAATATAAATTTCGCTTTTGTCCTCATTTCTAAAAGATCGAGCTTTAGTGCAAATTTGTCAATCGCGCAGAATAATTGAACATCGCTTGGATAAGCTTAGGGTATTGGAGACAGTGATGAAGTCATTGAGTTAATATTTAGAAGATATGTAGTCAATAGTGTGATTAAGTTATTTTTTCAGAAATTATGTTGTTTTATAGTGTGTTTCTACTGTCCCAGCCCATCCGTTTTGTGTTATTTTCATGTAATTGTGATAATAACTATTAGTTATTGGGTGAGGGTGATGATGTTAGAGTTTTTATCTAGTACTAAATTTTTTAAGTTTATTTATTTAGTAAAGTAAGTGAAAGGCCATTTAAAAACCATCTAGAGATTATATAGTGACATTGTTAAGATATTTTGGTACAAACCCAATAAGAAATCTGAAAAATGAAATAATTGTCGTGTAAGAAGAGATTTTATTTTGTTGATTGAAGACCTAAAATGTCCTATTGATAGACACTAATGATATAATTTGTGTAAAATAGAACTATTTTATTATAGAAAGTAACCCATACATGTGACAGGTGACACTATTCTTCATATAATTTACTTTATTATTTCAACTACAAGAGCTTAGAAATAAGTTAATAACATAGTTATTATAGTGATTTTTTTTTGCATCGAAATTTGAAATCTGTTTTTTAAGAGTTTATTTTTTTTCAATAAAAACAGTAAAATTTATATTATTAACCTGAGTCATGATTAATCTGATATTTATTGTTTGTTCAACTAAGGTTTTTTTTACATTTACAATATTTAAATAGCAGCTGATACCGTTCCCTAAAATTTTAGCTTAAACATTATTGACGTAAATAAATATATTACTGCGAAATTTCATTGCGACCATGTATCTAATTCATCAAATCTAGACAACACATATTATTCTAAACAATCTAATTATTTAGCGATTTCATTAAAGATTATACCTTCTTCTTCTTATCATTCCATTATGATCATTTCTATGGATTAGTTGAGAAAATTCTATTGAATTCAGTAGTCAAAATATTTATATTGTAAAATTCATAATACTTTTATTAATTATCTCTGTTTTTTAATGATATTTCTAATATAAAATTTTTACTAGAATTTAGACTTTTGAACTCTAAAATAATTGCCATATTAAAAATATCATAACTAAATTTCATGAATCAATTAATACCACAAATATTTAAAAAAAATTTGGAAATCTGATTATATTTGACAAAAAAAAAATTGAATATTCTAAAATTACAAGAATTTTATCATTTTTAAATTTCTCCAAAAAAACCTCAACTTTAGTTTATATAACTTTAAATTCTACAGTTGCTAATGTTACATAGCGTCAGCAATTGTCATTAAACCTAAATTCCTTATATGATTCAAGAATTGCAATTACAGGTTTTTGTGGTTGATTTACAGTTTAGAATAGGCATCGCATTTTAATTTTTTTAGGTCTTACATTACCATCATATCATTGAACATCACAAAATAATATGGTACGTATTGCATCAAAGAGATAGATTACATGTTTTAGAGTACAAATCATTAACTAATGTTTTAGGCTATAAAAAAAAGAACTACACTTAGAGATAAGTCGTCAAGATCTAATACCAAATCATCGTTGAATAATAAGATTTCAGAATTACAACAGATTAACAATAATGAACCATACCATGAGAATCCATTGCTAAAACTCCTGAAAGTCAGCAAGAAAGAAAAACAGCAAAAAAAATCCAATAATTTTGTTGAAAAATTGACAAATAAGGTATCATTCAACACCTCTAATAGCATAAGTAAATCCTCATTGAGAAGACGTAAGAGAAAAGCAAAGGAAGAATTAAAACCACAGATGAACGAATTATTGCTCAATTTACCAGAAGAAACTACCAAATTGGTTGATACTATCACTAAAAAAACATTTATAAAGACATCCAAACGGAATCTGAATAAGCCAAATCCCCAAAAGATATCAGGTCAAAGAGCCATCTTTGCCCAAGAAAGTAAGTCGTTTACTAATGTCTTAAATAACTCCCAATTCAGATCGTCTCCATTTGACGCCTTGAAAAACGCTATTAAGCAAAATTTGGAAAATGACTAGCATTAAAACTTTAATATCTGTAATGTTCCCATTGTTCTACTAGTCTTAGCCTTGCAGTTGCATCTCAAACACAATAACTAGTTGAGGGTCTATTTCATCTGTCTTCTTATACAATAGTTTAGAGTCGTGTATTATACTCTATTACATAATAACTTACGTAATATCGTATTTTTTCGCGTATGTAAATAAACAAATAAACAGACCTAGAAAGATCATACATTTTTGGCGAAAATTCCTAAGTTGACGAGAGATCACTAGAACAAAATTACGTTTGGTTATATTAAAAGTTCAATAAAACAAATCTTGAACACTCCTAGAACCAGTTTTTAAACTTTATTAATAGTTATGGGTTCTGTGTTGGGCCCAATAGTATCTAAAGATACAAGCATTATTGGGGAAAGTACACATATATTTGATAGGGAAGATGAAGATAAACTCCAAGACATTTATAACGGCTTCACATATAACAAGCATAATGAATCTGTATTTGATGATGAAAGAATATTTCCTAGTCTTAAGGAGAATAACGAATGTGTCAGTTTCGATAACAATAATCCTGAAATTATAAACAGAGGAACCTTACGAGCCATTTTAGTTCATCTCACTTCCCCCGAGGTAGTCGATTACAACATGATTTGTGATTTTTTCTTGACATACAGGATATTCACCGATAGTGAGACAATCATGGACTTGTTGTTAACTAGATTGATCTGGTCGTTGCAATATATCAATTCTAACAATGAATCCAAGGTCAAGATAGGTAAATTGGTACTTTTAAGAACTTTTGTTGTGATTAGACATTGGATTATCAATTATTTTGTAGATGACTTTGATTCAAAACCTGAACTCTGTGAAATGTTTACAACTACCATCAATGAGATAACTGAATCTACCTTAGTTGACGAATCAATGATATATGAAACTAAAATTCTCGGAGATTTAAAGATTCATTGGTTGTCTGTTATTCTGGAATTCTGGAAAACCGATATCGATCTAGATAGTATTTCCAATGCTATTATGGATACTCCACTTCCAAGCATGTCTGGTATAATGAAACATAAGAAGTTATCTAAATCTACAACTGAAATGTCAATCCATACAAATCCATCGTATAGAAGGTCTGCAATGTTATCCTTGTACGATCAAAAAACTCAACATAAGTGCATTGTCTTTGATAAGTCAAACAATGAAAATGAAACCCCACAGTTTTCCATGAACAATTTATTATTAGAGCATAAAACATCTAGAATGTCATTAAACTTCAAATTAACCCAATTCCAAGAACAGCAATTCCCTAAAATTGCACCATTAAAGATATCCAAACATACAACACAGACCAATAAACATAATTATTTAAATTTAAAGGATTCTTCCCTAGGACTTAAAAAGACTACCAAAAAGAACCGTGAAACTTTTCTGAAACAAAACGAATCTCCTGAGTCAGGATTTTCTATTAATGGTAAAGTAAGACTTCCTTCTTCTAAAGTAGAATATCTCTTACCTCCTACCCCTGTTAAAAAGATGGAATATGTTTTAAAATCAACCTCCCCAATTTCTCCGACAAAAAAGTCAATAAAACAGAGTGCGTCTACTGATGATATTTCTAATGTCAAAAGAAATAAATCTATTAAAAAGTTAGTAGACAATTGGAAAAAATCATTCAATGGATTTAAATTAGAATCTGATGATTCTGAAGATTTAAACCATCAAATCGATACTAATTTAATAATGAATGAAACAATGAAGGTTGATAATGACCCTGAACCAAGAATTGATATATTGAGTGCAAGAATAGTTGATGAATTAGAATTTCTTATTAGGAATTATATATGTTCAAGTAGTGCATCCGAACAAGAGGTTGAAGAGGATGATATTTTTGTTGATGTCGAGGAGAATGTAAATTTCTTTAATGAAACGTTTGAAATGAGTTCTCCAGAGAAGAAAACATTAAAAAGCAGGGATAGTAATTTAATGGATGAAATAAATAGCGACCAGAGCGATATGGATATTAATGATTTATCAGATTTGAACATTCTTAAAATAGATAATTTGATCAATAATGATGGTGAAGTGAAAAATGATAACAAAATGATGAATGAGGAATTGTTGCATAATGTAATGATAAATAACTCAGAACAAACTTCATTCCAAAGACCAGTTAGTATCAATTGGAATGATGAAGGTGATTTGAATTTAGATGCTTCAGATACTGAAAATGATGATTTAAATATCTCTTCTATCAATAATAGAGTTAAAAAGGTTGCAACCCAATACTTTGATACTGAATCATCAGAACAGTTAATTTTTAATTCTAAAGAAACTTTTGAATCTGTATCAACTCCCAGCAATATTTCTCAATATGATGCAGAGGTTTCAGACTTAGGTATTGCATTAAGTCCACAACTGATGAAAAACCAGCTTCCTAAAAGAATTAGCATTTCAGAATCAGAAAATTATAGAAGAAAATCTTTAATTTCCAAAAAATCATTCAACTCAATATTCCGCCACAATTCTGCAAAGTCTTATGTGAGTTATGATTCTGATATATCTTTATCAAATCGCTCAAGAGATTCAGTGAACATAGCTGATGGCCATAGCTTTAACCTAAGAAAGAAGCATGGGTATAACAACCTTAGATCATTAGCGATGGCTAATGACAGAAAGTCATTTGAAAATTCTCCATTTAAATATTCTCCACTGAATTCTTTTGTTTCAAGGTCATCTTCATTAAGAAAAAGTGTTAGATTTAGCACTTTATGTGCATTAACTGAATTACCATTTAGTACAGATTATGATGATAATAATAATACCTTGGATAAAAAAATATCTTCAAATACACATTTATCAACAAGACTGTCAGACCCCTTGCATAGTTCAATTTTTTCAATAATTGATAACAATAAGAGGGCATCTTCAAGGTGTATTGATGAAAGTAACGATTCATCGACAAATTCAGTTGTGATTCCTGGTATCAGTAATTATGTTCTCAAAGAATTAGCTGCTATTCCTGATGAATCCTTACAATCAAATAATCCAGTTGAATTTGCATTGTATAAACTTGAAGGAAGAAAATCGCAAAGAAAGAAAAAAAATAATAGAGGATCTGTTATCTCCTCAAAGTCCAACGATACATGTTCCACAAACACCAGGCAAGGTAGTATATTGAGGGAAATTCATTCAAATCAAGAAAACGTCGATCCAAAAGATGCGAAATTAGTTACCTCATCGGTCGATGTCAATAACTTAAATACAGCTGAACCGAATAATGAAGAAAATATCGACGCCAAATTTGCCAATGCCACTGTTGAGGATACTCAAGATATTTTAGATGCAATAAACAATGCAAACACAGCAGATGTCATTGATCTTGAAAATGATACAATCGATAATAATACCAACATCAAATGTACAAACTTTCAGACAATAGCTAGATCGTCTACTAATTTAGCATTTGTTCCATTCAGAAAAATTTTAGATAAATATTATCTTACAAATGAACTTTTATCTACTGAAAAGGTAATGGAAAACCAATCACATATTTCTTTTGTTTTAAGTAGTGACTCAAAGTCATTAGCAGAACACTTTACAATTATTGAAAAAGATTTACTCCAGGAAATAGACTGGAAAGAACTTATTGAATTGAACTGGAATCAAGAATTGACGCCTGTTAATAGTTGGTTAGAAATCATTGTTAACGATACATACTACAATGCAAATAAAGGTGTGAACCTTGTTATTTCCAGATTTAATTTGATGGTAAATTGGATCATTTCAGAAATCTTATTAACAAGAAAAGAAGAAGATCAAATAAACTTAATTTCAAGATTTATTCATATTGCTCAAAATTGTTTTTCCTTGCAGAACTATTCAACATTGATCCAAATTTTATTGGCTTTGAATTCCGAAAAAGTTCAAAAATTAAAATCTACTTGGATAAATCTAGCCCCTGGTGATATCTTGATATTAAAGAACCTTGATGAAATATCATCACCATTAAAAAATTTTATGAACATTCGATTATGTATAAATAAAATGAAGCCATCAAATGGATGTATTCCATTTGTTGGTCTTTATTTATCTGACTTAATTTTTAATGCAGAAAGACCCAATTATGTTAAGCCACCATCCAAATCTCCAGAATTATCCGATATTTCTATCAAGGAAAACAGCGAAATAACTGAATCTACTGTATCTGGAGATCAACTGGAGAGATTAATCAACTTCTCAAAATTCAGAACTTCAGTTCATATTGTGAAGTCTTTATCTCAATGCATTGAGTGGTCATCTCATTATAATATTGATGTCAACCCAGACTTATTATCTAAATGTCTCTACATTAAGTCTCTAGACGAGGACGAGATGAACTACTGTTTATCAAAACTAATTTAACCAGACAATACGTTTTAATATTTTATTTAACCTATACTTTTCACTTCTTAGGACTGTTTATACTTTTATGTACAATAATGCAATATCTATGCGATTGCGAATTCATTATGTAAACTCTCAACAATTATAATTGCTTTTAATCCAAATGACCGTTTGTCACTAGAAAGCTTATTATAAATGATTACTTAATTTTAAATGATTTCCAATTTAATTTTTGGCGATGATCCGTGGTACCCAACAATTGGCATAAATACGGGGAAGCCTACCTCGGTTGTGTATATATAAGATGTGATAACAGGTCGTACGATATCCGTACTCGAAATTGCGAACCAACTGAATTAAATTCAAACATTTGGTGATTATTCTGCTTTATTGCAAGGGTAAAAATGCCATCAGCAAGCAAAATACAGAAAAACCCGAAATTATGGCTAGGTACAATTATAGCAGCATCAGTTTTAACCATAGGCTACAAAATAATTAACAAATATCTTAACAGTACAGAGGGAAATGTACAAGAAGAGTACAGCAATAAATCAATTGCATTAACATTATCTCACACTGTATTGAGTTCTAAACTTCCTTTAAATGAAATATTAATGAATTCAGAAAATGTAACATTTATATTACCACCAAACTTATCAATTGAAGATTTAGAAGATACAATTTCTAATGGCTATTCAATTCCGAAGACAATTACTCAAAATTATAAGTTATTAGATTGCAGTAATTTACAAGGTTATTATGCCATATTGAAGAACCTTCAACCTGACTTACTACTTTTATGTGCAGATGATTTGGGTGTTACAGTTCCTGAAGATATGTATAGATTTGTAAAGAAAATCATTACTATTGATCAAAATAAGGACGACGTTTATTCAAAGATAGCACCATTTTTTGTTAGATAATAATCAATTAATAGGCCATATACAGGTTCTTTTGACTGGACTCAAAAGATTACAAATAATATACTATACTTTTCGAACTTGAATTTACCAACCTCTCTTAGCTAATCTATCTTCTTTAGAAATGGAATCAATGCTAACACCGAACATTAATTCACCAAGATCAGTGGAGTATTCCAAAAGCTTCTTAGGATCATTGTAGTTAGTAGTGGCATCAACAATGGCTTTAGCTAATTTTTCTGGATTTTGCGATTTGAAGATACCAGATCCAACGAAAATACCATCACAACCTAATTGCATAAGTAAAGCAGCATCTGCTGGTGAAGCAACACCACCAGCAGCAAAGTTAACAACTGGCAATCTCTTATCCTTGATAACTTGTCTTAATAAGCTTTCTGGAACTCTTAATTCGGCAGCATATGCTGCAATTTCTTCATCTGAAGTTAATGATGCAGCATATTCAATTTCTTGCTTGATGACAGAAATGTGCTTGACAGCTTCTGAAACATCACCAGTACCAGCTTCACCCTTAGTTCTAATCATAGCAGCACCTTCATTGATTCTTCTTAAGGCTTCACCTAAGTCCTTTGCCCCACAAACAAATGGAACCTTGAATTTGTGTTTATCAACATGCTTACTCTTATCAGCTGGGGTTAAGACTTCACTTTCGTCAATATAATCGATTTCTAAAGCTTCTAAAATTTGACATTCGACAGAATGTCCAATTCTAGTTTTGGCACACACAGGAATTGAGACACTGTCCATGATTTCACGAATCATCTTAGGGTCTGACATTCTGCAAACTCTACCGGAGCTTCTCATTTCTGCTGGAATTTGTTCTAATGCCATAACGGCACAAGCACCAGCCTTTTCGGCAATCTTTGCTTGTTCAGCAGTGACAACATCCATGATGACACCACCTTTAAGCATTTGTGCTAAACCTGCTTTGATCTTGAAGTCTGACATTTAGAATTAAAATATTATTTACAATTGTATAGAATATATTTCCCTTTGGAGAAAAACTATGAAAAATTATTCACTGGATGTCAATTGAAAAATAGAAACCGATTAATGGAGAACAACTGTAGCTTTTATACTTCATATGGGTTTTCCGAGACCTCTTCCCCATAAGTGCATAGCTCACTCTATGACTCTTTATGACTCCGAAACCTGTGCAGTACGTATACGTGGGTCGAGTCAAAGTGCAT
Organism: Schwanniomyces vanrijiae var. vanrijiae; assembly: GCA_030556805.1. NCBI lineage: Eukaryota > Fungi > Ascomycota > Pichiomycetes > Serinales > Debaryomycetaceae > Schwanniomyces > Schwanniomyces vanrijiae. The sequence goes on along the minus strand of JAKTUS010000010.1, from coordinate 92,490 downwards.
ATGCGCTTAGTTGATATCTGCAAGATAAATAAGATTTGGAAGTCTATAAGTATGTGGTGAAATCAGCATTTGATAGATATGAATTTCGGTCGTTAAATACCGCATTCTATGACAATCGACCGTACTATCACCGTGGGAGTTTTAGCTCTTCAGGGAGCATTTATTGAACATATCGACCTTTTCAAAATTGCTACTGCTAATGGATACTCACATTCATTCAAATACATAGAAGTAAGAACTGAGGACCAGTTAAACCTTTGTCAAGCATTAGTTATTCCTGGTGGGGAAAGCACTACCATGTCATTGGTGGCAGAACGTACTGGGCTTCTACACCCATTGATCCAATTTGTCAATAGCGGGAAACCTATTTGGGGAACATGTGCAGGGTTAATATTTCTAGCCAGAGAAGTAGTAAATGGAAAGAAAGAGCAGCAAATTTTAGGTGCGTTGGATATCCAAGTAAAAAGAAATGCTTTTGGTAGACAAGTTGACTCATTTGAGACTAATTTAGATTTTTCCTCGTTTATAGCAGGAGTAACCGAATTCCCTACGGTATTCATCAGAGCCCCCGTAATTACTAACACCTGCTTGGCGGAGCGTTCTGGGCCAAGTTTAGGGAAATCTGAGAATGGTGAACAAATTATCTATTCACAAAATGATACTTATAATACAGGAGCGGTTGAAATTTTGCATCAGTTACCTAATGGATTCATTGTAGCAGTTAGACAGAATAATGTTTTAGGGACTTCTTTTCACCCTGAATTATCTACAGATGCTAGATTTCATAAGTGGTTTATAGATGAGTTTGTACTTCCTAATATATAGTGAATGAATATATAACATTTGGTCTCTAGAGTTATCGCGAAAATTTAGGTGGGAAAAATCATTTTTTAACCTCTAGAAGCAGTTATAAGATAAGTAACACAGGATCATCAACATTCTTACAATTGAACACATTAATATTAAAATTGTAAAATGCAACATGCTAGGATTTATAGTCGAACAAATTCAGCCCAGGTAATACCCAGAAGAGATCTTAATAGTAACTCAATGAATGCACATCAAGCAGATTTGATCATTGGTCCACGCCAACCAAGAGATATATTAAAAAGCAACATACAATACAATAGTTCTAATACTATCACGATAGGAAGACGAAATGATGATATTAAACCCGAGAAAAAAGAAAGTATACGAAGTGGTGGCTCAATATCAGCTATAAGCAATGAGATGAAAAGTGTGGAATCAATACAATTGACAGTATGGTTTCATGAATTAAGATCGTCAGAGGAAGATATTATTATAGATATAGGGGCACTTACTGGAGCAAAGATAGGTGATGTATATGAATTAGAGCCATTAAAGAAACTGAAAAAGTTATATTTTAGCATAAACTCACAGAATTGGAAGGAAAATATAGAACAAACAAAGTCAAAAATCCAAATATCATTACTTTCCAATCCATTGCAGACCGCATTAGATATACCACCCAGATCACTTGTTCAAGTGAAAAAAGTAATTAACATTCAGGAAGCAGAGGCTGATTCGGTAGAAGTATATTTTAAAGATATCAATTTGGCTAGAGATTCAATGTGGCATTTGTCATCTCAATTGGTAAGCACATGTGCATATTCTAACAAAAGATTTTCATTTCTAAATAGTAGATCAGGAATCATTAAACATATATATAAAGATGGAAAGAAGGTTTTTTCTGGATATATTAGTGAAGATACAAAAATTGTTTTCAGATCAGAAAGTGCAAAATTAGTATTTTTGATTCAATTATCGAGAGAAATGTGGCATTTTGAGGAGAATGGGGAGATAATGTTTCATAAACTAGTAAACAGCATTTTTCCGAAACTTTTCAAGAAATATAGAGACAACAATACCCACCACTCTGTAACAATTGTTTTATTCACTAGTATGGATTTAACTACTATAGATTGGCGTTCTTTTGGACCTGGAGAAAGACCAAATACAAGACGTGATTATTTCAGAGTAGTTGTTGATCAAGTACATTGTTTCCATTGGGATAAGATCATGGCAAATTTAAGAATTGAATTTGCAAATTTTAAAAGAGATATAATGCTTAAAAAAGAAAATGAATATTATGCGATGGAAGGAGAAACATTACCATCTGTTAAAGGTAATATTTTAGAAGCTCTAAATCTAGGTATAACGTTAGTGTGTGATAGATTTAGGGATACAGACTTAAAGCATACATTGAATCATTTTATCCTTATAACACCTGGTACAGGGATTTTTGAAGTTGACTATAATTTGATGCTTGAAACAAGTAAAAAAATGACTAGTATAGATTCCGCATTAGATATTTTTAGTCTAAGCCAACCACCATTACATATCGTACCATTATTCTGCTATAAAAAGAATGGAAAATTATCATATTGTATTCCAACATGGTGTGATATTTCTTTCTATCAGAAAGTAAAAAGTATATCAAACCAATGGATTCCTCGTTGTAAAATTTATGAATTACAAATGATGGGAGTAATGGAGAATAAAGTTAATGAATATGAAATTGAGCGTTTTCAAGTATTGGGTAATTCAAAATCTTCTTTAGAAGCAATGGATAAATATGATAATGGCTTGTTTAAACCTATTGAAAGGGTCAAAAATTTCAATAAATACAGCAATGGAAATAATGAGCCACCAAGGTTTCGCCCATCATCACCAAAGGATACCAATGCTACTTTGTCATTAATATGGAATAACCGAGTATCACTTCCTAATACTCCAACAGCTAAGACTGATATTTCAACAACTATTTCATCAGCATCAGGAACTGTATCAAATACAGAAACAACTGCATTATCATCGTTATATTCATTAAACAAAACTTGTGATGACAAGAAAACCATTTCAAAAGTTAACTCTATGCAAAGCTTTTCCCTGTTGATAGCAATAAGGCCTTCAGAAAAGAAGATTTCTAGAAAGATAAAAAAGGAAAACCTCGAAGATAAAGATTCCAGAAAAGTAATACCCAAAAAAGTAAATACAGAAAAAGAACCAGAGAATAAATTAAACTTACTTTGGTTCACCATAGAAAACCCTTCAAGACAATATAAAATAGACATTTCAAAGTACTTAGAGTTTAGCAAATGGAAAGATGTATTCCCAACGAAAGTAAAGAGAAAAGCATTTAAATGGAGATCATTGCTATCTCCAGCAGCACTTCCTATAACAACTGAAATATTTCCAACAACTAATCAATTAGAGTCTGAGTATAAGTTCCAGTTATATACTGTATTTTTAAACAGTGAAAACCAATTAGAAATCGAAACTAGTACAGATCTAATGCGAGAAATGATACAATTGAGATTATTATTAGGTTTTCAGATATGTTATGGCGAGCAAGTTAAAAAGGTTGAATCAGAAAGAATATCTAGCGGAAATGCAGAAAATTTATTAAAGTACTTTCCCAAAGATAATTGCTATGGTGCAAGAATATACATGACACATAATGATGAGATACACCGGATTTTCTGTGACTATAATGGAAATATAAATGTTCAATTGTATCGTAAAATAAATAAACAAAATAGTAAGGGAATAACATTAGGCCAAATACATCCATATTCACCTTTAATAAGAACTAGATATGCTGATGAATACACGAATTCAACTATTGAGAATCAGTATTCAAAGGCAATCGATTATAACTGGAATCAGTTCGATCAGCTAATTGCTGGATTTGATGATGCTATGCCAGATAATTCAAAGGACTTTCACAAGATGAAGTTTGTTGTATTACCTGCTGATATTCCAAAAAATGCATATTTTATAACAAATGAGAAATTAAGCGATGAAGAAATCAGAGTTGAAGGTTTAAGAAAGCTTATTTCTATGATTGAAAGGGAGAAGAGTACCAAAGAAACAAAAAAGAAGGAAGAAATATTACCAGAGATTTCATTTTATACTGGTAACCTATATGACTTTCTAAATGAACAGGCTACAGATTATGATTTAACAGGTAACCAATCCCAGTTGATGTTAAGAAACAATATAATATTAAACCGTAATACTAAGCTTACCCAATTAGTTCAGGAATTACAAAACCCAAATACTGGATTAAAATTGGTAGATAGAACTTGGCATTTTAAAACTCACCTTCATTGTTTTTTAGGTAATGAATTAGTTTCATGGTTAATTAGGTGTTTTGAAGACGTTGATGATAGGGAAGAAGCAACAAGTTATGGTCAAGAATTAATGGATAAAGGTTTATTTAGACATGTCGAAGCTAGACATGGTTTTCTAGATGGATACTATTTCTACGAATTTGAGGATGAATATGCAGATATATCATACAAAACAGAGAAAAGTGGCTGGTTTTCAAAGAAAAAGGTAGGTGAAATTAGTTCGAAAAATAATTCAGATACAGAATCAGTAGTATCACCTTTTCTGAATAGCCAGGAATCTGACTCCGAACCAGTATCTGTTACCAAATCAAAGAAAACATTTAATTTAAGTAGATCAGTTAAATACAATGTTGATCCACTCAAAAAATCTTTTAGACCAGAAATTGTTACGGTTCATTATGATTGTGTACATAATCCTGAACATTGTTACCATATTAGGCTTCAATGGTTGAACACAACAACAAAATTTATTGACGATACTATCAGCAATTGGTCAAGACTTCTACAAAGGCACGGGCTAAAATTGATCGAGACCCCATGGCAAGAATTATGCACTATTCCAAAGCTAAATCCATTTCATTCGTTTGTTGATTTATCATTGTCTTTGAATCCTTGGACAGACCCTGAGTTTCTGGGTTCAAAAATTTTAGCTCAGAATAGATACTTTTACCATCTTTATTTATTAAAAAAATCTGATTTCCTTTTGGATAATAGGACTATAGTTTATTTCAAAAAAAGTAATATTGATATTACTTATAGCTGGGGGCTGCCAATGTTTCAATATGCCCAATTTATACATAGAACAGGGTTTTACATAGTGGAATTGAGAGATAATGGTGGTTTTTTTATGTCTCCAAACAATATTCATATTTCTAGGATTAATTTGTTAACAAGAGAGAGCGACCCACAGAATGTTATGTTGAATTTTAGATCGGCATGTAAAAATGAATCTTTATTAAGAGAAATATTTAGAGAGGCGCAGAATAATTGGAGAGAAGAATTCCTGGAGGATTTTCATCCACATAAATAATAAATTATATATAGTTATAATAAATTTAATTAGCAATTCTTTCAGCAATTCTAATGGTATCAGCTAAAACACCATGAGCAGTAACATCAGCACCAGCACCAGCACCTTGGATAACTAATGGGTTTGGGTATCTTTCAGATTTGATAGAAACAACATTATCACTGCCCTTTAAGGATGCAAATGGATGATCAAAGTCATACTTACCAATCTTAACGGAGACCTTATTTGCCTTAACATCAACTTCAGCAACAAATCTCAAGACTTTGTTTTCAGCAAAGGCATCATCCTTAATTTTTTGAATTTGATCATCGTAGTTAGGTAACTTTTCTAAGAATTCAGCAGCACTTTCAACACCTTCTAATTCCTTTGGAATTAATGATTCAACTGGGAAAGAGGTTGGTGATTCAACGTTTAAACCAGAAATTCTAGCTAAAATGGTAGCCTTTCTAGCAACATCTAAACCGTTTAAGTCATCTCTTGGGTCTGGTTCAGTGTAGCCTAACTCCTTTGCAACAGTGACAACATCAGAGAATTTTTCTTTAGTATTTGGGTCAGTGGTACTTAATTTGTTGAAGATAAAAGATAAACTACCTGAGAATATACCTTCAATTTTTTCAATCTTGTCACCAGTGGTAACTAAGTCCTTTAAAGGACCCAAGATTGGTAAACCAGCACCTACAGTAGCTTCATGATAAACTAAACCACCACCGTTGGCAGATTTTTCAAAAATTTCATCCCAAATCTTAATATCAGAGGAGAAAGCCTTCTTGTTTGGAGTGGCAATAGAGATTCCTTCACCAACAAAAGTTGGGTAGTAATCAGCAAGAGCTTGATTAGATGTATTGTCAACTAATATAGTTGGCTTAGAAGCACCTTTCAAGTACTTAACTAATTCAGGTAATGGTAAAACAGGTTGGGCTGGAGCAGTCTTGTAGGTAGATAAATTAACTGGCTTATAGTCAGAAGAATATAAAGCTTCCTTAGAAGATCTAGCGAGATAAACGACATTAAAGACAATAGCGATTTTTAAATTGTTCAATTGGTTAATGAAGGATGAACCAACAACACCAGAACCAATAATTGCAACGTTAACGGATTTAGTCATTTGATATTAAATAAGCTAAATAAACCTTATCTAATTTCGTGTAGTTGATTTTTCAAGAATTATTGTAATAGTCATTGCACGTGACTTTTAGATCAATAATTTTAAGGTAATGATACAAAACCATTTGAAGAATATCTAAAGTATAAAGTTTTATTAAAAAGTTTACCGATTAATATTGAGATAGATATACTCAACTTAATAATACCTAGTATATAGTTAAATATGTGCTATATAATTTACGATTAATCATTTATTCTTCAATCTATTAGAGATCAATAAGACTCTCTTTGCAGCCACAATGAATATATGACACAAAAACATCTGTTATCTTTAATGTAATAAGAAAACTTCAAATATACTTGTATTTCTTTGATAATAAAAATGATATACTAAATATAGTAGAGTGTTTTTTATTTTTAAATTAGGCTAAATTATTTTATAGGATATCATACCATACTAGATATTATTATTTATTAGGAATTTAATAAAAAATACCCATTTTAGTTCTAATTACTGCTCAAATTGATACTTAGATTAGTTCCTTTCGTCATCTTATATAATAATTCTAAGATATTGTTTTTTCAAATATTTATTTCAGAATTTATATATTAGTAAGTCGCTGTTTCTTGTAACAATTTTCAAATACTACCCTTGGACAATATTATTTGTATTGGTTAAAAAATCGTAAGCTGCTCTTACATTAGATAATCTGAACATTAAAGGATGTTTGTACCAGGTTTTTAACTATCTATATTCCTTGTGTATGAATATAAATTTAATCATTGAGAAAATTTTGATAGGCCAAGATTATATATAAGATAAGTGGTTTTTTGAATAAATTTTTTTTCATATAGTTTATATTAAATTTATATATTCCAATTAGTAACTAGAAAAATGGCTACTAAAATTATGAGTACTCTATTCACCTAAATATAATGATTCTATAAAGAAATAGTTTCAAACAAACTTCTGTTTATTTATTTTAAAAATTAAATTAAAGATATACTGGCTTTATAGGTTGCTTATCTATTTATACTTGGAAGTATTCTATCATAAGGGAAAATTTTCGAATTTCATATAATGTATAATGTATACTTATTTGTATTTACATCTGTAATCTGGGTATAATGAGACTTTTTAAAATCCTAACAATGCCAAAGTTAAATTAATACATAATATAATTACTATTTTATATTTTCAGAACAAAAAAAGAGAGATGTAGTTTTTTTTTTTTTTTTACATTGGATGTTAACTTTTTATTTATGTACCTCAATAACAAATAATTCTTCATAAAGAGGCAATTCATAGATTGTTGTTGTACTTCAAATATGCAAAAAAAAAGAAGTTTATGAATAAATTTCGCATTTAATACTGATGTCAAGTATGTTATATAACTAGATTTTTCTGTCATTAATCTCATAAATTTGGTTAATCTTATAAAAACTTAAAAACCTTATTACCTTGTTAGCTCTGATCCACTAAAATAATAAATGCGACCTAATGAAATTGATTCCTCTCGAAATTTATCATTTGGACACTAAGAATACTTATTGAAAATAGGCTAGTACAGTAATGATTCAATTTTACAACCTCTTTCTAAGTTAAAATTCAATTTTGAATTTATGTCATTCAAGCAAATCTTTTAGGCATTTTGCAGCTTGTTCTTTGTATCAACAATAGTGGTATATTTTTATCAGTAAATTCAGTATTAAAGACTGTAATACTAAGTATTAATATGGTAAACCTAGTACTAATGTCATTAACACAAAGATATGAACTAGGAACTTGAACTCCCAAGCCACGGATTACTGTTCCAAAACCCATAAAATAAATAATCAAGAAATTTCATCCTTTAAATTTTCAAGTCTACTCCTTAAGTCACTTCTCAATTCTTTCATTTGTGCTCTTTGTTCAGAGAAAAATGTTGGAAAGACTTTGAAAGGTTCCATAGTCTCTAGTGATAAGTAGCGAACCATCTTTACAGAAAAGATTTGCAGAAAAAACTGCAGAAAAGTTTTAGAAAAAAATTTGGAGTAAGTCATAATTTAGTATATATATCTCTTGTATAAAAGTAATAAATAAAGATAAGATTTTACAATTGGCAGTTATTTTATTGTTTAAATGCTTGCAAAAAGGTTATCCACAATCATGATTTTAAAAAATGCACATGTATGCAGGAATGCATAATTAGTTCTTTTAACAGTGGAACAAACTAGAAATTGAAAATGTAATTGATACCAAGATAATAATTGCCTTTAGATTATTCATAACACATTATAATATACTTTCCCTATCAATAGAAGTATAAAAGAAATAAATTGTAAATAGTATAATTGCTCATGTAATTAATATCGTTTAAATGAATTTCTAGAATTTGATAATATAAAATTGGAAGTATGATTTAAAAAAATCTCCATTATAAAATTTAACAGTTTATTTTCAAGGTTTCAATATTTAATTATTTAATAAGGTAGCCTAAAGGTTATAAAGATCAATTTAATAAAAAAAATTATAATCATAATTATATATAATAAAAGTGTCATTTACATAAAGTAAATATATTAAATATTTAGTTATAATATAATAACATCTATGTAATACTAATTAATACCTTTAATATAACTAGTAATAGCGCAATCATGAATTAAAAATTTCTATCTATTTAATTCTATTTAGATTAATCAAATTGCAACAAGTTATACTTTCTAATAAAATTATACTAACAATACAAAGATGAACAATAAAAACAAAATCGAAAAATTGGAGGATTGCACTAAACTATTCGAAGAACTTTCTTTTCTGGAAGAAGTATCTGTATCAGTACCATTTATAATGTAAGTATAATTATTTAACGGCTGTGGCATTAATCCTAATTTCACCAACCTATCAAAATCCCATTCTATAGAAGTTTCTGTTTTGAAACACCAAAATATCCAACCCATCATCTCAGAACTATATTCATTCAATTGCATTTCTATAAATTTTCTATAATTTTTGCGTCTAGTTGCATTCCACGAGGACCAGTCATTAATATCAGAGCAATCCCCAATTTTTTTATTATTATATGGTGTAGTCCCTTCGTAACGTGTTCCAAGACCAACACCGTTTAACCATGGTGTACAGTCAGTCAATGCAGCAGACCACTCTCCTACAATAGCAGGATGATGATCAATTTCATCATTTATAGAAGAACTATAGTCTAATATGCTTTTCAAGTGGGATTCAATGGTCATATTCAATTGATTTGAATCAAATACTTCATAATGGTGGTGATCAATTAATATGTTATAATTTTGAAGAGTTGAATTTGACACATTGCCTGGTTTAGATAAAAATGAATTCCAATAACCGATTTCCTTGAAAGCATCGTGGAATACTATTGTATTATTAAGCTGTTGAGTTTCTCTTGCATTGGTATATGCTTCAGAATAAAAACCTTTAATTTTATTAATGGAAAGTTCAGTACTTAAAGGTTCATTCACAACTTCAATACCCAAAATAGTATCCTTATATTCCTCTGCAATGTCTGAAGTACCATATTTTGTATAAATCTGATTTAATACTTCATGAGACACATTCCAATATTCTGTTTTATTAAACCAGCCAGGATATCCAATATCTCTGTATCCTGAATTATCGAAACCATTCTGAGAACCAGGATGACCGTGCAAATCTATCCAAACTTTCAAGTCGTATTTCTTAGACCATTCGAGTGCTTTATCAAGATAATCTTGAGCACCACTAACATAAGGATCATCAGGTAACATTTGAAATGCCCAATAACCAATCGGAATACGAACCATATTGAGACCATAATCCTTAATCTTTGCAAAATCACTCTCAGTATACCAAGTACTCCAATGTTTTGTTAGTCTTTCTTTTGCTTCTTTTTGTCCGAGAGTCTTACAATAATGATATTCATCAATAGGAATATCGGATTCTGTTGAATTACTAGATTCATTGAATGCCAAAAACAAAGATGGTGTGATATAAGGCTCTAAAACAAGCCATCCTCCTAATGCAACACCTTGGTAATGGAAATTATTTGAGTTATAATTTGACTGAATGATAGTTGAGTTAATGTAAGTTGTATTAGAACCCAAAACAATCCCAATAATAGAAAGAATGGAACTTAGATAGATAAACCACTGAAACATCTAGTAAACGAAGGATAATGTGGAGGATAATTATTAACCTAATTCAAGAAAATGTCAATTATATAATAAAATGTATATATAAAAAAATTAGAATCTTTATGAATACTCTACACCTCACGAGTCGTGTTGGCATCGTGCTAGAACAATAGGCATGTGTAATATAAGTATATGCGTTTATTTATCATTACATATATCATATGGAAATTAAATGTAAAGAATATATACAAATCATTTATGAAAATGTTATTACTCAGGTCATCAGGGTAACAAAAATCAGTGTATAAATTCACCATTGGTCAATAATACAAACTCTAGCAATAAAATAAGAGGTCATCATATGAGAACATAAGTGAAGAACTACTGATGGTTTAATCTAAGTCTTCTTCGCTTGGCTTGACTTCTGGTTGGGCAGTACCAGCACCTCCCAAAATGTTAGTAACTGCAGCAGGTGGTTGAACTGCAATCATCATAACAACAATCTCATAAACGTCTTCAGGAACAGATCTTTGGTAGATTCCTAAAATGTCAGTAGGATTAGGGTATACAGATAATGCCTTGTAGAAGCAGAGAGCAGCATCAATCTTCTTATCTGGTAAGGTGGCTAATTGTTCACCTAAAGCAACTTGTTGCATAAAGAAGTTTTCCTTTTCTGATAACTCAGTTGGGATAGGGTTAGTCTTCAAATCCTCAATTAAAGCATTCTTGATGCTTTCTAACTTGGATTTCTTGTCTTCTTCTTCCTTCTTTTCAGCAACCTTTTTGTGTTTAAGTGACTTCTTTTTTAAAGCCTTTCTGAATTCGGAAGAGTTTCTACGGTTGTAATCAAAGTAGATAGCATAAGCAGCGAAAGCTGACACTGTGACAGCGGTGAATGTAAGGAATTTACCCATTATTATCTATTATATTACTAAAATATGATGGCTATTTTCACTGTCAATGAATATCAAAAATTTTCAAAAAATCAAAGAAAAAAGTTGTTATGTCACATGATATATCATGTGACATAAAAGTTACACAAAACTCCCAAGATCTAACACTGGGTAAAGAAAAAAAACCATTCAATGATTGGTCTAATTTTTCAAGAGTTTCACTTAATATTATAGAGTAATTAATAATATTGACGGGTATAGAATGTCAGAAGTTGAAAATAACGTACCATCAAAGGTCTACCCAGATTCTTCCTTTAAATTCCCATCATTTTTAGCCAATTTGTCCAATGCTAGTGCATACCCAGCATGGAAGCCAATCGATACTAGAAAGGAAACTACACAAGTGTTTAAGTTCGGTTTCTACACCACTGTTGGTGCCTATGCTTGGTTATACTTATGGAAGAGAACAACCTTCAAGATAGGCTTACCTGCTACTGTAGTTGCCTTTGCTACTACTGCCACCGCTGCTAAGGGTATTGTTACTAATTTAAGAGAGAAGAACGATGGATGGAACACCTTCTGGGCTGTTGGTGCTGGTAATTTGGTGTGTTTGACTGCTGGTTTCAAGAGCATGCCAGCTAAGAATAAGATTTTAACTGGTTTAAGTGGTGCTGCTATTACTGCCCTTATAGACCATGCATACTGGGCCCAATCCACAAGTTTTGCTGGTAGAGATGCCAAGTATGTCGGTGCCAATACTGATGAGAATTTAGAAAAGCAACAATTCTGGGATATCTGGAAGAGAAGACCATTATCCCAAACAGTCGAAGAGTTAGGTGCTGGTCGTGGTATCTTGAAGCCATGAATTTAATTGTCATAATGCCGTCATAACATTGTTTGTACTCATATCTCATTTTATTTATATCACACATTATTTATTCTGTTATAGTCTAAATCTAAATACAAAGTATATTAGTAAAAATTTGTTACATTTATCAATTGGGATTTCATTCTCTCTATGTAATGTTCCATTTGTTAGATGTTGTTTAATTATAACATTTTATAAGGATATTCTAAAGATTTTGTTTCTTTTAATTTCCACAACTTCTTCTTTTTCTTGGTAGTAACATGCTCAGCAAATACTTCTTCACAGTACTTCTTTTTCCATTTTCTAATGAAGCTTGGATCCCAAAGTTCACTTGCAACTCCCAAATCTTTACAACATCTCATTAATGCATTACTTTTACATCCTTCTAAGGCAGTAGTGATCTTTTCATCACCTCCGTAATAATCCTGTTCACCTCTGGCGACACTAACTAATCTTCCTTGACAGATTAATGCATATTCCCTACTAATTTGTTTAGAAGTAATCAACGATTCAGTTCTAGGAGCTAATCCCCACCCACCTGGGCCAAATGCTCTATTTAATATTCTACGGTACTTGATTTCTGGTAAATATAAGAGTCCATCTGGCTTTATTTCAATATCTTCGTTTGCCAATGGAGCCAACAACACGTCAGCAATCTCCTTAGAAAATGGTTCTGATCCTAAACCATAGAAAGAGCCAGACCAATCAATCTGATTACTCGAGTTAACATCATTTGAAATAGCAGGTGCATCTTTAAACGAAGGAACAGTGTTATTCACTTGTTCACCTTCAGTTTTATTTGTAGTTGAAGATGGGTTCACTTTTGTATATCTCACAGTGGAGAATTTACAGAATGAGTTCAACCTTGAAATAGAGCCTCTTGGTTGGCATAATGCCAATCTTAAGCTTCTAGTATACATTGATAGCCTATTGAACTACTTGCCTTCAGTAAATGATATTACAATTTTCGCACAAAACTAGAAGTCGAGTAAATTATGAATAAAGAATAGATATATACTATATTTAAAATAGATTTTGAGTAAAAACTTCAAAGTAATATAACGTTGAAAAAATAGGTAGAATATCCTACTGGGTTTGTTCTTTTTCATTTTCTTCATAATGCTTATATCTTTGGATATATTCGTAATCGAACAATGACTTTCTAAATGGTTTACTCATGGATATATGTGAAGTCATTTGATGATATTGTGTATTGTCATGTAAATCTAGAATTGAGTGTTGCAATAGGGGATCAAACATGAAAGTCTTTTCTATTTCATGCAAGGCCGTATCTTTGTGGGTCAAAAAGTATTCAATCAAAATATCTTTATTTGATTCAAGTAATTTTACTTTATCTTCAATAGTCATATTCTTGATTAATCTGATTAATTTCTTCCGATTAACTTTCTTGCCATCTTTATAATCCTTAGGTCTAAAAATCTTCTTAATTACTTTCTCTTTTAACCAAAGACGTACTTGTGGAACATAATAATAATCATCATAGTAATAAGATGTGGTTCCTTTGCTATATTCCTTGTTAAGTAAAGCCATAATATCGTTTGGAACAAATACAGGAACACCACCAATTTTTGAATAACGTAATGGGTTAAGTTTATCAAAATTGACCCAATGTTTACGTCTATCCATATATAATTGAATATCAAGTCCCTTGGATTGCTTAGATTTGATATAACTATTATATTCATTTGGTGGAACTTCATTATTCTTACCGATACCAGTGATGTCAATATAGGTACCAGTATCAACATCAATGAATCTAGCATCGATATGATTATCTCTTGAAGGCAGATCTCTATGATGAATGAAAGTAGAACAGTCAATTAAAAACTTTCCAAAACCTTCAGAAACGTCTTCAATAACTAGAGTCATATTGTAATTTTGAGATAATCTATTCAATTCACTACTTGGCATTTGTACATCAAGATCAAGGTCAAATGGGAACATTAATCCATCCCAATACCAAGACAACAATGGCCCATGTGCAATCCAACATAAAATACCCTTTTCTGATGCAAACCTCGACCAGTTTCTTAATAAACGGTCTAAAATAATTTGTTCTCTAACCTCTAATTGTTCTATAGTCCAATCATCCTTAACATATCTCAATGCACCATTGAAAAATCTCCATTCATAATGCCAACCTGCATCCTTATTGGTTTTATCCTTAATTAATGTTGCAAGTTTATAATAAGTTGGTTCCTTTTTAACCTTAAATTGCTTGGAATATTTTAATCCATTGTAGTGGTTATATTCGTGCCGAGTTAAAGAATAACTTTTAACAATATCTCTATCATAGATCAAATCGTTACTCATTAAATCGTCCATCTTATTTAATCTAGATTCGTATTCTTGAATTTGTTCTTCAATTTGTTCTTTGCTGTAATCAAAAGAATCAGGATCTAAGAAGATTTCTCTACTAGCATTTTCACTCTTTTGGTTAATAATCTTGTGAATAGAGTACAAATCATCAGCTATATCTAAAGGACGAGATGGAATTGTTTCTAATAAAGATTCATACTCTTCAATCGGATTAACATATATATAACCATTTGTTCCTTCTATATCTATGTTTTTATTTCGTAAATAATTTTCAAATAACCCTGAGTTCGCTATTCTCTTCTTGTCACTCACTTGAAACTCATAGGTACCATTTTTTGTCAAAAAAATAATATTGATAGGGTTTTCTTGATAGGCTAATAAATGTGCTTTACCTTGCATAATTGCTTGTGTATGAGGAACCTTATTCATAGGAGAATCTTTTACAACAAAACCTGGTAACGCATCCTTAGTTTCAAATCCAGTTTCAGCAAGTTCGATATCAGTAAGGTTTACTAAGTTCACACAGAAATGGGGATATTTTGTAGGTTTATTGATTTTACTTTGTAACCAGTTACAGTCTAATCTTTCTTCTATAGGCTTTTCTAACTCTTCATTCAAAATAGTAAGATTGACCCAATCAGACCATTCGAATGGTAAGGTAACATGATTATCTAACGACTTGAGATTTTGTGGATTATTGATGGTCATTTCTTGTTTAATCTGGTTTAAATATACAGCCAAGGTGAATCTAGGATCATAGAATAATGAGTTTCTATGGGCCCAACTTTCTTGTTCGTTTTGCATAAAGTCTCTGGCGTTGATTCTCAAGTTAGGTTGTGAAACTTCATTATGTGCTAACCAATATTTATCCTTATTAGAATCAACATCGTTCAAAAGATACGCCATCTTCTCTTCGTTGGTAAATGTGTCATAATTAGCGGTTTTGTCATAAGGATGTTGATCATCTGTAATATATGATGGTAGTCTATGAATTCTTGTTCTTGCCTGTCTAACTTCCTCCGAGTAGTAATACCACGCAAAAAAAAATACGTTTATAAAGAGAGCCACGGCAAGACTGAATTTAATGATACGAGTAAATATCATTATGAGTCCAGATCTTGTCTTATTTGCCAATATATAAAGGAAGTACCTTACAGACGGACTTTTATTTTTTTTTTTTTCTCCCGCAGAAATTGCTCGCTAGAATGCGACATGATAAGAACAGCATCATTTTTAAGTAACGTTGTATTATAATTGCATATAATAAAAATTTTGTATAATGAACCTAAATATATATAATATTACAAATTAGAAGTTTAAAATCATAACTATCACCGCCATTAGATTATTGATTGTTGTTATTGAATCTGTCAATATGTTCATAATTGAATAATGGTCTTCTAAACGGTTTTCCTAGGCTAAAATCAGACATTAATTCTTCATAACCAGCATTTTTGAGGACCTCATCGATATTCTTCTGATCTCCTATATTGCTGTGTAAATAATTACCATCTGAAGTTTCTGAAAATTCAAATAAGTAGGATAATTCCTCTTTATGTATATCAGTGGCCCTTTTGGTAAGATAGTACTCTAATAAAATCTCTCTATCATTTTCGAGTAATTGAACTACCTGAGCACTGGTAATTTTCTTAACAAGGTCAGAAAACTTGTTACTATTTATATTTCCTTTAATGTCATTATATTTTGCATCAGGAAACAAAAACTCCAATTTCAGATGATGGATCCATAAATTGATAGCATCGACAAAATAGAATCCTTTATATTCATAAGATGTCAAGCCATTATGGTACTCATCATATAGAATATCTTTAACTTTGTTTGGAATATAAACTGGGACTCCACCAATCTTAGTTAGACGCAATGGAGATAATTCGTCATGTGAATAAAAATGAAGGTTACGGCAATTGTATACAGGCTTTGGTAACTCTTGCATCATAGCTCTATCAACTAGCTCTTTATATTTATCAGGAACCTTTTCATCAGAAATACCTAATCCTGTAATATCAATAAACCCACCAGTATCAATATCAATAAATCTTGCATCAATATGATTCTCCTTATATGTTTTACCTCTGTGGTAAATAAAGTTGGAGACATCAATAAAGTATTTACCAAAACCTTCCGTCGGATCTTCTATAATAAGTGATTGATTATAAGTTTTAGAAAATTTAACCAATTCTTCAATTGGCATCTGAATATCAATATCTTCATCAAAGGGAAACAAAAGACCGTCCCAGTACCAAGCTAAAAGAGGGCCATGTGCTATCCACGATATAATTCCCCTATCATTAGCAAATCTGAACCAGTTTCTTAAAATACGGTCTAATAAAATCTTTTCCCTTACTAAAAGTTGGTCTTCATTCCATCCCTTCTTCATATAACGTAATGCACCATTAAAGAACCTCCATTCGTAGTGCCATCCAGCATCAACATCATTTTCATCATTCCCAAAGTTTAATCTAGCCATTCTAAAATATGTAGGTTCTTTTTTTGGTTTATACTTTTGAGAAAATTTCATACCATCATAGTGGTTTTTTTCTTCTCTGGTTAATTTTATTCTTTCTATTTCTTCTCCATCAAATTTTAATTCATCTGTTGTTAATTTTCTTAAGTCTTTAAATCTATCTTCATATAATTTAAGGGTCTGGCTAAACTTTTCTTTTTGAAAATCAAAGAGTGATTCAGGGACTTGTAAACTAAGTGGTAAGCTGGATTTAGTGTCTTGAGCATTCAAGATATTTGCATGTAGTTCATCCTCTGGAGTAGCTCTGCTTCCTTCAAAGTTATAGATTAACTCATTATATTCAGCAACCGGGTCTAAAACTAATGTCTTGGATGTTACATTATGTGATATTAAGAAGTTTTCAAATAAGTCAGAATCAACAATCCTTTGCTTCTTTCCTATCTTTGCTTGATAAACACCACTTTTTCCCATGAAGAATATAGAATATGGATTTAATGCAAAAGTCAATAAATGTGATTTACCTTCTAACATACGAACTTCATTGGAAGCCTTATTAGTTGGTGATACCCTAACTGCGAAGCCTGGAATAAAACTTCTATTTGGTAGAGCCATGTCCTTTAATTCTTTATCAGTTATATCTTCTGTGTCAATACAGTATTTTTGGTTTTTAGCTGGTTGATGGTGAGTGGCTTTCATGTATGCACAATTTTTTCTTTTGAACGGTGGTTTCCTCAACTCTTCATTAAGCATGGTAAGATCTACCCAGTCAGACCATGAAAATGGTAATACTATATCACCACTTTTCTTTCCTTCTTGTCTATCTATTAATTGATTCCTAATCTCACTCAAATATATTGAAAACGTAAATCTTGGGTCATAAAAGAGGGCAGGGTTTCCCTTCCAAAAGGTTTTAGAGAATTCATCCACATTAATTTCCAACTTATAATTATTTAATCTAGTATCTGCTAGCCAATAATCTGATTTATTGTTTGTGACTTTATTTAGTTGGTATAAAATTTTCTCTTCGTCCGTTAAATCCACATACGCCTTAGATGGGATATCAAAAAGTTCCTGGCCATCATCACTTGTAGCATAGTCCGAAGGAACTGTTCTTGTTCTTGGTAGATTTAAGGCATATTCATAACTAATAGGTTCTGGTTCCTCTTGTGGCTTTAAGTTGAGTACACTTGATGCTTGCTGTTTTATCTTCTTAGATAAGTATCCTGAAGATTCCCTAACCACTACTAACGAAGAGAAATAGAAAATATTAATCATAACCAATATTATAGATAGTATTCTTATAAATTTTGAGCATTTTAGACGCCTTAAAATATGTTTCCAGACTATTGGGGACTCCTTCATCTTATGGCTGTATCGATAATGTTGCTGAAGTTAGTAAATAAACCTAAAAAACAATCAGATACAAAAGGATAGTCTCCAGTTATTAAATTCTGTAGTTAGTTGTTAATTCAAATTCAATAGTTGGAACTATCGATAAAGTAGAAATAATGCTGGAGTAATAAACCAAATATTAAGTTAATAAATTTATCTATAATCAGTTTTTTTTTTTCCAGTGATTAATAGGTAGCGCGAGTCTTTTACTAGAAGAAAATTTTTGAATTGGAGATATCTAATATGAAAACTGGTAAAAGGTTGAAAAAAATGATTATGGTCCTTGTAGTGGTATAGGGGGTATTTCTGAGAGTCTTTAATGATATAATTCATTGAGTTTATACAATCAGTATTGTCATTTTAATTCATTCCTGTTGTACCTGCCTCAAAAGCCTCGCTACTGTATCATAACTTGCCTTTTTAGGAAGGCATGGGGATGATCATAATAAACGATAGCAAGTAATATATATAGTCAAAAGATGTCTATCATGAATTCGGTTAAGGAATATTAATTCAGCTATTAAATTAAAGGTTGCATTATGGGTTATAATTACAACGATTTTATTGTTTTAGAAATACAAAGAACGTAAATTATACTCTAAATAGTGGAGCAGCAGAAAAATTGTTACAGGACACATACGTCCTGAATCGGCAAATAAAGATCTAATCTCGGTGATAGAATATGTGAGTCTTTATTATATAAGTGAGAAAAAAGTGAGCTTTTGTTATATCATAAATTACTATATTAAAATATTGCAGTAGATGATATAGCTTCTGGTGTCTAAATTATATCTATTTTCTAAAAATTTGTTTCCTGTTGTGGGTATTACGGCAATCGAATTATTAAAATGAGACATCCGCTTTCGGAACAAAAGTTTTTTCTAACCCCACTTATTATCCACACTAGACGCACCTCCAACGTTATATAATTAAGTAAAATCATTGTAACTTTCAATAGTAACAAAATTAAGCCTTTAGTATTTACAGTTCTGGCCATATATTAATTATATTAAGCAAGGAGAGGAAATAGATAACTCTTTTGATAAGTTAATTTTTTTTCGTTTGTTACAATTAACTTAGTTTTGAGATTTAATATTCGTTATAGTAATTAGTGTAATTATTTGGATATGTTTCTAACAAATCAATATCTAAATAGATTAGCTACTGAACATAAACTTAACATATAGCTGATTAAAAATCATATAGTACAGTTGTAGTAAAAATGGATGCAAATTGAAATTAAGAACAAAATTAACAGTTATGTAAGTAAAAAATTAATAATACTGCCTCATGTTAATAAGTCAACATTTTTAATAGATTTTAAAGATTTTAAAATCATTGGAGGTAACCAATTAACAGTTATATATGAACTTATGGGTTTATTTTTGGATCATTATTATCATAATTTCCTTGTAGCTGCATTTTGAGCATTTAACAGACACATTAAATTCTATATTTTAGACTATTATATATCTAAAGTTATAAAGCTTTATCAGGGAATATTGGAGCCTAATTTAGTATATTTAGTTAATTCTTTATTAGTTTTTGATTAGAAAGTATTAGATATGAAATATAAGTATTTCTTCTATATAATATGGAAGCTAAATGCTTAATTTATATTATTTCAAAGTAATAGTGCTTTCTTAGAAGGATATTTACATCTAATGAAGTGTTTTATTATTAGATATCTTCTTTTATTGGTTAATTTATATAATATGTAAATTCAGAAGCATATGCATTGTTAAAAATGAAAGTATTATAATTGCAAATCTCATTAAATTAGCATCTCATTTCCCTAAATTCTACAGTACAATATATATTGTAGTATGAGTCAAAACTTATTATCTCAAATAGTAAGGAATTCTAATATTTAAATATCATTCTATTTTTTGCGATTAATAATAGTTAACAGAATTATAATGAAGGGTCATAGAAATAATATAGAGGTAAAAAAAGAAAAAAAAAGGGAAATATAACCAGTGTCACCGTATCAATATATTTATATATAAAATATTATCAAATTTTGAAATTGCCTAATTTTTAATGCTAATTACATATTTTAAAATCTCTTCAGCAAGTAAATCTTTGAAATTATAAAATTTACTCTGAAATATTAAAAACATGGTAAAAAAAATACTTATATTAATCACATCTATCACGTTTATATGGGTTTTATACTATTTAAATCTGATTTTAGAGGCTCACCAATTATAATCTGATTTATCAGAATATTAAATATTCTACATTCTAATAGTTTTTTTTTTATAAAATTATCATTCTTTCTGATAGAAAAATAGGTTGAATGAAATAGACTTTATAGAACCCATACAATTTAAATTAAACATTTTTTGATTTTTGGAAAACTTTTCTTATTCATTTCATGGCTCTCTTTAAGTAGTACCATGTATCACTACAGGCTCTACATTTTTTTCAAATGGTACTCCATTATCTGGGATATTCTTTGTGACTAATATAATAAAATTAAATGGATTATGTTGTGCAGCAACTTCGGTTACTAATTTTGATATATGACATAGTTCCTAACTATTTATCTTCCTATAAATTACTGATTCAATATAATATCCATTCTCAGTTATATAGTCATATCTAAACCCAAAAATTAATGTGATTATTGGCTTTTTATTCAATGAAAGTTCAAGTACAGCGATCACACCTGCATCACCAGATTCTAACAACAAGCACTTTTGTATAATACATACAAAATAGAAAATAGAAAATAGAGACACGAATTTTCTTAAGGAAAGAAGAGATAAAAATAAAATATTAATTATATTATGAAATTATATACTTGATATAACTCCTAATTTGTAGTAAAACCTTTCCTCCTGATCCATAAAAATTTGTATGGAGTAAAACACTCATGAGGTTTAAACAAAGGTCTGATTTATTCGCATAATTACATGGTGAAAAATCTTGAAGGCGATATACCAGTGATCCAGATGGGTTATGTTACATAGTAACCCACATCCTCACCGAGTGAATAGATGAGTTTAACTTACAAAATCAATTACTAATACATAGCCTTATTTTTACAACTATTTACTCACTGATCGGATAAGAAGTTTAATTCTTCACCCCACTCTAGTCGGTGTGAGTCAATAAGAATATTAAATGCCATTAGGGTTACTCAGGAGGGGAAATTGAGTCATAACTGAAATAAGATATAATAATATGTATATAAAGTATAAATTAGACAAAAGGTAGAATATTGTAGTTGTAAATTAATTATTATTAACTATGACTCAAAAAGAATTGGTTCCGTTTGGTAAGGAATTTAGGGAAAAATATTTTAATCATGTCGGACATGATGTTATTCCTGTTAATCATGGATCATTTGGACTCTCTCCTGAGCTAATATTGGATCAATACTATAAGGAAATCCTTCAGGAAAATTATTTTCCTGATTTTTCCTTGAGAAACAAAGCTAGGGTAAATTATAAAGATGCATTAAAAGAATTAGGTAACTTTTTGAATTGTGACTATCAAAATTTAGCAATTGTTTCCAATGCATCAACTGCTGTGAATATAATTTTAAGAAGTTATCCTTTTCAAAAAGGTGACAAAATTGTAGTTGCAAGTACACTGTATGGATCCTGCTATAACACTGTAAAGTTCATAGAAAAGAAGCTTGGAATTATTTCTATAGTGATTTCTTTAGATTATCCGTTGGAAGATGATGAAGTTATCCAGAAATTTAAAGATGTATTTGAAAAGGAATCACCAACTTTGTGTATGTTCGATGCTGTCTCTTCATTGCCTGGAGTTAAGGTTCCGTATATCGAAATTGCTGAGCTTTGTAAACGTTACAATATTTTGTCATTAATTGATGGTGCCCATTCAGTTGGGTTAATGCCTGTCAACTTAGATTTTAAGCCTGATTTTTACTTATCCTGTCTACATAAATGGTTGTATGTTCCTAGAGGATGTGCTGTGATGTACGTTGATAAGAAGCACTTTCATCGGATCCATACAATTCCTATCAGTCATTCTTATGTTGATGATGATGCTGCTTTAGTTGATGAAAAATTAAATAACCTACTAATATCTAAATTTGAATATTGTGGTACATCATCGATTGCAAATTATAATATCATAAAATATACTATTAATTTTAGAAAAGATATTTGTGGAGGAGAAGATAATATTCGTAACTACTGTTATAACTTGGCAAATGAAGTAGGAAAATATATTAGTGAAATGTGGGGTACATCCGTTTTAGAGAATCATACTAAGACATTGTCAACTGCTCTTGTTAATATTGAGTTACCCCTTGAGAGGTTAGCTAAACAATATAATGTTAACCAAGAAATAGAGTTAGAAAAGTCTAATGGTTTTAAGAATATGCTAGATCCACTCTATGGTGCTTTTGATAATGAAATGATGGATAGAAATACGTTTGTTCCGTTGTTTTTCCATAATGGTAAGGTATGGGCTAGATTTTCATGTCAAATTTATAATGAGCTTGATGATTATGTAAAAGCATCAAATATTCTTATTGATTGTTTGGAAAATTATCTCAAAGCCCTTAGATAGTAGATACATAATAATTTTTTTATCTTTATTATTACATTGGAGATTGTTCACTTCAATGCCTATATTGCTAAATATTTTGACATTTAATTAATATTTTTTTAGATAAAATATAAGCATTATAGAAAAAGGTTGATATTTTTCCAATGAGGCCATATTCAGAAAACTCTATAGTGCTCTATTTCGATGCAGATAATTTAAATATGAAACAGATGCAAATATTGGCTATTTAGACTAATTTTTCAGAAACTACATTTTCAGAAACTACGTTTTCTTTGAAACTAATGAGTAATGAGACCTATTATAAAGTTGTATTTTTAATCCAGAATATGAGCTTCCTTTTGTAGGACATCCAATTATTGGTACTTGACATGTGGCAATTGGGAATGATATTTGCAAGCTAAAAAAAATGTAAGATCGTCCTAGAATGTTATACAGGGTTAGTAGAATTGAAGGTCAATGAAAAAAAAAAGTGAAAGAGTGAAATTTTCTTCAAGAGCCCTAGATGTAAAATTGAAATGGTTCTGGAAGAAATTATAAAAGATATTGAAGAGGATCTTGGGTTGTTATTAAGAACTACAAGTAAATCCAATGTGTCAAAATAATTAAGTGCAGGGCCAAAATGATGTTGACGATAGACTTAGAAAATAGATTAGATGTTCTTAGATTAGAACAAAATTATAATAAAATATTTCAATTAAATTTGAAAAATAATATTCTTGGTTTGTTAAATTTTACAAAGTAAGAATATGGTACCATAAAAACTAAAATTTTTGTTCCAGTTATTGGAGTAAACAAAGATATGTGCTAGCGCAGCAACATCTATTGGTAAATATATTGAAATCGACATGTCTTCTAATACTCTCAATATTAAATCACTTGATATAAAGCAAAGTAAAAAAAAGAATTGGGAGAAATGTTAAACTCATTTTATGGTTTGAATCTAAATTGATATATGTAAGTATGAATGCTATGATATGTATTGATAAAAGGATGTATATTCCATGAAAAATTAATTACTAATAGAATATTTAATGTATATGATAGATGTAACACGAGATAGCTAGTAGATTAATGAATATTTATTATTGGACTTATTTAAGACATGATAAATGTAAGTTATCAATAGTTCTTATCAGCGGAATTCTAGCTAATAAAGCAGGTATTTATTAAATCAACCCTATGATTTATGAATGATCTGAAGATACTTATTCTTTTTTGAAAATTATACAAATTCACCCTTCAATGGACACTATTCTATATAGACCATATTAAAAAATGTAATATAATCTCTCAAAGTATTATTTACATACCGTCAGAGAAACCACTAACAAGAGACTTGTTAAGACCACCTTCCTTGACGGCTAATTCGAAGTAACCGTAAATAGTAGTTACAGCTAATAAGATAGAAGTACCAGAACCTAAGGTACCCATCAAATCACATACAACAGATAAAGCACCAATAGTTGCACCACCAAAAGCAGCAGCAGTTGGGATGATCTTCTTCAACTCCTTGTAGGCAGATGTGTCTCTGTGACCAGCAATGACTAAACCTTGTTCCTTGAATTGTTTAGCAACATCTCTAGCAGAGGAACCACTGATTTCAATCCATGTGGTAGAGAAAACAGCACAAGAACCTAAAACAAAAGTAATGTAAATAGTGGTTTTAATTGGATCTAATAAAGCTTCAGCTAAAGATAATGGTGGCTGAATGTAGTATGCTAATCCACTAACAGCAAATAATTGAGCAGAACCTTGTCTAGCATCCCATTCACCCAAAATTTTAACAAAGAGATTGTTTGGCCATCTGAGGTATAACATTTGGGAAATAATGAAAATGTTAGAACTTAAAGCACTTTGTAACATGATTGGAATGTTAGAAGTGTAAAATAATCTAATTGGGTATAAGCCATATGGACCTCTTTGTCTAGTAGACTTAATTGGTAATTCAACTCTGAAGCCTTGTAAGTATACAACAACAAAGAATACAACAACAGTAGCAAGTAATTGGAACATATTTGGTAAGTTTTGTCTGTAAAAAGCTTCTAATAAAGCTCTCTTCTTGTCTCTACGAGAACCAATTAAGTGAAATAATGCAACAACAGCACCCTCGAATTCAGTACCTTTACCAGAAGAAGAAGTGGTTGGTGCAAAAGCTTTCCAGAAAACTTGTTCACAAACGTTAGTTGCTGTAAATAAGGAAATACCACTACCTAAACCGTAACCTTTTTGCAATAATTCATCTAATAAGATGACAATAATACCAGCAAACACCAATTGCAAGACTAATAACAAGCAAACACCAACACCTAAGTTGGATGGAGGTCCGTACATTCCGGTTAACACATAAACAGTAGCTTGACCAATAGCTAATAAAATGGCAAATAATTTTTGAGCAGTTTGAAATTGTTCTCTGTCGTTCTTGTTACTCATATCAACTTGAATCAACTTGGTACCTTGTAACAATTGGAAAACCATACCAGCAGATACGATTGGAGAAATACCCAATTCCATTAAAGTACCACGATTAGAAGCTAACATCATTCTCAACCAGTATAATGGATCACTTCCGTCACTAGAGACTATACCGTATAATGGGATTTCTGACATAACTAAGAAAATCAACAAGGTGACACCAGTCCACATTACTCTTTGTTGGAATGCTACCTTACGCTCAGGAGCAATAACTTCTGGAACGAAAGGTGAGAATGGCTTAACCAAATCTAATACACGAAAACCACTCATACTTTCTTACAAATAGATATTTGTTCTGTAAGGTTAGTGAAAACTACGAATTTAATATATATTATTCTGTGAGTGAAAACTCTACGTGTTCATAGACAAATCGTTTTTGTGTAACTTTATTGATTTTTTTGATTTGGCCTTTATTAATGTTTAGTTAATGACGAAAGACCTGGATAGAGCAATAAACTAAGTAGGCGCTAGCTATATATGTAATAAAAGAAAAATAACTCAATTATATATTTTGGTATATTTCATTTGATAGGTCAGATTGATCTATTTTCTAGGGGAAACTGAAAAAAGTTATGTATTTGTAGTACTAATAAAATTACAATATATTAAGCCATTAATATAGATAATTTAATTGCTTGGTGCTTCTTATTTTAGTAATTGACACCCATTTGCATTGTGATTCTACAATCTACATAGTAACTTACTTATGATACAAAAATTATACTTTGTATATATAAGTAAATCATAATGATAGAAGGAATCTGAATTAGGTAAGTGGTTTCTTTACATGTTGACCACCTACTGAAAGCTCTCTATCTGATTAACCATTGGGCTTCTTTTTTTTTAGTGAATCATCGAACTTGATCATGAAACAAACGCGCTTTAATAGAACTAGTCTAATTATAGAGTTAGGGTACAGTATTTTTCATAAAAAAGTCGCAACAATAGTAACTTTTTAGTGTTGGATAGCGCTTTTTATCTATACATAGTTTAATGTTGAATATGCATAGGTAGTAAACAACATCAGATTTCTTTTCTTTAGCCCATATGTTTCTGTAGTAACAAAATTTGTTTGGTCTCAAAATTGACCTAAGTTGATTTTCCGTCTTTTCTTGAATAATTACTACTTACACTTAAGCCACTTTATCATAACTAGGTACTTCTGTGAACTTAACTATGAATGTATTCTCAGTTTTATTTAAACAAACTTGTAATATTCTATTGGTATCATTTACGATAATTTCCATATCATCTATCCCCATATTATTAATCAGATGAATTAAATAAGCCAAGTAATTACTTATGCTATTATCCATATATTGATTTAAAAGGCTAGTAAACTTAGAAATAGGATAAATACTCTATTATCAACAGCTACTAACATTTAAACTAAAAATAAAAGTGCAGCAAAAGGTACAAACTATGCAACTGCTAATACAAGCTCTAATTTCGTCCCAGATGTATAGAGTAAGACCATCAGATAAAATATCATCATATTTAGGAGCAAAAACGAAGTATATTGCTAGTAAGAAAACAAACATTGTAAATAAAGCTAAATAGTCGTGTTTTCCTTGTTCATATTCACTAACCTTCCCTCAACTTCTTTTATTGGACAAATATTCACTGTGAAATTTGAAGAAGTTCACTGCTTCTTTAATTCTGTCTGATTTATATGCTTTGAGTCTTTTTAAAAAAGAGATTCTAGTGAAGCAGTGGCATAAGTAATCAAATTATTTTCTTCAATTATTAATATTACCTGTGCATAAGAACATTGTGCCAATTTGAAAGGAGCTTTCTTAATCAATAGTTTACGTCCAAAATTACCTAAATTCTGTTTATGTGAGATAGATGTGCCGTGATCTTTTTGAAGCTATATGGGAACAAGAGAAACATTGTTGTTTAGAAACTCCATCTTCATTGATTCACATGCTTCTAAAACCCTTTTCTTGCTTCGCTACAACATTAAATTATACCATATAACAATTTTTAATGCTAAGACAAACATTCTTAAGCTTAACAAAGTTGCTGCACGTTCACCAATTAGAAATATGCTAACAAAACTTATAGTCAGAAAGGCAAAAAAAGCTCCAAAGAGCACTATTGCAATTATAAAACCATAGAGTCCATTTAAACCTATCGAAGCATTGTCAGATACAGTAGTATATTCTTTAACATTTTTTAGTAATTCCCTAAAGTCAGGCGTTGCACAGGAGAATTTTATTTTGCTGTCTTCAAATACTGCCAATAAAACATCTGTATTAACATAATTTAATAACTGATATTCTTCTTTAATTATAAATAATTTATAGAGTTCAATTCTACTTTGCAAATCTTGTGGTTGTAAGTAATTTTGAATATCATAAGAAAAAACACCAATTGGACTTACTTGGTCTGTGTGCTCATTTAAAAAGAGTTTTTATTTTTCAGGGTGTTCAGTTTCCATGATAAAGATTATTTGCTGAGCGACAATTTAACATATTACGCATGATAAAAATAACTTGCCCCCAACACCTTAAGACCAAAAATTAGCTAGATTACATTTATAATAAATTTTCTAAACTGAAATAAAGGGAAAAGATACAAATGATCTCCCAGTAAAATTTTATTCCATCTAAATTATATTTACTTAAGAAACATGTCTATATTTGAAACAAAAGTAGTTTTTTCTATCAGAAACTGCATATCTATAGAAAATATTAATCTTGGAAATCGTGTTGATAAATTTATGTTAGGTAATAGTTATAGTATGTAGGATGATATATGGAGTGCATGTGTAAAATCATAGTAAATCGGTTTTGAAGTCATTGGCAGTTACTCACAGCAATTAAAATAGGAATAGTAAGATATTGATCTTTTTTAAACCAAAAGTGGCTGAGGTTGATTTTTGGTACAAGCATGAATATTGTAAGTCATACTATGATATAAATGAATTATTGGGTAGAGCTGTGCCTGACATCTATGTGTTGTGAGCGTAAATATTTTATGTACAGTATTAGAAGTGCATTTCATTTTTTTTTGCAGCAGCAGCACAATTGGGCAAAAAAATCTTTATTTTCGAGATACAATAATAGCTGGCAGTTCACTATAAAAGCTCTTATACAATCTGAAACTAACCCCTCAATTTTCAGAATTTTCTATTGGCAAAAATTGCTCTATGTTATGGTTTAGACTTAAATATGTTTAATTACTGGGTTAATCAAGTATGTGCCAATATGTCTCCATTTTGAGGTCAAGTAATAATTAGAATATCAGATGGTAAACTAGTTGTATCTTCTGCAGGAAACATTTTAACATATGATTACCACACTAAATATATTAGTAGAGGTATGAGTAGTCATGGGGTAGCAATTGTAGCAAGATATACATTTCCTAGCCATATTCTTAACAATACAAGTGTTGATATGACCATGATACATACTTGTCCCCATGGTAGTCACACAAACTTAACACAACAGCAGCTTGATAATTTTGGTTTATCTTTGGCACGGATACAGATGCCATTGAGATATGGATCTTCATAATAGGCTAACGATACATTAAAGTTAGAGCGAGCTGAAACAGTACAGATGCCAAACTTAATGAGGCATAGTGCTGCTAGGACTGATGAGGTAATAAGTAAAAAAAGACATCATTTGGGTAAATATCTATAGACATAGTTCTAATGGCTGTTCAGGATAGGATTTTTTGTTTGAAGAAATTTGGTAATCTAATATTCATCTCTGAGAAAATTCTGAAAATTGAGGGATTGATCTCAGATTATATGAGAGCTTTTATGGTGATAGTGAGCCGCCACAAGTGCTACAGGTTCGTCCCTATGCCATGTCAAAGTTATTAATATTTATTCGATTTTCGTTTTAGGAAATCTATTATATTATCTTATGCGAAGCCTTGTTCTGCACCAGAAGCACAGCTGTGCTAAAAAACCAGATTTGATTGACAAGTAACAAAAAGAAGACATGGTGATACATGTTCTATTATTAGGAAGCCAATAAAAAAAGTCCCCATTGCTCCAATGATCTCCCTATTTATAAGAATTAAGATCGGTGTAACATCACCTAGTATATATGATACATGCTATTGTCTTTCAAAGCATAACTCAAGGCTTCCAACATTATCTGTTGAGAGTAATAACTACCATTATCTGTTGAGAGTAATAACTACCATTCTCATAAGTTCGCTTCCTATTCATATCAAACAGCATACCAGCTTCAGGTAGTTATACGGGAGTAGATCCCAAAAACTTCTTACATTTCAATTTTATTTACAGGAGCTACTTTTTGATACAATTTCGAATTACCTGTTCGCTAAAAACGATACTTAAAACTGGGTTGAAATATTTTCCTTTCATAATCTCCAATGTATCAACATTGAATTTTATATTACAACTTTTGAACATCAATGACATATCATCATAACGATGTAGGCAATATGTGGTTTTCAAGTCTATAATCAAACGAATAGGTGCTACTGTTTTATGTAACTGTAAGTACCATACTTATGAGTAATTTTATTTCAAGGTAGACAGTCGTTAAGTGCTCAAAAGTACGGCTACTTCTTTTAATCATGAGCATATACACTTAGCAAGTTGCATTTCCTATGCACGCCAAATGTGAATGAACATTTGTCTATTTTTATTGTGGGTGCAGCATTTCCATTTTTAGCGCATACTACCAGTTTAGAATTGTTCATATTAAACTGCAAAAGTTAAATCCCTTTATATATGATAACTAAAAAATATATATATAATAAATAACATAAATAACAAGTTCAATGATAACTTTATCTTTGAGGATGGTTTAGGCTACTTATTTGATAAAAACGGAAAGCAGTTAATAACCTTATAAATACGTAATGTAAATATATCTTTAGAATCTTGTTTGAGCTTTAGTGATTTCAAGTTGGTAATTAAAAAATTACTAAACAAGATTTAAAAGTTGAAGATGTAAATTGTATTCAAGAATCTCAAATAGAAGCTGAGGTAATTAAATCAAATTCAAAAAGAATTTGTCAAAGATATTCTTTTGAGGTAAAAAATTTTTTTTTCATGAAATGACTATCGAAAAAGGTTTTTTTTAGCTTATATAGCTATGAACATTCTTGGAATTCCAAAACAAATAGTTTACATATGGAAAAGAAATGCAAACAAGTAAAAATATAACGAATTAATTGTTTTTTTATTATTCTTAAGAAATTTAGTATAAGACATATTCTAAATAGACTTTATAAAGAGAATTTACTTTCCAATGTGAACAAAAATTCTACACTAAACATAGAAAAATGGTAAATAATCTCAAAGATAATATTATGGATATGAAGGTTTTATCTTATACAGTTTATAAATTTATAAGAAAATTTTGTAGGTTAAGCTTTAAAAGGATCTCCTTAGTTCTATCTGCCAGAGTTTTGGAAAAACAGTAAATCAGTTATATGAATAGTCAAAAATTTAGGAACAGACTCTTAGCTTTCAGAAAAATTATGTTTTTATTGATAAGGGAGGGTTTAATATTAATGTATATAAAGAAAGCGGTTGGTCAATTAAAGTACAAAAAGATGTTAAAACTGTTCCAATTACCAGAGAAATTGATGTCTCTTTATTAAGGACAATACCTTTGAGAGGCCCTATAAGTATAAAATTTAAAAGTGCTGCAACTACTATCAACAAGGAGAGAAAAAATTCTCAGGTAAGTATCACTAAAACAAAAATTACAACAGGTCACTTCTTTAACTCTATCTATTCAATTATCGAAGAAACCAAGATAAATGAGAACCATAAGAATATTTGATCGTTAACAATGCTAGGATCCACAAGTATGAAGATTTAGCTACCTTAACTTCAAATAATGGGCTTCGATTACTTTATTTACCACCATATTCGCCATCATTGCATGCTATTGAAGAATTTTGATCAGTGTGTAAGCCAAAAGTTAAGTTAGTGGACTTGACAGTTAAAAGTGAATTGATTTCTCAAGTAAAGGGAACATGTACTCAAATATCTATCAATAGGTTTAAGGGATGTTGTAAGTATATTACTGAGCACTTCCAAATGCGTTTACAAAAGGATGCAGCTTAAAGATTAAAATAAAATATAAGAATTGTAAAGACAGAAGAAGTAATTTTTGGAAATTATGTAATATTTAGTATCTTGATTTAGAGACTATTTGTATTTGTATTTGTATTAATATTGGTATTAGCATTTTCTTAATTTGATATGAACAATTCCTAGTCAGAGGTATGAGAAATTTCATTTACGATGGTATGAATAATTTTAACCCAGTAGTATGAGTTAAATGTGGAAACACTGTAACTTGAATTTTGTCTGTTTAGAAATTTAATTTTGCCACAGTTTTAAAAAGATTTCGTTGTTTTCCCTCTTAATTTCCTACGATTATCTTCTCAAATTCGTCGAAAAGTTTTTCAACTTCAGTGACAGCCCAATTTAATTTCACTATGGTCATGAAAAATTTGCATATAAAGATCATTTGAATTGCATTCTGCTAGTCTGATGCTTTTAATTTTAATTTCAAAAAGTAATTTTATCAAATTCGTTAAAGTTTTCGATTTCGCTGACTAGCAAATTCAAATTTGTCACATAGAAGTTAATTATTTCGCCTTTGTCCGTTGTTGATTTCATGGAATGATTATTGGAATTTTGTCCGCTTCACAAATCAATTCCATCTCAATCAATAGAGGATCTTGCATCTTACATCGTCTGAAATTCGCCATGCGAATTCTCTGATTTTCGCTGGAAGGTTGTCAACGAAATTGACAACCAAATCCAAATTTTGCTACATACAGTTTAGATAATTCAATTTTGTAGGCTGTTTATTTTGCAATGCAACAAATTAAATTTCGTACCTTCCTGATACCATAAAATTACCTCCATGTGCCTCCAACATTATAATGTTTAATTTGAATTCCGTTTATATATCAAATCATTTCACTACTGTCTAAGAATTTCGTTCAAAAATTGTTTAAATTGCGGACTGCTATAGTATACACGGCGAGATGTGGTTTCGTTACTAATCGGTCACAATTCTATCTTCTATCCGATTTAGGTGAAACCTATTCTTCGCTTTCCGTAAACCCAGTGGGTGAAAAAATAGCCGTGCCACCGAGTCAGTATTACTGTATTGGATAAACACAATTGTTCCGCTATAGTATGTGCGCCTGAAGACATTGATTTAACAAAGTCTCCAATGTAACCTGTTGCTAATATTACAATCATAAATATCGTCGTGGTCCTCCGAAATGTAAAGAGCCATTGGTCCTCTATTAATGTCGGTAGAGTTTGGAAGTGTTACAGCTATGTTGTTGATATTTACATCAGCTATCGTATTTATTATCGCCAAATAATCAGTTGCAGTACCATTAGCTAAAGTTATGACCACGTCGACATTACTCATGTCAATATTCACGTCGTACCATATTATAATTGATGAGAATTGATAACCCATTACTGCAGCAACCCATACTACTACAACTAGAATGTGCATTCTAATTAAAGCAACTTTACTTTCACTTTTTTTCAAACTCTATCATTAGATAGTCATCTTATATTGCTATTTTCAATTCTGTAGTTTGTTCAATGAATTTGTACTTTTTCTCTACAACTTTAAGAGTAGTTGTGAATAAATTTTAGACATAAAACACGCCTTATTACACTGGCAAGCTCGAACATCTAAACGCAATTTTTCAGATAGATTAGCGGACTTAGTTCTTCTTACAAGCAAATTTCGAAATTCCAGAAATAAATTTAGAGCAGTAATTGTATTAATTTCAGGAGTTGTTTTTCGTATTTTCGGAAGCACCCGTTGTGAATTTTTCATGGGAAATACTGTATCAAATGGGAAAGAGCAATGTGGGGGTGGTGCGGTAGATAGAGTCCGAGAAACTTATTCATTAATAATTACGTACAAAAGATTCTTGTGACATTCAGCAAAATGTCGGGAACTAAACATTAGTACCCAGTTGCGATTGCGCTACGACATCTAAATGAGTGGGTGTGATAAGTGGGTGAAATTAGTGATAGGTTCCCCGGACTTAAAACCCCTCGGGTGAACTCCCGGGAGGAGTGACTAGTATTCCCCGGGGCATGTATAAGAAGAAGTTTAATTCATTAATTTCTCCAAAGATTTGAATTATTATAATTATTCTATTTTATAATTATTCTATTTTATAATTATTTTATTTTAAAATAACACTGTATTGAATTTATATATCATGACCGCTCATAATTCTATATCAGAGCAAATGAATGTCGATACCGATATCATTACATTAACCAGATTTATTTTAGAAGAACAACAAAAGTATGCTCCACAAGCAACTGGTGAATTATCATTATTATTAAATTCATTGCAATTTGCTTTCAAATTCATTGCTCACAACATTAGAAGAGCTGAATTGGTTAATTTGATTGGTATATCAGGTTCTGCAAACTCTACTGGTGATGTGCAAAAAAAACTTGATGTCATTGGAGACGAAATTTTCATCAATGCTATGAAATCTTCCAAGAATGTCAAGGTTTTAGTTAGTGAAGAACAAGAGGATTTAATTATATTTGAAGGTGGGGGTCGTTATGCCGTTTGTACTGATCCAATTGATGGTTCTTCCAACATTGATGCTGGTGTCTCTGTTGGTACTATTTTCGGTATCTACAGATTAAAGGATGATTCTCCAGGTACTATTAAGGACGTATTAAGAAAGGGTACTGAAATGGTTGCTTCTGGTTATACAATGTATGGTGCTTCTGCTCATTTAATGTTAACTACTGGTTATGGTGTTAATGGTTTCACCTTAGATACTCAATTAGGTGAATTTATCTTGACTAACCCAAATTTGAAAATTCCACATACCAGAGCTATTTATTCTGTTAATGAAGGTAATTCTTTCTACTGGCCAGAACATATTAAGAAGTATGTAGAAGACTTAAAAAAGCCACAAGAAGAATTAAATGGTAAACCATACAGTGCCAGATATATTGGTTCGATGGTTGCTGATATACACAGAACTTTATTATATGGAGGTATTTTTGCTTATCCATCTGATACAAAGCTGAAGAATGGTAAGTTGAGAGTTCTTTACGAATGTTTCCCAATGGCCATGTTAATGGAACAAGCTGGTGGATCTGCTGTGAATGATAAAGGTGAAAGAATCTTAGAAATCTTACCAAGAGGTATACATGACAAGAGTGGTATTTGGTTAGGTTCTAAGGGAGAAGTCGATAGATTCTTAACTTATGTTAATGGTAAAAATTAGTGTGTATTTATGACGAAGAAATGAAGTTTATATATTTAGATAAAATTAGTTTTTCGCAATCTACGGATTTGTAGAAATTAAAACTGTGATCTTGGTTTTTGTGAGATTTCTCCATTTTGAGTCACAGGGAATCAAACTGAAGAGCTTTGGATAATTTCTTATTTGGGGTCACAAATCATAGGCTCTGCAAATTTTTCTTCTTTATACTATACTATAATACCCCCCTATTCATAATATATTTTCATTATGTCTAAGCATTTGAATAGGGTTTCAAAAGCAATAAGAAGATATCTTGCTCAGCATTTTTCCAAATCAAACTTAAAGGTTTTATCTTTCCTGATTTCATTAGTAGCATGTTTGTCATCAGGATCAATTATGTTATTTTCATTATTTTCATCATCTTTACATGAGTTAATCGGATTATCATATTTACAAATTAATTTTATTGCTTCACTTTCAGCAATTGGAATGTATTTATGCTTGCCAGTATTGGGATACTTAGCTGATTGTTATGGACCTAGTTTGCTTTCTTTCCTTTCCATTTGGTTCTTTTGTCCAAGTTATTTTTTGAACAGTTGGTTGGTTGGCATTCTTGAATTGGGAGAATTAAACCAAATTCATATATGGTTATTTTGTTTTAGCTTTTGTCTTATTGGATTAGCCACTTCCTCCTTATATTTCCTGAGCTTATTAACATGTGCTAAAATTTATCCAAAACGTAAAGGAATGTCTATTTCTTTGCCAATTACCTGTTATGGTATTTCATCATTAATAGGGGCCCAGTCACTTAGGTTAGAATATTTCCAAAAGGGTGAATATTTAAATCTTTACAAGGTGTTTAATTTTTTTGGGATCCTTTATTTTATTATGGGAGTATTAAACTTCATCTCTAGCTCTCTTGTCAGTTTAGAACAAGATATCATTTTTGAAGTCGAGGATGAGGAGGCACCATTATTACGTACTGATTCTAATCCTGATAGGCCTTTAGAACCATCACATCATAATAAAAGATATAGGGCATTTTTGAAAGACAAATCAGCATTCCTATTATTGGTTAGTTTAATATTAAATATTGGGCCATTAGAAAGCTTTCAAAATAACTTAGGGTCAATTATAAAAATTAATACTACTGATACATTGTTGTCCAATCAAGTTAGTGTAATTGCAGCTTCATCAACTGTGGCTAGGATAGTTTTTGGTGCATTATCCGATTACCTTGCATCACCTAATAGAAAGAGACCCATCAGCAGAATATGGCTCTTTTTTATCTTAATTATTGCAGGAAGTATTGGTCAGATTGCAAACATTTATGGTGTAGATTTTACATACATATCTATTCTCAACGGATTAGCTTATGGAGGTATTTTCACAATTTGTCCAGCTATTGTTGCCTCAGTTTGGGGTATTGATATCATGGGCTCTACATGGGGATCATTTATGGTTGCACCAGCCATTGGATCGATCTTTTATTCATTAACTTACGGTAATCAAGTAGATGAGAAATGTGGTACTTCTGGTAATTGTTTACAAGAATATTTTACATTAACATCTGTTAGTTTTATGATTAGTTTATTTTTACTTGCACTTTCATGGAGATACTTTTGGGTAAAGAGGGGATTCAAGGTTCTTTAAACATTTTTTAGTTTTTATCATTTATAAACATTTTTTTGCATCTATATTTTTTCTTGTATTTTATTAATTATAAAAAAATTGTAAATTTTTAGACGAATAAAATAAAAATCATAACAAAAAAAACTTTATATTACTAATGAAATAATAAAGATAGGATAAAATACTAAATATTAATCAATAAGTTTAGATCTCGTTAGTAGTATTATTATACAAGGTGAACAGTTTTGTCGCTAAAATTGGTTTAATATCAATTTAACTTTTAAAAAATAATCAGATCTGTGTCATGATCACCAAGTCTCGATTAAGAAAAAGAAATGGCTATTCAAAGAATCCATCCTGTATATAATCATATATATCTCAACCTATGTTCTAAAGCGTAAGTACAGCATTTCTATTTTCTACTCAAACTACCGGTTCGGAATTGTTCATACCAAGGGTTCGGAATTTTTCAAACCTTACGCAAGAATGCTTTTATACCAAATTTGAAAACTATTCATACCATTAGTAACAATCCCTCAAACTATTTTTAAAAATATTCATACTATTATGTGGAAAACTAACCACAACCCCTAATTTATATTATTTTTACCCCTGAAGTTGATGTTTGATAGATTTTTAAAATATATCCCTCCTCGAATCTCTTGCTTTATTTATTACCTACCTAGATTGCTTGCCTTTCTAAGCATAACTTAAGATTCTCTGAACTATGCTTACAAAATCCTTGAAAGCTTTCGATCGATTTTTGACTACATGCTTCTTTAACTTGAGGTGTTAACTTACTGCGAACTGCCAACTCCATTGTCTTCACCTTTGACTTACAGACAGACCAAAATTCTTCAATTGCATTCAATGCAGGGGAATATGGAGGCAAGTAAACTAATTGAAGACCATTATTTGAGGCCAAAGTAGATATATCCTCATGTTTGTGAATTCTTGCATTATCTACAATAAGGTACTTCATTTCTTTGAGCTCTTCGTTACCCTTAATCTCTTCGATAACCGAGTGAATAAAATTAAAGAAGTGATTAGTTGTAGTACCTGTTCCTATTTTACTGGATCCTGATATTTTTCTTTTCTTATTTGTACTGGTAGCCGAACTTTTAACTTGTAAACTAACAAGTCCCTTTGAGCAGATTGCTCTCAAGAAAGAAATATTTATACCCCTTGTCACAGGAACAACTTTGATAGCCCTTTGCCCTTCAAGTGACCAACCACCTTCTCTCCTCATACCGATATTGAATCCAGCTTCATCGATGAAGACGCAATTTTTCTGAAAATCAAGAATGGGTTTCCAAGTTTTAGCCCATTCGAGTCGTTCGTTGATTGTCTTTTCCAGAACTCTTACAGAGGGAAATAATGAAATTCTTTTAAAGCTTAATCTACATACTTTTCTTACAAATTTATAAACAGTGGAAGAAGAAACTTTTAAATCCATAAAGTTTTCTTGAAGACTATTTACCATCTTTTCTAAGGTGAGAGTTGAATTTTCACTCACAATGGAAAGCAGGTGGTCTTTGTGAAGTTGATTCAAGATAGGATTTCTGCAAAGTTTTTTAGAACTAATTGGAATACCGAGTAATTCACAATATTACTCTTCATTGGCTTTTCTTTTCCAAGTATAAGCTGTTTGTTTAGGAACTCCAAGAATATTTGCAGCCAGATAAGCCGAAAATCCTTCTTCTACCGTCATTTCATGAAATTTTTGCTTAATCTCAAAAGAATATCTAATACATTTTCTCTTTGATTTTGTCTGCATTTGATCAATATCCATCAGAGATTGCTGGTTGTGGCTTTCTACTTCTTTTTTAGTATTTTCTTTACAATTTTTAGTCAACATCTTGAAGTCTCTGAAAGTCATACAAGACTCCAATGGTGCACCTACATTGTCTACATGTAATGTCATTAGCTTTCGACCCTCTTTATTGAATAAGTGACCAAGGCCATCTTCATAGATAAAGTTATCACTTGTTTGTATGCTCATATTATTTTCATTAATAAATACTAATCACATAAACAGTATGAAATATTTTGCAGTTTAGTATGAAGACTTTTGCAGGTTGGTTTAAGAAATTACCGTTCGGAAGTATGATGAGATTTTGTCGGTTGGTATGATCATTTTCGGACCGGAAGTATAAGTAGATTATGAAAATACTGTATTATATACGAGAAAGGCGAAGTAATGCCTATAATCCACTAAACTGCTTTGTGTAATATCGTTGGTTACTTACCTGCAGGTTAATCCTGTTTCGGGATAAATAATTTAGGATTAGGGTTTTGTGGTATATTATTTATTCAATATTTGTTGGTTGTTATAATATTGCAATATAGCATAAACCATAATACACATTAGTACAGAGATTTTGGCTACTTCGTATGTAGAC
This sequence comes from Schwanniomyces vanrijiae var. vanrijiae, assembly GCA_030556805.1. Lineage (NCBI taxonomy): Eukaryota > Fungi > Ascomycota > Pichiomycetes > Serinales > Debaryomycetaceae > Schwanniomyces > Schwanniomyces vanrijiae. Next base: position 53,790 of record JAKTUS010000010.1, on the reverse strand, counting down.
ATAATTGTAAGATTAACTAAAATTATTATTATTATATTAATACTCCTTTTTGTTTACATTAAAATGAGGAAATAACAGTATTATCTATAATTATAGTAAATAATGTTAATAATAGCGACATGTAAATACAGATTTGTTGTTAAACATAGTGTGGAAATTTAAAAAAAGAAAAAAAAAAAACCGACAATAATGTGAGAATGAGAAAAATAAACCACTATCTGCAGTACTACTCTCATAATCTTGAATACCCGCCATTGCATATCAGCGTATTTTCTGCACCTAAACGCAAATTGTACCGTTCAAAATGGTGATCTAGTTGTAATTATTCCAGGTGTATAAAGCTAGTTCATCTAGAGTTAATCACTAACACTTGTGATCCACTGTTGTCGGTATAGTCATGACCAAGCAATACCTATTCATACGCGGTACCTACATAAACAATTAGTTATTATAACGCCATACGCAACTTATTGTGTCAACATTGGTAGCTACGCGATTCTGGGCCCCAGTGGACAGTGGACGACTCCAAGGTCTTCTCTATAGTAGCCTTCATTTTCTGCGATCTTTAGGGAGCCCGGTGTTAATAGTTTCTACCAGTGCGAAATTTTGTCGCACCATGTGCCCAATATTACCGTGGGCACTCACCGTAATTCTAAGGGGCGCACACCGCACTCCTAGGGTATATATACACACATACTATTGTCATCGGATGAGGCTTCACCATTACTCTGATAACCACAATCGTTACAGATTCTACTTCTCTCTAGAGGTTTTATGGCGTAACTCTTGCATGGACATTACGTATATACCGTGTTTCTCATAACCAAAACATCTAAAGCTTTGTTTCATACACACACAATTAATCTATTATAAGTTCTATCTCCCTACCATTTCTTTCAACTCTTTATATTTCTCTAGCATATTTATATTTATATCTATATCTATACCTACTTCTACACTCATATTTATATCTATACATATCTTCATCTCTCTTTCTCTTTCTTATATGCTCTTGTTACCTCCACCATATCTCCCACCGTGTTGTTCCCTGTCGTACCTCGCAGCTCGCTGTCTTTGTTTATGCTCCCATACATATTCCTAACCATCTATGCGAAAAATTTTTATGCCACGTTATAGCTCGAACACGTACCCATTTGTTGTCATTTGCGTTGGCGTTGGCGTTCTCGTTGGCGTCCCGGTGCAATATTTAAACACCCTCATTCCTGTTTTCTAATTATAATTATTTTGTTCTTTGAGCTTAATTGTTTAAGTTATTTTATAAACTAAACTCATTCTAATAGTCACATAATGAAGGGATTGATCTTAGTCGGTGGTTACGGTACTCGTTTGAGACCTTTAACTTTAACTTTACCAAAACCTTTAGTTGAATTTGGTAACAGACCAATGATTTTACACCAAATTGAAGCTTTAGCTGCTGCTGGTGTCACCGATATTGTTTTGGCTGTTAACTACAGACCTGAAGTTATGGTTAGCACCTTAAAGAAATACGAAGAAGAATACGGTGTTAGCATCACTTTCTCCGTCGAAGAAGAACCTTTAGGTACTGCTGGTCCTTTGAAGTTAGCTGAAAAGGTATTAAAGAAGGACGATTCTCCATTCTTCGTCTTAAACTCCGATGTCATTTGTGACTACCCATTCCAAGAATTAGCTGCTTTCCACAAGGCCCACGGTGCTGCTGGTACTATTGTTGCTACCAAGGTCGACGAACCATCTAAGTACGGTGTTATTGTTCACGATAGAGACACTCCAAACTTGATCGATAGATTCGTAGAAAAGCCAGTTGAATTCGTTGGTAACAGAATCAACGCTGGTTTATACATTTTAAACCCAGAAGTTATCGACTTGATTGACATGAAGCCAACCTCTATTGAAAAGGAAACTTTCCCAATCTTAGTTGAAAAGAAGCAATTATACTCCTTCGACTTGGAAGGTTACTGGATGGATGTCGGTCAACCAAAGGATTTCTTATCTGGTACTTGTTTATACTTGACTTCTTTATCCAAGAAGCACCCAGAATTATTATCTAATGAAAAGTTCGTTCAAGGTGGTAATGTCTTAATTGACCCAACTGCCAAGATCCACCCATCTGCTTTAATTGGTCCAAACGTTGTTATTGGTCCAAATGTTGTTGTTGGTGAAGGTGCTAGAATTAAAAGATCTGTCTTATTAGCTAATTCCACTGTCAAGGACCACGCTTGGGTTCACTCCACCATCGTTGGTTGGAACTCCAGAATTGGTAAGTGGGCTAGAACCGATGGCTGTACTGTTTTAGGTGATGATGTTGAAGTTAAAAATGAAATTTACGTTAACGGTGCCAAGGTCTTACCACACAAGTCCATCTCTTCCAATGTTGAACACGAAGCTATTATTATGTAAATTTAACAAACTTATGTACTTTATACTACAATTCTACTAATTCTTAGAAATGCTGATTCATATTTAATATAAACAATTTTATTTGGGAATCTTTTTAACTTATATACATTGATAAATAATTTAAAGAACAGAAAGACCATCAACACAACTTTTTCTTAATGGTTCACTTAATGGCTTTTGTCCACTTAAATATTGCAAAAATAAAATCTTACTTAATAATGGTTCATTAACTTGTCCCATTTTAATAATTTTGTTTTCATCTGGATTTTGGTAAGTAACACTCAATTTGCCCCCATTTAATACTTCCAAGTATAATAAGTGGTTCTTTGGAACAGAGCCTCTACGATTCAGGAATAAGTTTCTTAATTCTTCAACTCCTTGACCAATGGTCTTCCTATCTTCTTTACTCTTTGGATGAGACAAGATAGACTTGACTAATCCATCCTTTAAGTGATTAAAATCAGTATTTCTAACTGGGCTTATAACTGCAGTGAACTTGACATTGGAGTCTATCAATTTTTCAACGATAGTAACTGAATCCTTTGGATTACTAAGTAAAGCATTTAAATCACCACTTTCAGATCCAAGAGATTTAAGAAATTCCTTATCGGCTAAGATCTTTCTAGCCTTACTAATATCTTCGTTTGCAATATATAAACCAATACCGTAAACCTTAAAACCAACAAATGTTACTGATCTCACACCATAACCAATTAATGTGTGGTCTTTTTCAACAGGAAGAGGTTTTGATAAGTTGACAGGGAAAGGATCAATAGAAGAATCCACAGTGACGGTATCATTGTCATTTTTAGCGTTATCTAATCCTATAGTGTTATAAATGGAGTAGCATGATAAACTGGCAAATGCAAATACCACAGGTAAACTAATCCTTGCTTTGGTGTAAGATCTAATAGTACCATTAGAAAGGGTCCTTCTACTACCAGCTGAAATAGCCCTGAAGCTATTAAGTGACACAGTCTTAAACATTGTTAATTAAAATTATATTCTATATAGAAATTATTTAAATTTTCAGAAATGAGAAATATTAAAAAATTAATCATTTGAGCTTGAACTCCAAATTTTTTATTTCTTCACTGACAGCGTCATTGGATTGAAGAGTTAGGCCACTGGCCAACTGAGCATGATAAATTGATTCCCATTTATCCCATTCTTGTTCTATATTGTCTAAATTTGGTTTGAGCCAATTTTTATCGACTAGTGTAGAAGCCAAATATCCCAAGAAAGTATCGCCAGCACCAGTAACATTTTTTATTATTAAATTCTCATTCTCTACAGGAATAGGGAAATATTGGATAACAAGACCTAATTGAGAACCATCGATCACTCTACCCAGTGATATGATTGAATATTTAGGTTTATATGGTGATGTAGTTGGAATGGATTTGTAGTCATTAGCATTGACAGTGATACTGATAAGCAAAACCCCTCTATCTCCTAGCTTTAATAAGATATTTTGGAAATAACCAATCAACTTGAATGATTGTTGTAAAGATCCCTTTTCTAATAATTCTTTGAAAATTTTATTTTTATTAAGCTTTTCTCTGAATTCTGAATTAATCCCAAATCCATCCATGAGCGCAAACCAATTATCAATATCATCGAAATAGCCTTTAGCATTAAATGATTCATATATCTTCTCTAATTCAGCCTCAGTTGGTGTAATCAAGTTAATCATATTTTGTGGAAATACTGGAAGATTCATATCAGATATTCTTTCCGCCTTTATGTAGGAAGTTGGTTCAACAATGATATTAACTTGGTCCATATTCCTTCTTATATATGTAACTATTTTCTGTAATACTAATGATGATAAGTTGCAATCAAGAATAACTTGCTTTGGTTTTATATTGGATATTTGCGTGATGGCATGTTCTGAAATATCTTCTTCCATAATAGACATATCAGCACAAGAAATAGTAAGACTACCATCTGGATTATGCATAGATATATATTGTGCAGTTCTACTATTCTCTGTTTTAGTTATGCCAGATGTGTTGATTTTTTTTCCTTCTATACCTTTTAAAACTGTTCTACCTGCAAAATCATCACCAACTGTAGAGACTAGTCTACTACGGTCCTTTGAGGAATAGTCAAAAGCCAAAGCAATATTAAATCCTACACCACCAACGGATGATTCCATATGACCTGGATTTGAATCATGCATTTTTGGGTTAGAGTTAAATGTACATGCTGTATCAAGGGCAATAGATCCTACTACAAGAGAATCGATATTCAGATTGCTTACATCATTTATTGTATTTTTAATGCTAGTTTCTTTCAGTTTAATTATTCTTGTAGTAGGTTGAAAATTATCCTTTTTCTATTTTTAAATTAGTATTAATCCTTGATGGAGGTTCGAAGAATTAAATACATACTTCATCATTTAATAAGGAGAGTTCTTTAGCAATTTGGGTAGCAGAATAAGCATTATTCAATACAAAATCAATATTGCATTTAACTGATCTTCCATTTGTATCTTTAGCAATTTTACTTAATAAGAATGGTGTTAATTGCTTGCCCTTAATTCCTAGTAATTTAGCTTCACTATTTGCAACATCGATAATTGAATTTATATAATCAGAAGGGAGTGCAATATCTTTAGGTGGAGGAATACAGAACAAATTACCAGAATCTAAGAATGAACTATTGTGTATTATTGATGCAGCTTCTTTGAAACATTTAAATGAATATGGTGATTTAACCCCAGATTCACGACAATAGAATCCTGGAATTTCTACATCTGCACGATTATCATCATTATATGTAGAAACAAAGACTCCTTGAGTTTCTAAATATTCCATAGTGAGTTCTATATCCAAAATAGATTTTGGACCAGCACAAACCACAGAAATAGGTGTTCTACCCAATTCAGTCAAATCAGCTGAAATATCCATCGTAAACTGACCATCTCTATGAACACCACCTAATCCACCAGTAGCAAATACCTTTATTCCAGAATGATGTGACATAAGCATAGTCAGTGCTATTGTAGTACCTCCATTTAATCTATTAGCGATAGTATAAGCAATATCACGTCTAGAGACTTTATTGGCAGTTTTCAGTTCCGCCAATTCAGTCAATTGTTGTTTATCTAATCCAACATAAGCTCGACCCTTTATAAATGCACATGTAGCAGGAATAGCACCATTATCTCTAATTAGTGTCTCTACTTTGGAAGCCATCTCAAGGTTTTGAGGAAAAGGTAAGCCATGGGTGATAATTGTGGATTCCAATGATACAACAGGTTTATTATCATTTAATGCTTGTTTTATCTCTTGAGATATAGTTAATGGGAATCGTTTTTTGATCGAAGAGAGTAATCTTTTAGTGGTAATCATTTTAATATACCATATATTAAATATATTGAATATAAAAATGCGAATTTTTCAGCTTATATATATATATATATTACACCAAGATGGAACCATCTTGGATTAAAGAGTTTACTAGAACAAATATAAGTAAAGATATACTTAAAAGTGAATATTTAGAAACAAATCAAATCAATTATATTGATGAAAAATTTATTCAGTTTTATGAGTTGTCAGAATCAGATATACAGAATGCAATCAATGATTATTCATTTGAAAAAGGTTATTTAATATTGGAAGTATTGTTGCTAAAAAGACAAATAATTGAATTGAAAGCTATTTGTAGTAATGTTTTAGATGGGTTGGAAATTCCCAATAGAAAATGGGACTGGTCTCACTATGGTACAAGCTTCGAAGATAGGTTTTATTATAAATTAAGGTTGCTTAGAATTTTATTAGAAAATTACAAAAATGATATTGATTTTCTTCAAAGTATTATGGTACTTTCATATCATTCCCACCCACAATTGCCTTGGTCATCAAAATTGAATTCTACATTAGTGTGGAATATTGTGCATGTACCTTCTGTGAATGACAAGATTCATCCATGGATTGATAAATATATTAATGAAAAATTACGACCTCAATTATTGGTAATTAGAAATCGAAGTTTAACTCAACATGGTCGTTTAAAGGCTAACAAGAATAATTTACGTCCTAAACTTGGATATAGTAATAGTATCAATGATGAAACTTCCGAAGAAGATGCAAGAAGAAATTGGAAATCTTCACCCAAAACAAAATCACTTGCCATGGTATGGTTTCTAATAGGGATATTGGGTGATTATCCCTGGTTCAATAATAACTGGACAATTTTAACGTCATTTATACTTAATCTCTTGGAGGATCATGAAGTTGTATTCAAAGCACATGCATGTATCTTATTAGAATCATTAGTTACCAAGTTAAAAGATCAAAAAAAAGATATATTACAGAAAAGTGGACTACTTGAACTATTTATTAAAACAACAAAGCCATGTTTATCATATTTGCCCAATTTAACCCTGAACGATGAATCTGTATCAATTTTATCAAAGGCATATGCAGCATTATTTGTAATGTTGGATGATAATATGGCCTTTATTGACCTTCTTAATACAACATTGTCATCAATAGCCCATTTGAAGTCCAATAAAAGTGCTATCCCAACGTTGATAATATTACTTAACCAGTTGATTTTAATTATCAAAAGATTGGACTATAACGTATTAATCAGCTTTTCTCGTATAAATTTTGCCATAAATCAATTACTAGTTGATCCATCAATCATAGAGGAAAGTATACAACCAGCAAAATTAGCACTTGATGCCCAATTCACTATTCTCCAAATTTTTTATAACCTTAGTGACCCTGAATCTATTGCACTTGTTTTTGCCTATAGATTTGACTTTATAGCATCATGGGTAATATTAAATGACAGAATTTCTGATGAATCAGTCACTACTATTATCCGTACTAATTATGGGTTATTGAAGCAATTTTCCCAAACATTAGATATGTGGCAGGAACTTCACAACGATATAGAGAAAATAAATGCCATAGAACCAATGACAAATACCCTTTTTACATAAAAGTTTTAATATACCATTTATTAGCTAGTGTATATACAAGAATATATTAAGTTGCTCCGATATTTACTGTGGAATCACTCATGTGGAGTCTATTTTTGAGCTCCTTGTAAGGCTTGAACAACCTTAATGTTAGTATCCAAAAATCTGTTCAAGCAGTTGGTTAAGCATTGTTCTTCGTTAGTGTCTAAAGTGCCACTGGTTATTGGCTTGTTGGCATTACACTTCTTGAAACACATATCAGTGAAGTTATGGATGGACATTTGAACCTTAGATTTGGAGTTTTCGGATTCAATAAATTGCATAATTTCCTTTCTAGTGCCATCATCGAGGCTTTGTAAAGCAGCTTGGGAAATACTAGACATCTTTTTCTATATATGTGGATAAGATAACGATTTGAATCTTTAAGATGAAAATTAAATTTTTCAGCGCACTAATAAATTCTAATGTACAGAGCCATACTAGGACAAAAAATGAATATATGGGATTAAGTAAATTAGATATAGTAAGAGATATATACTCAAAATCAGGAGAAGATGCCAAAAAGAACTTAGAGGCTCAATCTACCTATAGCAAAAGAATTAAAAGTGATATTAAGAGGACTAAAAATTATGTGAAACTGGCTGAAAAACTTATTGATGAGTTGAAGATTGATGAGTTGAAGATTGATGATGATATCACAGAAAAGAAGCATATTATTGCATTGTATGAATCCTATAATAGAATTTCTTATATTGATGATAAGGATGATGTTATAGGTATAGCCGCAGCATCAGTAACAGCTCGTAATGGAGTTGAAGCACACCAAATTGCCATCAATTCACTTCATAAAAATGTGGGCATATTAGACTATGAAATTAAACGTATCGAATCTACAATAAAAGACTATCAGTATATATTGAATTTAGTCAATCGGAAAATCGCTCATTTAACCAAAATGATAATGGATATAGGAACTATGGAGCCAGTGACATTGGAACAGAGATTAGATTCTCTACAAGCCAAATTTGAAGAATGTAACGCAATGCTGAAGATGCTTTCTCTCCATATAGATAATTATGTTATGTATTATCTTGAATTTCATTGGGACGGTGCAATTAGAGCCACTAATGACGAATTTGATGCTCTTGTAAAGAGCCTTAAAAATATTCTTAAGAATTTGATCCAAAACACTAGAATAAATGTGCCACAAGAGGGTATGGAACAGGTTTTCCTTAATTCTTTACGTATAGCCAATATAGTGGAGTTTAAGTTTGAAGCTTCAGGACAGTTTCTGTACCTCCGACAGTTTGGCTCTGAATTTCAGTAACTAAAACACCATCACAAATTCTTTCACTTTAATAGCTTGTTATTACAATTCATATGATATATATTCAATATAAAATCAGTTATAATTCTATAGTAACCTACATTCAATTTTCCATTGATTTAATGTTTTTATAAAACTCAGAATTGCGATGCTTAAATATTCATTCTTTTAACCAATGTCTACGAAGAAGAGAAATAGACCAGTACTATCGTGTACTAATTGTCGTAGCAAGAAGAGAAAATGTGATCGTGAGTCACCATGTTCAACATGTATTCGTTATAAGATAGAAAATCACTGTCATTACACCACAACTATGAATACAATAAGCACCAAGCTAATAAAGCCTCCAAAAAAACAAGTAAATAACGTAAATGTGCCATCAGCCTTAACCAATGAATTATTCAATTTAAGAGATCGTTTAGAGAAGATAGAAGCTTCAATTACAGTTGCATCTTTGTATAATACAGCTCCTCTGGATGATAATTCTAATCCTCGGTTCAACAAGATGCCTACTACTACAGATATTAATTCACAATACCCCCAAGTTAACCCTAATGATTTGATAGACTTGTACTGTGATTTTGGCAATAAATCTAGAATTATTGTTCAATCAAAACGTCCAATTCCTTTACGTACTTTTCTGAAAAGAGATCCAATCACAAGATTATTCCACAAGCATAAACAAACTGAAAGGTTTGTTAAATTTTTCTCACTGACAGTCCTAGGCATGGAAAATAATAGACATGAATCAATATTAGACTTACAAGTACAAAACTATTATGGTGATTCATATATTCCAAGAGCGGACCAAAAAGTTGATACTACTCAAATAAAGAAATCCATAACGCTCTTTTCCAGTGGTGGTATAAAGTTTAAGATTATCGATTTTCTGTCTAATTTAGCTCAAAAAATCATAAATGTACTTCCAAACGAAGTGTTATTTTGGCAACTTTTAGATAATTTTTTCACGTCTTTATATCCATATTTCCCAGTTATTGATGAATTTGAATTGAGAGAGGACATATCAAGAATATTGCAATTTTCAAATAACTATGTTGAAAATATTAAGGTAGAAAGTAAACATGATTTATCTATAATAACGTCTATTTTGTTTATTTTGAGACTTTCATACTTATTTATAGTGATTGATTGTAAAGATATGGTATTAGATGAATTTGTTGCAATAGAATCTGTGAACGTGGCTGAATTATGCTTAAAAGAGTTAGAGATTTATAATTCCAATGATTTATCAACATTACAAGCAGTTATTCTTCAAGCCATTTATAGAATTTATGCACCCGAAAAAGGCGATTTAGCATCTGGGTCCGAAATTCTGTTGAAAACTGGATTTTTAATTCAAATGGCAATGTCTATGGGGCTTAATAGAGATCCATCTCTTTTTTATGATCTTCAAATTGATGAACGGTTAAAAAATTTAAGAAGGAAGATATGGTATTTTCTTCTTTCAATGGATGAGGATGACTCTTTAATTTATGGTACACCAATACACGTTAATCCTACATCATATGATACTGAAATTCCACGCTTTAGTGCTGAGATGTCTAATATAAAAAATATCGAATTAGAAAAAGATGTTGTAAAAGGTTTCAGAAAAGTGGATAGGGTCTTTAAAAAATTGAAGAAAGTAAAAGACTTAACGCTGGCATTAAGTGGTAGTATAAAAGTTAATGTTCTTATATCGTGTATAGCTGAAGTTGATCAGATGATTTTCAATGATTTTGGAAGCCTTGATGAATTACTCAAGGAGGCAGAAAATTCATTTCTTAGTGTTAAAAAGCTAAGGTTATATGTATTATGCAAATTATTCTTGATGTTTATTCACTATTGTTTATTTCTCTTTTATGAAAAACAAGAGAACGAAAATTTTAAATGTTTTTTCTTGAAAAAACTGCTTCATATAATGTTTCATGATCTTTCAATTATATTCGAAAGTATTGAAAAAGAAAGAAAATTTATCCCGGGATTGTTCTTATATCTTACACCATCAATGTTACTATACTGCCACTTATCAGTGATGCTAGGCGTCATATTTTGTATGAGAATGAAATGTATTTATACTGGAATAATGCAAAATGAAATTAATAGAAAAAGATATAAAACTGATAACAAATTTCATAATTATATGGAGAAATATATTTATTTGATAAATCTGATGAAACAAATGATCATTCCAAGAATAAACTTTGTAATTTCTATAAGTAATAATTATTGGGTTGCATGGAATGCTCTAAAGATATATATTTATTGTTTAAAGACACTGGAAAAAGAAGAATTCTTTGTACTAGGGATTAAAGATATAAAAAATGATATATATGAATTTCTGGAACATGCATTAGATGGGCTTATTAAATTAATCCATTATGATTCTTCAGTTAAATTAAAATTGAGCACAGATAATATATCATGTCAGGGTATTGCTAAATTATCACAAATTGATAATATGTGGGTGCAGCTTAATAAAATTCAACAAGAAGAGAATGAAATTCCAAAATCATTCACTTATACCAATGATAAACTGCTCTTTTTCTCTGATTATCCAGAATTGGAAAATCTTAACATATTTAAGCAGGATATTGGTTTCTTAAGTGGTATGTATTTTGATGATTATAATCCTAATATTGATCCCGGTCCAAGAGTTGAATAAATTGTATCATATATATATATAATATTCCTGTTTGTGATATTTCTATTTAGGAATAAGCATTGGAGATATTCTAAATGTAATATTTTTCTCTAAAATTCTCTATACTGTATAAAATTCTAAGAAATAGGGTGTTTGGAATTATTTTCCCTCCAATAACCCATTCTTCTATCGTGACCTAAGAAATAATAATCATACCAGTCTTGGTTATACGGAGGGAGCTGTCTTCCTGGTCCACCTGTTAAAGTTAATTTACGCAAATCTTCAAAGTATTCCTCAAAATCTGGGAATATGGTAATAAAACTGGCATTGTCGCCCTTTTTTAAAATCCTTTCCCTCTCCCATTCTTTCTGTTCTTCAATTGAAGGAAGAGTAGCTCGTCCAGCAAATACTCTAGCAACAGCAACAGCTTGCCATTCATATAGCTTAAAAGTCAAACCTGCTGCAATAGATCCAACAAAAGCTAAAGATTGGTCTTCAATATTAAAAATATGTTGATACAACCCATGAATTCTATTACCTGATACATCAATATTTGGTAAAAATGGCAAACTAAATGAAAACCCTGTACCAAAAATGATACAATCTACTCCCGATTCTGAAGTACCATCATCAAAATACACAGTTTTATTGTAATTATCAATATTAATTATCTGGCCCCTCTTTTCAACTAATGGGTGCTCAAATGCAACAGTTCCAAAATAAATGTGTGGTTTACTAGTTTTTTTTTGAGAAGAAATAACTTTTGAGTTGGCTACTGGAATAATATCTTGAATCGCATCCATTGCACTAATAGATGCACCTACTACAATTGTTTTCTTATTTCGAAAGGGTTCATTTGACCTGAAAGCCTTACTATGAATTACTTCAGTATTAGGATCCTCGTAGAACTCTTGTAACCCTGGTACATAAGGAACGTAAGGCACATCATAATGTCCACTAGCAACAACAACTGCATCAAAGCTTTCAACCCACATATAATCCTTTTTTTCTCCAAATTTTCTTAAAGTAATATTCCATTTATTAGAAACTTTATCCTTAACTACTAACTCAACAGATGTATCGAACGAGAAATGATTATCGAGCCCTTTTTTCTTATAAATGTTCTGAATCCAGTCCTTGATAACAATATTATGACGAAATGGAGTATCATTACCATATCTTTGTATCGAAACATCGCTCACACTCGTTGGGAATGGTTCTTCTGAGAATTCCATAGTTCTTGCATCCACATTTGATTCTAGATACGAGTAAGTGGCTGTATCCATAAACCTTTGCTTAGTAGACTTCTCTACATGCTTTGGAAGACCCTGTGGAATTTCTACGGTTTTATCTGCTACTCTGTCATGAAGATCTTTGATATTATTGAGTTTTTCTGGAGTTTTATCACTGTAGATCCAGCATCCTCCTGCTTCACTTCTTCTTTCAAAAACTTTTATCGTTTCAAATTTTTGCTCCCTTACCAAAACATCTAATGCAATAACACCACTAGGACCAGCTCCTATAACAGCAACAGATTTTATAGTCATTATAAATACAATAAAGATCAACTTTAAACTTGGTATTTTTCTCATTTAAGTATATGCTGTAAAGTCGATAAAATTATATGCAGATCGTGTATCTGCGTCAGATTACAACTCCACAATTAGCTTCTATATGTGTGGCATTGCTTATATTGTGTAACTTTTGAATTCCATCATTCTTTAGTAATAAATATTGTCATCCAATTCCTTTTCATATTCTTCTGGTATTATTTTTTTGTTATATATATATATATATAATTATCTTAATCCATATTTATGAATTGAGTTTATGGTACCTTAGCTTACTTTATTGTGTATTTTTTTTATCATACATTTACTTTAAGAACTAAATCTAGCTAACTATTGTTGTGTGATAATTTTAACCCTAATAATATCAATATAAATGAATAGGGATAATTTTGCTTTTTAATATATTATTTATAGCCTTATTAATCATAAAGTTGTTAGATTAGGTATATCGCTAATTATTTTAGGGTTATTCTTTTATACTTTTATTATTGCGATAGCAATCTATCTCTTTACTTTTGTTTTCCAGCTCTAAATAGTTGCTACTAAGTTTAAAATTTGAAAAAAAAAAGGATTAATGGGAACCTTGCTTTGTAGAATTATGGCCTAAATTAATGCAAATTATAGTGGCTGAGCTCCAATATTTTACACAATTAAAAAAATCTGCAGCCTTTTTTCTCATTTATTTTATCAATATGAACGCATATAATAGTGGTAAAGTTTTTTAGCGATTTAAGGATAAATTTCATTAAATCTAGCCTCTCCTTGAACTTTTTTCATTAATATTTTTCATGCAACCAAGCTTATTGTGTTCTTTCAGTAATGTCTCAGGAATAATTCAACTATTTTTCCTTACTCCTTAGCAAAAGGCAAGCGAAAGGAATAACTCGTAAGTAGGTAAAACACACGATTGTTTGTGTGGGGTATATAAATAACCCAATTAAATGATGCCTTTCTGAAAATTCCTCCGGATATTTACTAATTGCTCTCGATTATTCAGAATTTTATGTATCAATTTCCCAATGGAATTACTATATTAATGTGGAGACGGATTTTCTTTTTCCGTTATAAAATTTGATTGTTCTTTTATATGTACAATAGCCAATTTGATTACCATTTAAAACCAATCCAATTATCCAATAGGAACCCTTTTTAATGTATAATGTCTTTCTACATGTAAAACTTTTAGTGTTCTGGTATTACTTTAAAGCTTCAGGGATAAATGGGTTTCTCACAAAAATATTCCTAATCTATACTGGTAATACCGCCAAAAATAGTCCCTTCAATAACTTTTCTAACTCAAGAAATATGCAGTCATACGGAGAAATTAATTTTCCTTTTTATCGCAAATAAGAATTATTTTTCTTGTTTTTTTTTAATATTTTCTTGTCTGCTCAATCATTGTGGAGTGCAAACATTAAGGTATGAGGTGTTGAGAAGTGCATCATAAAAATAATGTGGTAGTTAATACAACAAGAATGATATGCACACCGGAAACCTTTTTATGGAGAGAATCTTTCAAGTGGATAAATTCTGTCGTATGAAACTAGAAACAATACCCGCGCTCAAGTCCCCCACAATATCTGGTTATGCTTTGCATACAACACGCAAGAACAATAAAGACATAAATTGGGGATTTGTTGGTCAATGAAATCATTAGCCGTTAAAAAATACATATAAATTGACTTTCATTTCCTAGTTAAATGCTCTATAATTTTTTTCATTAACATTAGCATAAAAATGTCAGAGTTAGTTTTAGAAGAAATTACTAACAAAAAGGTTGATGTGGTGAAAACCATGTTTAAAGATCGTAAGGTATTAGGAATTGTTTCCTTTGCTTCATTGGGTGGGTTTCTTTTTGGTTATGATCAAGGTGTTATCAGTGGTATAGTTACCATGGAATCTTTTGGTGCAAAATTTCCTCGTATTTTCATGGACGCGGATTACAAAGGTTGGTTCGTTTCCACTTTCCTTTTATGTGCTTGGTTTGGTTCTATACTTAATTCCTTATTAGTCGATAAGTTTGGTAGAAGAGACTCAATTATTATTTCTTGTACTATTTTTGTTATTGGTTCAGCTTTCCAATGTGCCGGTGTTTCTATTAGTATGTTGTTCGCAGGTCGAGCAGTTGCTGGGCTAGCTGTTGGTCAATTGACTATGGTAGTACCACTTTATATGTCAGAGTTATCACCACCAGCAGTAAGAGGCGGTTTGGTTGTTATACAACAGCTCTCTATAACAATTGGTATCATGGTTTCTTATTGGATTGATTACGGAACAAACTTTATTGGTGGTACTAAATGTGCTCCAGGTATTCCTTACAAAGGCGATAAATTTAATCCTTATGTTGATGTTCCTAGTGAAGGATGTTTTGGACAAAGTGATGCCTCATGGAGAACTCCTTTTGGTATTCAAATTGCGCCAGCATTTATTTTAGCTATTGGTATTTTATTTTTCCCAAGATCTCCAAGATGGTTGTTGTCAAAAGGTAGAGAAGAAGAGGCTTGGAAAAATTTACGCTATTTGAGAAGTAACTCAGAAGAAGATTCCATAGAAACTGAATATCAACAAATTAAAGCAGAGGTAGTTTTTGAACAAAGTTATAAACAAAGAAAATTTGGAAACAAACAAGGTATTGTATTGTTTTTTGCTGGTTATTGGGATCTTATTTCATGTATGTCTAACTTCAAAAGAGTTTTCATTGGATCTGCTGTTATGTTCTTCCAACAATTTATTGGATGTAATGCAATTATTTATTATGCACCAACTATATTTAGTCAGCTTGGTATGAACTCTACAACAACTTCAATGTTAGGAACTGGTGTATATGGTATTGTTAACTGTATTGCCACAATACCAGCAATTTTTTTAATTGATAAATTTGGAAGAAGAACTTTACTTATGGCTGGTGCTGTAGGTACAGGTATTTCATTAATTATCGTTGGTGCAATTGTTGGTAAGTATGGTGATAGTTTGTCTGAACATGCTGTTGCTGGTAGAGCAGCAATCGCATTTATTTTCATTTATGATGTTAATTTTTCATATAGTTGGGCACCAATTGGATGGGTTTTACCTTCAGAAATTTTCTCTATTGGTATTAGATCTAAGGCAATTTCTATTACAACTTCATCTACTTGGATGAATAACTTTATTATTGGTCTTGTCACGCCAAGTATGTTAGAAACTATGAAGTGGGGTACTTACATATTTTTCGCAGCTTTTGCTATAGTTGCATTTTTCTTCACACTTTTTATTATCCCAGAAACCAAAGGTGTTTCATTGGAAGAAATGGATGCTGTATTTGGTGATGTTGATGTACTTAATGAAAAGAGTCATTATGTTCACCAAAATGACCATTATAATGAAAAGGATAATTATATTCATCATGAAGATCAATATAATGAAAAACCAACCACTGAAATATCAGTATAAACTTTTTATCTTTAATTAGTTAATAAAAAATTAAGGTTTCATAATCAGATAAATTAATGTAGAATTAATAAACTATTTTTTTTTCCTTGTTATTATATATCTTCTAAATTTAGTATGAGGTTCATTTACTGTATCATATAGATATACAAAAGAATTAATTAATACAGTTTTTAAATCATCATAAAATTAAAACATAAAATTAGTCAACAAATCTAATTAAGAATTGAATATTAAATACTAAATTAAGAAGAATGCTCAACTTCAGGCTTTTCGATATCAATTTCATCAGAAACTTCAACCAACCCAACATCTTTAGCATATGTACTAGTAGGTACCCATTTGGCAGATTTACGAGGATTTGTTTCCAGTAACATTCTATCAACTTGTTCAAGAGTTAATCCCTTAGTTTCTGGAACTAAGAAATAAGCATAAATGACACATCCAAAACAAAGAGAACCCCATATAAAGAAGACTTTAGCCCCTAAGTCACCTTTATCTTTGTTAACCATATAAGGAGTTATAACAGCAATAATACAGTTCCAAAGCCAGTTAGATGCAGTAGATAAAGCAACACCCCTTGAACGAATTGGTAATGGGAATACTTCACCAATTAAAACCCATGCACCTGGTCCCCAAGTTGAAGCAAAGAAGAAAATATAAATACAAATAAAGGCAATAACCACTTTAGTAGCACTGTCATTTCCTTCAGCAGCAGTACCAACAATTGCAGCAATATATTCACATATAGTCATACCAACTGCACCCCAAATAAGAAGAGGACGACGTCCATAACGTTCAACTAAGAAAAATGATAATGGTGTACTGCAAACATTGACCAAAGTTGTAATTAAACTGATCAAGAATGGATTGTTAATGACTTGTAATTGTTGGAAAAAAGTAGTACCAAAATAGAAAATAAAGTTAATACCAGTAAATTGTTGCATCATTTGTAAACTAGTACCAAATATAGTTTTTCTGAGATTACTTGATGCATCAAAAATACTTCCTTGGAAACAGGCCTTCCATGAGGCGAAATAACTTTCGTTAGGAACAAGTCTTTTTTCAACTTCATGATTTGCAATAATCTCAGCTAATTCACTTGAAATTAATTCAGAATGTATTGGCTGATCACGAAGCCTTGCAAGCACTTTCCTAGCTTCTTCTGGGTTTTGTTTCTTAACATGATAACGAGGAGATTCTGGAAGTAATAATAAACCAATACCAAGAATTAAAGCCCATAATATTTGAATTGCGATTGGGATTCTATAAGAACCACTATCGGTACGATCTTGTGTGGCATAGTCAACACAAGATGCTAATAACAAACCAATAGTAATACAAAATTGATATCCTGAAACAATTGCACCACGTACTTTTTTAGGTGAAATTTCAGACATATATAAAACAATGATAGCGGAAACAAAACCAACACCAAAACCTGCAATTAAACGACCAGCTACTAATAATCCAAGTGATGATGATGCGGTTTGAAGTGCAACACCAACTAAAAATACACCCGCACCCAGTGATATAGTGTATCTACGACCAATGAAATCGGCCAAATCACCAGCAATAAGAGAACCAAAGAATGTACCAGCAGAAAGAATACTAGTTACAAGTGATTTTTCCCAAGCGGGATATTCTTCTACACCATTAGCAAATTCTTGTAAGAAATATTTCATCCCCATAACACCGGAAATGTAACCTGAATCATAACCAAAAAAGATACCACCAAAGGCAGCGAACGCACACATAAGATATGTCTTGTATGTGACTGGTGCCTCAATAAGCAGTGTATCTTCTGTACCCACAATATTGGCTTCAAGGTTAGTGTTGTGTGTATCAAATTGTTCAATACCTTTGTCTAAGATATCTTCGTTACTACTATATTTAGTCATTTTTTCTAAAAAAACGATTCTGATTCTCTTTTTCAATTTTAATAAATTGAGGATAAATAAAGCTATTTATACTGTAATTTATTGATTGCTTTCTATTCTACTGAATGTGGCATCATATTATTCCGTCTTTATGATCCGATATAGAATTATTATTTTACTGTTTTATTTCTTGTTCTCCACAATTAATGCCTTGTTTACCTCATTAATCCTTTATTAAAGTTAAAAATTTTCCTTAATGCAGTCAAACTAGATCTAGTGGGGAAATTTATTGTCCATTTCTCGTAACTTAATAGAAACTAAATGTGGGGGGGGTCAGATTAACGATTCATTTATGCGTATTTTAAATGGCTTCATAGCTACAATTGGTTAAAATGGATTTTTTTTGTGCCGTGGCAACGGCTCTTTATTTTACGCCGCGAAAATATAAAATATACGGGATCGAGATAAAGCTTAGTATATTCAATATATTCAATAAAAACTAATTTAATCTATATAAATACAAAACTTAGAGTAAATAAAAACTTTAATAATATTATACTATGTAGTCTAAGACAATTTTAAGTAAAATTATTAGTTTGAAACTTTTGAAATTATAAAAGTATAGCTATGTTTTCCCCGTATCAAGCGTACCAAGAAATTTATTTTTTAAGTTACGATGGGTATCGAGTCGTGTAACTCGGAAAAGATGACGTTTTAGTCTACAATTATTTTCCAAGGAATATGAACCAAGAATGATAATATTTCTAGTCAGCATATTAATAAAATATTTTTTAAGATATTATAATAATGGAATTATTTCGCATATGTCCGCAAAAATAATAAAAGGAAAATCACTACATAATATTACATGGATAATTCCTATTGGTTACTAAGTAGCTTTAATGTATTTATTATTTTTTATTTTTGAGATTGGATGTATATTATTCCATTTAACATGTTAAATCAGAGCTCTTTATACAGGATGGGAATTTTGTATTTTATAGGTCATGCTTATCAATTGAATTCTATATTTCTATGGCATAGAGAACAATTCAAAAATAGGTGTCAATAGAACCTAAATAATTTCCGAGTATGTGTTCATGATCATATTAGTCGTAGGTTTAATATTGGAATGTGTATATGTATGTGGGGTTGTGGAGAGGAGGTAGGAGATTCGTGCAACTATATTAAAATTACTTATACCTAATTCTATAGTAGTAAATATTACTAATAGAGCTATTAAGAAGCCTCATAAAGTATTATAATAAGAAATTTTTATAAGATAATAGTAAAGCTGATAAGATAAAAAAAAATTTGTGGCAAAATGTTCGCATGAACGGCATCAAGTACTCAGTATTATAGCCCATCAAATGCGGAGTACATCACTTTTAATATTTTTTAATGTATTGTAGATTTTGACCACAATCATGTGGTGTAACATGAAAAAAATATCAATTCGGTTTATAGAAATATGTAACGTTGAATTTTTTTGATAAAACATAATCAACAGTACAATATGCAACATATCGGTAGGATAATCGGGATATATATCACTTTAGCTTAAATAATAGCTGGCAATTAAAAATAATACGAAATTAAAAATGAATTAAAGCATATATTTGTTTGAACAATATACTCTCTATTAATTACATAAAGTTCAGGTTTCTATTTTAATTTAAGCCGCGGCTTAGAAATATGTATTCGAACTTTCTATAAAAATTATTACGCGTTTTATTCAAACAATACAAATTATAGATAGAAATGTTGTAAAAATCATTAGTTATCAGAAATAAAAGAGCTACCAGAAACTGTCCTCATAATGTAATGTTAGATATATAATAGCTTAATGAGGGTAGATTTTAAAGTTTTAAATTTTTCAAAATAATTAACTTGATAATTTAACTTAAGGGGGAATCAATTAAACAACGAAAAATATACTTTTTTTAACTGCAATAATTAAATACACCCTTGTATTCAATATTTAATATCCTAAATTACAATTTTTATTTTAATTAGATTATAAATTTTGGATTAAATAATTAAGAATTAATGTCAGGTTTATATGAATTAAATATTTGACTGAAATTTATGTGATTGAAAAATTATATTTTTAGTTATCAACAATAAACCCCTTCTTCAAAATCTAAACTGCCTTTATGTTTTATCTCTAACAAGATAAATTAATTCTTTTGTACAAACCTAGTTATATAGATACCACCTAACCAAGTATTATGTGATTGTCTTTTCTCTAATTTCCAACTCATTTTGAATAGTTATCATTGTATACAGATAATGATATATTCATAATCATTTTGTCTAATATTATGCCTTAATACTAAATTCACGATTGATTTCCACTAACTTAGTTATTTTATAGGAATATAGGAGATGGCTTATTGAACTCCAATTAATTTATACTCTTTTTCTTTTTCTTTTTTTTTTTTAGGAAGGAGTTATAATTGTAAAATAATGACAGATTGTTCAATATTCTATATTTTTTATATCATTTAACTAGATTTAACTAACAAAATAAATTACTATTGGAAGATTTTGAGTAAATAATGAAACATAGTAAAAGATCAAGCTTAATTGCCATCAGATGCAGTAGATTCACAGGGGAAAGACATTCTTGATACATGAATAATAATAAGAGCATTATGTTTTTTGCAATACCTAAATTCAGTGAATTGGGTCAAAGTTTGCTTACCATTTTGGTATTAGATAATTTTAGTTTTTAAAAGGATCAATTATTTTTTTTTAACCCCAGAGTTATTCACGTCTAGGTGATAATATTTATACTCCAAATTATACTACTGTAATCTCAAACACTGGAATAGATTCTAGGGGTATTAGAAACTTATTAGCAAATATATCTTTAAGTATCTTGGTATAATAATCTAAAGGTTTATAAGATTATAATAAAAAGAAATATTTTAAATTATTAATTGGATACTAAAGATTTTATCTATATATTACAAATAAAAGAAAATCTAAGTGAAATTATGGCTTCAGTAATATTACAAGGAGTGTTGACTCTTTTTAAGGGTAATAAATGTCTTTAAACGTCTCTATGAAGAATAGACAGTAGCTCCGAAGGAGGGACTTTATGAACAAATTTGATACATCATATCCACTTATATCAATATATTTTAGGAAAAATTGATTAAGTTTATGTAAATTCTTCTAGAATACACAGAAAATAATACTTCAATGTAGATGAGGGCTCTACTCTCACTTTATAATTTAAAAATGGTGCTAGTGAGATTTTCATTTTAAGATAATTTTATTTTATTTATTAACGTTTAAGCTGATAGTGGAAAGAACCTAGCTATTCCATTTAATTCAGACTTGAAAAGGTTTTATAGATTTTTTTGGTTCTACGGAAATATCAGTTCTTAATTTGAGTTTATATCACTAATCAAGTGTAATTAATAAACATGAAATGCCATGGCTGGTTTCAATATAAAAACAAAAATCCAGTAAAATATTAAATTAATTTAAGATCTAAGTTTCTATTTGATTTTTAATCTGACTACTTTCTTAATATTATTGATAGATTAGAAGAGTATCATTATATTGATATTGATAGAATAGCTTTCTTTTTATTGCTTAATACCATTATTTAATTAATTACAACTGAGACTACTCAATTAATTAAATTTTTAGATAGCATAACATCTGATTTTTCACTATTTGAAGGTATTTGAAATTAATTTATAATTTATTTATTGTGATTCTAATAGTAATGTCTCTAGATATAATTTAAATATAAAATTTTATTATATCCTTAAGTTATGCCAAAGAAATCTTTATTGATTCGTTGGCGACATATTTCTCCCAGTCATTAATAAATCCAAGAAGTGACCTATCATAAGTTTTCTTATTATTTTTTTTAATATATCCAAAACTATTTTCATCATGGTTATCCATGTCCCTTCTTTTCCAAATACTCAAAATAATTTCTCTTACCATTTTAACGTTTCCTAAACTTTTTTCTTCTACCCTTTCGAGCATTCTTAGTATTATATAACGTAAGTCATCACATGCTACATTATGTATAGAGATTTCGGCACTTGTAACAAACAAAGACCAAAGCAATGTTGAGCTCCATTTTACATCATTTTGAATAATAATAAACCTTAGTAAGCGAATAATATAAAATACCATTGTTTGAACCTCTTTATCTTCTGGTGTGTGATTAAATAAACAACATTCTAAGTAAATCAGAGCGGTCAATCTCTTAACTTCATATGCTAAAATACAGCATAATTCATCTAAATTCCAAGATGGCTCAATTTCTATATTACCTATCTTATAACTCGGCTCTTCTACTACATTATTTTCTGAGTAGAGATGTAATGAAAACTCCGAATTGTTAATTTCAAGATTCATCTGGGCTAACTTAAGTCTTAAATCATTACAAAGAATGCGATAATTATGCTCAGATATATCCTTATTAAATCTTTGGAATGATAAATCTGTTATGTCAGATATTATATTAACTAAACTTCTGTCGCACCCCATCCAAGATATGGAGAGAGGTTTGTTCTTGTTATCATTCAAAGAAATACCTATAATATTTTCAGATAATAAAAAAAAATTGTTTGTAGCTTTACAGGCAGTTCTTCCCATTGAATCATGATAATTTAGTAATTCTAACGAAAATTTTAGCAAAGATTTTTCTAATGAGTTTTGTGGAGGTATAAAATTTTTTGAAAATACCAAAAATTTACATGCTTTTAAATATGTTATCCATTTTTCATCGCAATTATCAGCAACTTCATGAAGCATTAATAGAATTAAAGAAAGCAATAAATCTGTAGAAAATTTGTTATTTTTATTCAGATTTGAGACGGGTTGTAATGATGTAAGGGATTTACTAATAATATTAATTCCTAATTTCTTGTATGATTGTGATTTTTCCAACCAGGTTCTCTCATAATTTGAATCCCCGAGTTTGGATAAATATACGCATCCCAATGATAATAATAAATAAAAAATTTCATGCTTCATTTGAGAATATTGAACTAAGCTAGTAAGATCTAAACCTGGTTCAATTAAAACATTTCTAGACACAAAATTATTCGATATATACTTTTTAGATTTATTGATACACCCAAGAGGATTGAATATGGGTGAAACATACTCCATGTAATATGTCAAAGCAAAGCTTAAACTTTCAGGGTCCATATCTAAATTACTGATATCTGTTGGTATGATTGAAGTTCTCAATGAAGGTTTCAAATATAATTCTCTTTTTTTTATTTCATGAGAATTGTAGTTGATAAATGACAATTTTTGTGGATTCTTTACTTTCAAATAAGTTGAGTTATAAGCTCTAGATCTCAAAAGATCAGTAGAACTTCCATTTAACCCTTGTTTGGACCAAACACCTTCCCTTCCAAATTTTTTACCTTTACCAATATAATCTTCTCGAAATCTCAAAACAACATTATAATTACAATTAATTCCTTTTTCATTACACCTTTTACATTTTGGTTTTAATTCATCACATTTCACTCTTTTCTTCTTACATTCCTCACATCCGAACCAGGATCTCTTTCTTGGTTCATTTATGCGATTAATCTTAAACCCTTTAATTTTTTTACTAGGAGAAAAGATTACCTTAGTATCATTATCTATTTCTAATAATTCAGGCAGTTTTAGTGGAGTAGATGAAGTAGATAAAGGAGTCTTAATTATTTCTAATGAATCTGGCAGAATTATATAATCATCATAAGCTTTCATAACTTTCTAAAAAACTGTTATTGTCACTTTCTATATAACGGTTTTATTGACTTTAAATCTTAGTATATAATAGAGTAGATGATTAGTAAGAATTCATATTTCCATATTCGGACTGCATAATAAGAAACCTTATAAACACTGATAAACTTGCTAATATTAATGAGCTCAAATTTAAACAAATAATTAAGAATTTTTACTTTACATTAACAATTAGATCGAAGTAAAAGAAACAATAGTTTTGTATTCTTAATAGTTATATTTTTTAATATATTTATTTTGTTTTTGGTAATTCACATATAACTTTTGATTTTTATTTTCATATTTTAGTATTTCGAGGTTCCAGCTTTCCTGATTAAGAATTTCAAGTCATATCAGTGGAAACTGTATATTTCATTATTCTTATAGTATCTCACTTAGAGAAATATGATAGGAAGTGGTTTTTTTTATATGATAACCAGATTTGGCAAATTTAATGAAGAGGCCCAATCCTACATTAAAATCAGTATGCAAACCGGTAAAAGCAAATGAATATTTTTTATTTACATCGGATAAAATATTTTAATAGTAATTATACAATTTACCCGAATTATACGATTGCCAAATTGAGATAGTATTTGAATTTGTATTATAAATTTTCAAAGAATGAAGAGGTTTAATTCATATTAGTCCCTCTACTTATATTTTTGAGATTTTTATTTCAATAGAATTTTTAACTATGTATTAAAGATCCTTGATATCTTAATATTTTTCTTGCCTCGGATTACTACCCCCATAAATATTTTTTTATTTAATGCTCTAAGCTCTATCTATTGCATCCTTAATGATGTATTTTTTAGCATAATGTATATATTTAAATCCCTAGTTAGAACCACCAATTACTATTATCAATTCCTTATACTTGGATTACTCGCATATTAATGATGATCAGGATAACAGTAGATCTTTAATCTATCAAAAACTCTCATACTCAAATATAACCACTCAATTTTGCTTTAGTTTATTTATAAAATAATCATATAAAAACTTTACTACAGTATTAATGCCATATTTAAATAATAAGTTTGAAACTTTTTATTATAAAATATGACATAATATAGAAAAAAAAGGATATATTTATAGGTTATAAACTCTGGTCCCTTAATTCCAAAAACGTGAATAAAAACAAACTAATATGCAAATGATTTAATTAAATAATTTAATTTCACTCTAAAATTTTAATCATGATATAGTATACATTTAGCAATTAAAATAATATATGCTATTAATTAATTAAAATATGTATTATATTATTATCATATATGCAAGATAAAAAAAACTATAATTGTTATGTTAGGAAAGTTATAGACTTTTTGATTAGGATAGGCTATAAACCTTAAATATATAAATTTACCAAGATGCTATTATATAGAAAAAAACGACATTTTAATATATAAATATATAATAATAAAGAATATCCTATTTTCTTCATGAATTAAAAGTTTGCAACACAAGTAAAATATAATAAATGATATTAGGCACATTGTCACAATAAGTGTTAAGAAAACTTATAAATAAGTGTCTTAATGGAGCCTGCGTAGCGTAATGGTTAACGCGTTTGACTTCTAATCAAAAGATTGCGGGTTCGACTCCCGCCGTGGGTTTTCTTTTTCTATACTACTTGTTTTTTAATAACACAAAACACATTAGGCAAATGTAAGCTTTATTAAAAATATAATAAAAAAGCAAAATATACTATAAAATATAATAATTTTACTATTATATATATATCTAGTTGTTTTTATAGTTCATTTAATTGGAATTATAATTTGAAAATATATTATAATATTTATAATATGAATTATTTGGAATTTTTAATACTATTTTGATAAATTTTTCTTAATATAAGATATTACAATTTTGTGATGTGAAATATAAAATATAAAATACAATATAACAAATATTTCTATTCTCGCTTAAATATACTATTTTCAGTTAAATTGTGATTCAATTTGAATTTAATTAATAAACTAGATAGCTTTTTAAATTTAAATTTACTGGTATTACACCTAGAATCGACTGAAGATTCGATGAAGAAAAATACTTCTTTACAATAGCTTTATCATGGTTTAAATCTTCAATACTGCTTATTGTAATAATATTAGCTTCATATATTTACTACTTCTTTGCAAAAGAACTAATATTATGTTCTAGAATTTACAATAAAAATTTTGTTTGAAAATCAATAAATAATCTATTGAAATAACTAATACAATTTGGATCATGTAAACAGATAGACTTTGTCCATTGTACTTTTTCTTTTTTACTATATTCCTTTTTGTTTAATAGACCAATCTTCTATAGAGATTATAATTTATTCTTTAACCCCCCTCTCCCAATAATTATTTTATAAGAAATATCTCTACTATTTTTCTTATATAGGGTCTCCTAATATATGTTAAAATAAGAGTTACAATATTTAATCTAAACTCCTAATGATTTGTATTATGCCTTAACTCCAATGTTTAGTCAAATGAAAGGTTCAGTGCTTATCAATGTACACTGTTTTAAAAAATCATTGGTAAACAAATCCATTTCCTCATTTAACCATTCTAATGTAGAAAATTTAGACCTGTTTCTTTTCAGATCAATTTTAACTTTTTAGTGATAAGAGTTGTCAATATTTATTTATGGTTACTATAATGTACCATATCAAAATGTTTAGTAACTTTTCTTGGTAGCAAAATTTTTATTTGGATACCGTAACCAATTTACCACCATGTATGATTATTATGAAGGGTTTTCAGATAATAGAAAATGAAATACACCATCAGATATACATGTTATCCCTTTAGACATATAAAGAGATTCCATTTTATTATCCCCTGAACCAATAAAATGACTATTATAGTTTATTAAAGATGAAAAAAGTCTCAAAAAAATTGGAAGAATATTTACTAATTGTAAAAATATAGACTAATTTTTTTTAAAAAGAATTTACTAAGATAACAAAAGCTATCAAATTAGATATATTTCAAATGAATAATGTTTCATTTATTTAACTATTCGTCTAAAATTTTGATTAAATAAGATTTTCTACTGATATAATGAACTTTATTATTGCTTATAATAAAGTTCATTATTTTAGTAGCTTAAAGTTCTTATATTCATTTATATACAACATAATATAGATTCAAAAAAATTATCAAAAAAAGAGCCCGATGCGGGGGTCGAACCCGCAGCCTTTTGATCGCTTCTCTTGAATAAGAGTCAAACGCTCTACCGATTGAGCTAACCAGGCCAATCTTGTTAAGGGAAAACTGCAAATATACACATATGATATTATGAAAACTAGAACATTATTTAAACTAATATAGAACACTTTTGTTGCAAAACTCGTATTAATAATAGAGTATTTTATCTTACTCCTTGAGTTTTGAGATAGAATAAAATGTAATTTTGAACTATTTATAGCTAGTTATATGTAATAATTGGATAAGATAAAATTAAAATAAACCACACAGCATAACATAATGCTCTATAAAAACAGTAAAGCTATATGATATAATTAGTATATCAATTCTCAGTTTCCTTAAAATATAATATCTAAAAGAAAATGCAAAGTTATATTAATTTATGAAAGCTAAAGACTTTATTAAAAGGAAGACTTCATAAATATTAAAATAAACAATAAAATATAATGTCGATGAACAATATAATTAATAACTAATTGAAATTAAACCCTTTCTTAATTAAACTTTAGTTCACTTTTATCTTCCAAACAACACTAAATTTGCCATTTTGTTAATTTCCACCTAAAAGGTATTGTTTTCTACTAAAAAAAACTACACATTACTTTTAAACTTAAAAAAAATATTAGTATCAGCAGTAGTATTATTTATAGTGATAGAAAAATTAGCTATTTGAATATATACACCTTAATGAGCTATAAATTTAAATGATGATAGAAAATGTGAAACTAACTTTTTATTAAACCTTTTTACCTTTTCACCAATGCGATAACCACTTGATATACCAATAACATTAGTATAAGTTTCATGAAAATTTTTGATAGTATTTTCTCTATTTTATTTATCAATATAAATTTTTGGTAGTTTTTTCAAAGGCTCACCAAGGTTCTTGGTCATATATTTTAAGGTATAAATATATAGTAAATGGTTTTAACATCTTTGAGTGATATTATTTTATCTTATATATAATTCTAAAATATTTAGATTGCTAAATTTGCCATAATAAATAGTTTATAATTATAATTAACCCTACAGAATATACCATTATTTTGTTATCTTTCGAAACATAAAACCCTGCACTTAAATATACAGAAAATACATACACTTAAAAGGAACTTCTTACTCTTGTACACTTTTAATTATTGCTATAAATACATTAATGTGATTAGAATATATTATATATCTAATTATAAAAATCCTAAGTATCCATATTATCTTAATAAAGAAAACCTATTTCGTAAATTAGATGTTAGTTATGATATACCTGTTTGGTTTATCTTAGAAACAATTAATTAATGTCTACCATCATAGATTATTATTTTTTTTAAATTTGAAGTCTTTGTTGTTTAAATATATATAAATATATATATATTACTGCTTATTATTATTATTATTAAAGATATTTGAGTTTATAAATCCTAGTTTCAAATTCAAAACTAATAATTATCAATATTAATAAGTTGAATTTCAAAAAAATTTAATTGTCATTTTGTGATTTGATTTTTTCTTCTTTTGAATTAATGGAAAAATTTCAACCATGGATTCTCTGCAAACTTATATAGCTAAGTTTTAAGCCGTTTTAGGATAAAATACTAGGCTGCGAAAAGTGTAAAAAAGATTAGATCGGAAAGAAATCCCGATCTTGTTCCTTCCACTCTCAGATGCTATTATAATGAACCTAAATACTCATTCGTTGCTGTAATAAAATTTTCATATATTTAAAAAATGAACTTCTTTATTTATTTAAAGTCTAATAAAACTGACAAATTTAATGGTATTAGAAGATAGCTTACTAAAAATTTTACTCTTTTAAAAATTTGCGCTAAAGCAGATGTTTTATAGGACGCTGATTGAGAAACTGTATACTATATGTGTCGTCTCAAACGTTAAAACTTCACTTTATGAAAAAATTATTTAGGATTTTACTATAATATTTGTCTTCAGTTACCAGGATTTGTAATCCTATTAGCCAAGATTGCTGTTAATAATATTACTGAAAAAAATGTAGTCTCCGTTTGCAAAATAATAAGCAGGGCCAGAGTTTGTCATTTGATACAGCATCCTTTAAAACAAGCATAAGACTATAAAGAGTTTTATCTTATAACTCTCTAATTACCTAACTATGTATTGTTAGTTAAACTTTTTGGAAGTAAATTAAAAACCTATATATATTACGACCCAGGATCAAAGAATATAAAGTTTGAGAGTCTTATAAAATATTTGAACAATGCAGAAACAAAATATATACTTATTTTACAATTATATCATCAAACTCCAACTGCACCAAATATATGCTTTAAAAAATGAAATAAAATTGTAAATATAATGATAAATGGAAAGCTAATTACATTATTTGATATTATATACCAATATTTTGCTGTTGAATCAAAATATGAAGATGGATATACTATTATTGAAATTTATTGAATTATGATTACAAGTTATAGTTTGTTAATAATTTTCCAAAATTTTAGGGATTTATTCCAAAAGAGTTAGATTTATTCATATAATTTTGAAATATGAAAAAACAGCTTCTCTTGTATTTGAATAGCTTATATATATAGAGAAAGTTGAAAGTTCTAATTTACTAACATATAACGCAAAAATAATAATACCACACATAGTTAATGGTGTTAGATTAGCTAAACAATGTGATCAAAAATTTGAATTATATTACCTTAAAGCTTATTTCATTTAGAAATCAAGTTTACTTTCTACAACAAGATATAATAAACCTAGAAATTAAGAGCTTATTAAACAAGAACATAGTATTTTTTTGTTTTCTAGTTTGACAGAAAACCAATGCACTATATTAATTGGAAAGTACAGAATATAACTTTATAAAAATTGACATATTAATGTTACTGGCTTCAACCAAAATAACATAGATATATTCTTTCAAAAATTCTGATCAAATTATTAGATTTTCGTAATAAGATCTTTCAACTACCAAACATAACTATTAATTAATTGACTAAAATGCAGTATTAGGTTGTATTGATACACCTAAAATCAAGTTATACCCTATTCAACCAAGTTAAAATATTCATAGAACTTATATGTTTAGTAAGTTTTATCTAAAAACAATAATAAATAGCATGAAATTAAAGCTCAGTATAATTTTTACCATCCAAGAACTAATATATTAAAGTATCTTTACATATCAGAAAGGAATTATTTACAGTTAACTAAAAATGACTTTAAGATATACATTAAAATCAATTGAGATTTACGTTCAGAATTTATAACTATGTCACAAAAGTATATAAATTATTTCTGGAAATAAATATGAGTAACTGAAATCTTAACTAATGTTTAATATTTCTATTTCGAGTAATTCACATAAAACTTACATAATTAACAATATTAATAATAGAGCTACTATTCCACTAAAGTTTGTAATTTCAAGAAACAACAAGAGAAAAGTATCTACAAAGTATAGCTATTCTATTTAAATGAAATATAATATATCTTACATAATAAAAGCAAATTTAATATAGTTTGAAAAATTTTATCTAGAAATATATATATCAAACAACTTTTAAATATTACTCTTCATGTATTATAATTATACAATTAGTTATTATAATCTACTAATTTTTTTCATTTTTTATCACTTCAATTGGTAGTTCGTTTTCTTAGTATATCAGGATAATTTTTTATTTGATAGTGCATGATCCATAAATTTCATAAACAGTATTTAAAAATTATTTTGGAATGCTTAAATATTTTTTACAATAAGAACTGTTGTCTAATTAGTAATCTTTTTTCTCCCTACAGCTAAAACAATACTACTTTCAATTAGGTAAAGGTTTTCGTCTTTACTCCCCTTTTTAGAGATAAGACTGTTGGAATGAAGCTTATTAATGTATTTTATAGGACAGTGGCTCTCAATAAATGGTGCTGGTTCCCAAAGAAGAGTTCTAAATTCTCTTGCACTAGATACATTTTCTAAATTACAATACTCACCTAAAGTTTCATTCAAAGAGCTAATTTTTAAACCTCCCATATGCCTAACGGAGGCGGTAACAGGCCTATCAGGTGCTGTTGATTCTACATCTTCATTATAAAAGTCAATTATAATAAGCCATCCACCAGGGCGTAAAAAAGATACTAATTTCTTTGTTGCATCTCTATAGTTTTCAATATGATGGTAAGCAATTGTACTGAAAATTATATCAAATTGATTTTCGTAATTGTGTTCAAAATTTGGATCTAGTATATCAGCCTTACATGATGTTACATTGACACTATCAAACTTTTTCATTTCATTTGCTCTAATATTAAAAGTTCCCAAAAGACCTTCACTAATATCAATTCCTACAATCTCAGATTTTTTTTCTTTATCCTTCAAATAAGGGGCTAAATATTGTGTAACAGCTCCTGTACCACAAGCAAAATCTAAAACTTTAACACCAGGTTTAAATAACGACTTGGGGTAATTGGTCCTAAAATTATCAACATCAGGAAGAACATTTTCTTTTGTAAAGCCATTAGCTTCCAAGTTTGGATCCAGGTCTCCTAAAACTTCTGATGATTCATCAAGGGATTTTCTTTTCGACTCGACGTTAAATTCAAGTAATGTCTTGGAGAATAATAAACTTAAAGCTTTTGTTGCATCTAAATTATCGTACCAAATAGCAAAATCTGCTGTGAACTCTTCTAAGTTTGCATTAATCGCCTCTCTATGTGATTCTGTCATTATTACTAGGCTGGAATTGTTTATAAATACCTTTTAACGGAAATTATTGAATTCAAAATATGACACTTTTATATTTGAGATCAATTTATTTTGTGTTACCAAGTTTTAATATGGTACTCGGAAGATAGCATTCAAGGTTCCGCTGCCTCATACTATATTTTCACCAAATGGCTCTTGTTTCCACTCTGAACTCCATACTACCGAGTCGGAAATATTCTTCGTAATGAAGTGTCTCTAAATTCCGACCAGAAATTCGATTTATAAAAATGCTGCCAATGGTAGCAATTTCTCTATTAAAATTCAAAATTATATTTACCATTACCTAGAAAAATTCTAATATATTACTTGATTTTAAATAATAAGAGAAACTCTCTTCTTCTTACATCAAAGTTATCTTATTCATGATTTTTTTATCTAAATATCAAATTTAGGGAAATTATAGACTTAAGGAGTGTAATTTATTAACCTCAAACTGATGGACTCTTAGAAACGTTAAGATATATAATACAATTTTATATTAATATATAAATATATAGGTAACAAAAAGCTTATCTATATTATAATTTAACGAATTTGCAACTTAATGAGAAATATATAGAGTAAATGATTTGTTAGAGATTAACAAAGTAGCTTTTTAAAGCATATCCTTATACTAATCACCCAGTCAAGACTTTTTTTGCAGTTTAATGGTAATTTTCAGTTTAGTGCTAGTCAGAAGTGTTAGAATTTACCGATATGAGAACTTCTAAACCGGTAATATGTTCTAAAAGCAAAACCTTATATATTATACGTTTACTATATTTGGAGAAGTATACTATAAATTATTTTCAAGTACACCAATCATTTGTAATCATTTGTAAGCAAATAAAAGATTTTTAAACACATAACCATTTTATGGTAACTCTCCTATATTATATAATATTTACAAAATGAAATTTTTAGGTTTAGCTAGTCTTTTTTTAAAATGCATACTCAAATATGGAAACTGACTTTAAGATGATAGATTCTCAAGCCAAATTTAATTCCCTTGATGCTAAAAATAATGCAATAGGAGTATACCCTCAAGATAATGATTACCCTAAAGATGGTAAATTTGCTCTATGGCAGGCATTTCTTACAATGCTCATAATATTCTCTACTTGGGGATGCAAATTCTGCATATGGTGTATTTTTGAACTATTATATTTCAAATAAAGTATTTGCAGGGTCCAAAGAAATTGATTTTGCAATTATTGGAGAAAATTTTGTATTTATAGCTCAATTATTAGCTCCTATATCGACCTCAATGGTTAAAATTTTTGGTCAGCTTATAGTTATAGTGTTTGGTTTAATAATTCAAACTGCAGGATATTTTTTGGCTTCCTGAAGTACTAATTTATGGGGCAATTATATTATTGCCAAGGTGTACTAGTTAGTTTATCATACACATTTCTTCATATTCCAACTACTCTGATAATACCTACTTGGTTTGAAGAAAAAAAGCATCAGCAATGGGAATACTTGTTTCTGGTGCTGGCCTAGGGAGGATGACTATGGCTTTGACACTCAATGATCTTATCAAGCAGACAGAAAACTAGAAAAGGAAATTGAAAGTAACTGGTATTATCTGTTTTGCAACTTATAGGAATAAATTTTATTAGACCAAAAAATGGAAAAAAATAGCTAAATTAAATGAAATATTACACTGGCAGTATATAGTAAGTAATTCAAAATTGATATTGAACTTTAATGTCTTTGATAATTATCCACTAGTTCTCGTCAGAATTTGGTTTGGACTAACTCAAATAATCTATATAATTGTTATTTACTCATTTTCAGCATCGATAACTGCATTAGTATTTACTTATACAGATGCATCAAACTTATTAGCCATTATGAATGCTGCACAAATAGTAAGAAGGCCAGCAATAGGTCGTTTAGCTGGTTGTTTTAGACGCATTAATATTTCACCATATTTTTGTATATATCTTGCTGTGTTGATATTTAGTTATTGGCTTACTGTAACCTCATATGCTGCAATTCTTGTGTTACTAATCTTTATGATAGCACCTACAGGTATTTGTGGCACAATGACTCAGTCATTAGCTAATGTAATAGTTTCTTGTTTCTCCATGTCTTCAGAAGTAATTACAATAGGATTAAGAGAGAGAAATACCAGTAATCAATTCATACATTCAAAGATATATACTGCCTTCATCTTTATTCTTGCAGCAATCATTTTATTAATTAATAGAGAGTGTCTGATCAGGAAAACATTCAAAGTTAGAGAAAAACCAACAAAGGATAAATTAGAATATATGAAATTATTTGATTCATATAATAAAAAGCAAAAGAAAGAATTTAAAAATTTACAAGATGACTTCGAAAAGTATAATCAATATTTGGGAGACTCTCCATATTATTTTTTGACCAGAATGGTTTATCCAATATATATAGCTTAAAATGTAATAAATAGCCAAGAGAATATGATTTAAATCAAATAAAAATCATTTTCTTGCTATAGATAAATATATTATGTTTCTTTAAATATGGTGATTCAAAAGATGTTAAAATGCTCAATTACTGGAATGGCCTAAATTTTGAATGTTTGAGAGGTTTACAGAATTCATTAAATAGCTTCAGTTTTATTTTTTAAGTAATATAATTAGGTTTCATAAATAAATAAATAAATAATAGTTCCATTTTAATTCCATATTAGTAACGAATGCATAAAAAATTAAGGCCAGGTCTACTTTTAAAGTTCTCTTTTTATGCCAATATTATGAAACAAAGATTGGAAAAATATTTCTAGGTTTTTTGTTCAATTAGATTAGAGCACATATACCATTAATTGCTATTTCTTGGAAAAAAATTTTTCTGGCAGTTACAACAAGATATTACTTGTATGTTTGTATGAGTGAAATATATGGGGTTCTATAGCACTCCTACTAATAGATTATTTTTTTCAGTAAATAATTTTCATGTCAATAATAGAGAAAAATTAATATTTCATAATTATGAGTACATAAATAAATTAAAACCAATCTTATAAATGATCTCTATCTAAGAAATATATATTTTGATTATTTTTTTATTTTAAAGGAATATAATAGCTATGATTACAAAATTGTTAATATTTCGAACTCCTTTAGATTGAAGTGGATATCTTCAGTAAATATGAAATTATCACTTATTCAAAAGCAACCTAGTAATATCTAGACACCTCTCAAATTCATGTATAAGATCTTGTTTGTCTTCCAAACCAATGCTTACTCTAATTAAATTTCTATCAACTCCCCATTTTTCCACTTCATTCAATTCATTAAAATGTGCTAGCAATGTAAATGGACATGCAAGAGTAAAATTGGTACCTAAAGATGGACCTTTATTAACATTTAAATTATCAAAAAATATAATTGCTGCAGAAGGATCATGGAAAACTACAGAGAATAATCCTCCATAACCTCCTTTAGGTGTTTTAATTTTTTCATAAATTTCCTTTCCTGATGTTAAATTTGGATAGAACACATCTGAAATTAGGGAGTTTCTTTTTAAAATATCTACTACCGCCTCTGTATTATTATTGATTATTTTAGATCTTTCTGGAAGACTTTTTGAACGCTGTTCTAATAAAACCAATTCTTCCAACCATAATGTTATTTCATAATTAATATTAAAATAATTTTTAAGTGCACCATAATATAGTGAAGACGGGTTTAAAATAGCTGATCCAGCCATGAGATCACATTCACCAGAAATAATTTTTGTTAAGGAAGTAACTATTACATCTGCAAATGGCAATGCACTAATATTAGTAAAATTTCCAATTGTTTCATCAATAACTACTGCAAAATTATATTTATTAGCAAGCTCTTTTATCCGAAGTAAGTTTGGTGTTTTAAGTAGAGGATTAGATGGTAATTCACAGAATAAAGCAAATATATGAATCTCATTACTCCTAAGTTGACATTCAAGTTTGTCTAAAGAGTCATCATCCCCAAAACCAATAAAATATGTTCCTGCTCCAAATTTTTCTAGAATAGTTTTGGTATCGACGTATGAAAAACCGAAACAAACAGATTTTTTAGACGTTCCAAAAAGCAGAAGAAGAGCTTTATGTATACTAAAAATTGATCCCATCCCAGAAGGGTACAAATATACGTCATTTTTCTGTACATCCGTCCATTCATTGTAGTATGTAGAACTTCTAGAAGATTTATTAACCATGTTGGCGAAAGATTCCTTAACTTTTGAAAACATTTTACTCGAGAAATTTAAAAATTGATTATTAATGTTCTTATTCTTATGGTGATTCAAAGATGTAATCTCTGGTTTTAATTCTTCATTTTCGTTTGAAGCAATCATTTGAACATCTGGGAGATCTAATTCTAATAATTTACCATCGTATTCAACATCTAATTTTCTATTTATTCCAAACATGACCTTCAATAAATATGACGCTAAGCGTGAGTTTAAACCCATACCAGTAATTATTCGAAAACTCTTAGCTATCGTAAAATCCAGTTCAGGATAGAAAATAACAGAGAAGGGCCAACTAATATTATGATTGCCATCTTTATTTTTGATTGGGAAAAAAAATTTCATTACTCTAATATTATCCATTTTTCCTTCTGAGTATCTAATCATGTATTCTTTAAATGTTTCAGATATCTGATGTGACATAAAAATCATACAGTCATCACCAATCTTTCCATACAATTCTAAGAATTTTGAATTTAATTTTTTTATATCTTTATGCATATGAAACCTTGGATAACCATGCCCATTCAAAGCTGTTATAATCTTTTCATCACCGTTTTGATACCGTAAAATACCCTCCCAAGTTGGTAATACAACTGAAGCTGCGTGTAAGGAAGTTTGAGGAATTGTCTGTCCTAAATTCTGACTTATGTTTGAAAGTACCATTTTCTGTTTATCAAGTATTTGTGGTAAAGTTTCAGGCCAAAACAAGAAAAATAAATACTTTAAAAAAAAGTGGTACCCTGTATATAATATTTTAGATCTTGAATCATATTTACTATTTATTTGATCAAAGAGCTTATTTAGAATAATTTCAGACGAACAATACGGCGTTTAATGTCAAATTTTCTTGTATGTATGTGCGTATTTGATAGAATCGAAAAACAATTCTAAATAAGTTCGGATTCTTGAACTTTTCATTCCGAGAGTTACCTTTATCTTCCAAGAGCTTCTTTTATTAGTCACTGATAAGACTACTTTTTTTAAAATTGATTCAACCTATGCAGTCATAAACAAATGGCTCAGTCATTCTTCAATTTAGCTAGGTATTTTGGATTTTACTTAAAATATATTATGTATTCAGTAAGAACAATTTTGATTTTACTATTAAGTTTATTTTTAGTTCTTATGTAACTTCTTGAGCAAATATTGTCACAAAAAGTAAAATACCCATCATCTTTTGTTATGAATGAAATACATTATATGATATTAAATCATGATATTTGGGAGTAACTTTTGAAATTTTATGCAACTTAACCATAAAATTTGTGGATGAGCACTAAATAAATTTATTACTTTCCTAAGGTAAACGTCCAGATAGATGTAATAATACAATAGCACGATATCTCTGTCTTAAATTTTGACTTTCTTAAAAAAATAATCAAGATTATAAATTAGGATATAGCCTATTAAGTTTAAAATTGTTCTCCTTATATGTTACAAAGATAAATTATTACTTTTACTACCCACTCAATATAATCATTTTATTCATTATTGATTGGAGGGCAAAGAATAACTATTGCCCTTAAGAAGAATCTTAACTAATATCTTATTTTTATTGTATTATTAATTTTTTATTTTCTAGATGAATTTACAATATTAATAATTATATAATAGCACCATATATGTAAAGGTAACAGAAAAAGGTAATTATAAATCACAATACTATATTTTTCCTACGAAAGATTCTATTTAAATTCATATTTATTTAACTTTTTCTAGATGAGATTGAACATACTCTAAATATTCTGGGTGCCATTTTCTTGCAACTTCGGGAAATAACTTTATTTTATTTAAAAAGACAGAATGTCCAATTGGCTTGCTGTCCTCTCGAGAAAATTGAAAACCTATTTCCTCTACCATTCTATTAGAATCTCTATCATTCGCCTTCTCCTTGATTTCTTTTGAGAACTCAATTTTTGATTTGTATGAAGCAAAATCTATTGATTGAAAGAATGCGACAGAAAGCCTATCTCCTTCACCAGGAATGGGAGTTAAAACACGATGAATTGTGGCCACATAGACTCCTCTTGTAATATATTCTAACAACTGATTCACATTAACTAAAAATGTATTATCAATTAGAGAAACATTTACCCATTTACCTTCAAAATTTTGCACCTGAAGGGAGATATGATTAGTTGCCTGATAAATTATAGTCAAGAAATTTTTATCCAAATGTTCACCCACCCCTTGTTTTAAGTCAATTAAATTCAGTTGGAGTTGGCTAATACCTTTATATGTCTTTTTCTCATTAGTAATATCTGGATATTTGATAAGATTCATCTTGCATTGCTGTCTTTCTTTGAAATATTTATCAAAAACCCCTTCTAGTAATTTCAAAGCCTCTCTTATTAATTAAATGAGCATCTTACTTAACTTAGTTAATTCCTCTACATATTCTTCAACAGTTAGTCTAAAGTTTGGAAGATCTGCTTCATCAGGCCATAAATTAGGACCTTCAATATTTTTCCATATTTCTTTCTTTTTATTAATAACAGGTTCTGGTAATTTTGTTGCAAGTTCATACAGCTCTCTCCAATAGATATGAGATACAGTAATTTCTCCACCTATATAATTATAGCCTAAAAAATGCTTAGAATGAATCATTGAAACTTTGGCTTTCTTCTGGGTTTGCAAAACAAAGAAATTTAAAGCTTCCTTTTTTATATCTTTGAATATGTCAGGAATTCTTTTAGAAGGTACATTCTTTATGTAAAAAAATCCTATCTGAAATAAGGCATTTCTAAGAGATTCTAAAAGCTCAGCATGTGTACCTTCTTTAAAAGCCATATTAAGATCCAAGATAGGAGCTAACCCTTCAATATTATACCCTTCCCTTTCTATTTTGACCTGGGAAATATATCTTTCAAATATTTTAAGATCATGATACATCTTTTAATTAGAAAGTTAATAAAAGTTTAACAATCTAATAAATAGAGTAAAGGGAACTTATATATAGGCTATATAGAATTATTCAAATTTGATTAGAGTAATACGGTAAATAAATTTGAAACTATTATCTATTGGCCAATTGGCTAATGATAAGGTATCTCTGTATGGCTATCTTCATCAAACCCAAAACAAAAAGTTTTAGTTATCCATTAATAGTTATTTCAACTTTTCTTGCTATTATAAGCGATTAAGAATTTCTATGTAATTACAGTTCGAAAAAAATAAAGCCCACAAATGCTCGGATTTTTGAATATTTTGATCCGATCCTACGCTCGGTAAAATACTATCACTTCATTGATAATAGTTAAATAATATAGATAAATAGTAAGATACCCTTTCCTTTCTTTATGAGTCACAAATGTATATTTAAATTTTATGAATGCCATGATTTATTAAGAAATATTTTATATAATAAGAAACAATGTTACTACAAGCCAAAGATTTATGTTATCATTTATCAGAACAAGCTGCTTCTAGAAAGACTTCTCCACTTAAAGGAATTTTTAAGTATTTTTCAGACCCTAATGTTGTATTCCTTGGAGATGAATTGCCATTAGCAGATTATTTCCCCTATAATAGGATCACTGTAGATTTTCCTATTGGAAAGTCTAAGAATGGAATAAGCACAGAAGCTAATAAAAATCAAATTATTACTATAGAAATATATAAAGACAAAGATTTGAATGAAGAAAACCAGGTGGAATTCTCTAGCTCCTTACAATATGGCTGTACAGAGGATGCTTTTGAAATTATGGACTTCATTAAAGAGCATACTAAAAGAATTCACAATATTCCATATGAGAACTGGGATCTATTGGAACTATTGGGAATACGGAATCATGGGATTCGACATTGAGAATATTTACAGACAAGGGTGATACTATTTTAGTTGAGAGTTACACATTTAGTTCTGTATTAGAAACAGCTAATGCTAATGGTGTTACATCTTTTCCTGTTCTTTTAGATGACCAAGGGATCATACCTGAGAAGTTAGAAACTTTATTAGAAAATTGGGTTGGTCCTAAACCTAAATTATTGTATACAATTGCAACTGGCCAAAATCCTACAGGTACAATTTGTCCCGCAGAAAGGAGAAAAGCTATTTATAATATTGTTATTAAATATAGTTTTTTGATCATTGAAGATGAGCCATATTACTTTCTACAAATGGATACTTATAATTCTAATCCATCTGAAAGAGAAAACAAGCTCATATGCAGCCATGAAGAATTTATTAAAACTTTGGTTCCATTTTATTTAAACTATGACACTGAAGGAAGAGTTCTTAGATTAGAGTCTCTTTCTAAAGTTATCGCACCTGGTGTAAGGTTTGGATGGATTATTGCCCAAGAGAAATTTTTGGAAAAATTTATTAGATTGTACGAGACTTCTATCCAGTCACCTTCAAGATTCACACAATCTATATTAAATGGATTATTACAAAAATGGGGCCAGGAAGGGCATATTGATTGGTTAATTGGGTTGAGAGCTGAATATACCAAAAGAAGAAACGTTACTATTGATACAATTTCTGCTCATTTCCCTAAAGAAGTTACAATGTATACTCCGCCAGAGACTGGGATATTTTATACTGTTCAATTTGATGCTAGTAAGCATCCTAAATTTGCAATAGAATTTGAGAAAGATCCAATAAAAGTTGAGAGTGCATTATTCGAGCAAGTAATCTGCCAAGGGTGTTTAGTTGTCCCAGGAAGCTGGTTTTTGGTAAAAGTACAAACAGAACCACTACAGCCTTTGTTAGAAGAAAATGAATTAAATAAAAATATTATTTTTTTTAGAGGTACTTATACTGCTGTACCGATTGATAAATTAAAAATAGGGTTAGAAAGTTTTGCAAAGGTAGTTAAAATTGAATTTGGGCTTTAAAACTTAGTAAAACCATATATATTAAGAATGTTATTTTTATAGAATTTATTCAAAATTTCTTCTATTTTTCGTAATCTTCTTACCTAGGGAGAAAATAAAAATATTATAATCAATAATTTATATCATTTGGAGGATACCTTATACTATTTAATAATATTCTATGTGATTATTCTTATGTTAAATTTGTATATCTTCATTAAAGCCATTTTCAATTTTTAGATATACAATAGAATACATTTTAATAGAATTGTAGAAAACATGATAGTTATGAATATATGTGAATATTAATGGGTTAATATTCTTACGTACAATAATAATATGTTCAATCTATCAAAAAAATTTAAAAAAATGTAGAAAGACTAGCGTACTTTCAGACAAAATTTAATTATGCTTAATTGAAGATATTTTAAAGTGGCTTAAGAAATTGTAGCTTGTTGCCGTCATCTATTTAGAAGATATCAAAATTATTTAATTATCTATATAAACTCTGTTGAACGGAAGCTTAGCGAATATGTAGTGATGATATACATTATTAGAATGTCTTCATGAATTTTTACACCCAGCTATATTTTTAGTTACTAATATTGAATTGATACACTCTTTTCAAGGTACGCATATTCTAGTTTTAAGTGTATGCATACTCACACGTTTTAATTTATAGTTGGTATGAGATAAGTTTATATATAGTTATTCTGAAAATTTCTTCATGTAAGAATCTAAATTAAATTTTCAAGCATAATCAAATTATATCATCATTTAAAGTAATAGAATTTGTTTTAATAAAGTCCCTATTTGACTTTATTAATTGCTTATGGTTTAAATTCTTGTTGTTTTCTTCGAAAAGTAACGCCATATTAGATTTGTTAAACCTTTTTGCTATCTTCAGTAAAATTACAATCTATAATGGTTTTTACTATACCATAGAATTAATGTAATTCTTAGTGAATAATCAATTTTTATACTATACACATTATATAAACATACTTAGATTACAAAAGTCAGAGAGTTCTAATTTGCCAATCTTGTCATTATCAGTAACTTCAAATATTGTTATATTTCATTATAATATTCATATTCCAATGAATTGTGTTGATATTGGACTCAATGTTGATAATAATTTTTTAAAAAAAGTGTAAAATATAAAGTATGAGAGAAACGTGTGTAAAATTATAAAACTTTAAAATTTTTTCCTGAATAATACAAAATGCAATTCGATATGTTTTTGG
This sequence comes from Schwanniomyces vanrijiae var. vanrijiae, assembly GCA_030556805.1. Lineage (NCBI taxonomy): Eukaryota > Fungi > Ascomycota > Pichiomycetes > Serinales > Debaryomycetaceae > Schwanniomyces > Schwanniomyces vanrijiae. Next base: position 11,619 of record JAKTUS010000010.1, on the reverse strand, counting down.
AATCTTAATGATAGTAATCTGTCATTCACTCGCAAATAGTTTCCTTGTGAAAAGTGATTCCACAGATAATAGAAATATTGCACAATTTGTAGCAGTCAAATAACATTTTCCCGTTATCTCCATTATCATCTCATAAAAATTTAGAAATACTCAAACTATACCTATAAGATTTACATATAGCTTTCAGATTGGTTTTATTACAAATTTTGTTCTTGACCATTGCTCTTATCTAATAGAATATAATTTTTCCGTAATTCTTATCTAATCAGATATTGGTTTTTTCCGCAACTCTTATCTATACACCATCATAATATACATAACCATGATAATGGTAAAAAAAAGTTTATTAAATATTAAGATAGATACAATTTAAAACGTATTTAATATCTCTTTCAAGAAGCAAAATAATCCATAATTTTAAGATTATTGACTCTATTAGCTCATGGAAAGTAACAAGAAGGAATTATTATATATCCAAACAATAGATTCATTGGAAGAAAATGAAGGTATTATACCTGTGGATACCTTTGCTAAAGGTGAGAAAAAACAGGAAAGTATGAATAAATGGGGGAATTTTTGTGACTCTTTTAAAAGATATGATGCTGAAGAGTTGGGAATTGACCCAAATTTATCGGAAATAGAAAAGGCTGCAATTATTACAGCTAATTCTCCATTAGCAAGAGTTCTTAAAAATAGGCATTTACAGATGATAGCTATCGGTGGTGCAATTGGTACTGGTCTTTTTGTTGGAACAGCTTCAAAATTAACAACTGGTGGACCAGGTGGTGTCTTAATTGGGTATGGTTTGGTTGGAACTATGATATATGTTACATGCCAAGCTCTTGGTGAGCTTGCAGTCACTTTTCCTGTTTCTGGTGCATTTATTACTTATAATACTAGGTTTATTGACCCATCATGGGGGTTTGCAATGGCCTGGAATTATGTCATGGGTTGGTTGATAACGTTTCCTCTTGAGTTAGTAGCAGCCTCTATGACAATTCTATATTGGAATGATACTGAAAATCCTGCTGCATTTGTGTGTATATTCTATGTTCTCATATGTGTGATCAATTTCTTCGGTGTAAGAGGATATGGCGAAGCAGAATTTGTCTTTTCCATTATCAAGGTCACAGCTGTCATTGGATTCATAATATTTGGAATTATTGTCAATTGTGGTGGTGGTCCTAATCACAATTACTATGGAACAACTTATTTTCATAATCCTGGGTCATTTGCAAATGGATTTAAAGGGGTTTGTTCTGTGTTTGTTTCGGCTGCGTTTGCATTTGGCGGTACTGAATTAGCTGGTTTAGCGGCTGCTGAAACTGCAAATCCTAGAAGATCAGTCCCAAAGGCAACTAAGCAAGTCTTCTGGAGAATAACTATTTTCTACATGGTTAGTTTAACCATAATAGGCCTCTTGGTTCCTTATAATGATAAACGTTTATTTGGGGCAACTTCTTCTGTAGATGCAAAAGCATCACCATTTGTAATTGCAATTATTGATGCTGGTATTAAGGGTTTACCTTCAGTTATGAATGTTGTCATCATGATAGCTGTTATTTCTGTAGGTAATTCCTCAGTTTATGCTACTTCAAGAACTATGGCGGCTCTAGCAGCTCTAGGCCAAGCTCCTAAAATTTTTGGCTACATTGACAAAAAAGGTCGTCCAATTTTTGGAATTATTCTTGCCTGTATTGTTGGAGCTTTGTGCTTCTTGGTTGCTTCGGGAGAAGCAAATACTATATTTGATTGGCTACTGGCACTTTCTGGCCTTTCCTCATTATTCACTTGGGGTTCTATTTGTCTATGTCATATTCGTTTTAGAACTGCATTAAGAAAACAGTGTAGAGGTTTAGATGAGGTTCCTTTCACAGCCCAGCTTGGTGTATATGGATCATATTATGGTCTTACTTTAATTATTCTTATTTTGATTGCACAATTCTGGGTTGCCTTGTATCCAATAGGTGAATCACCTGATCCAAACACCTTCTTCCAATCTTATTTAAGTGTTCCTGTTGTTATTGTATTTTATTCTTGTCATAAGCTCTACAAGAGAAATTGGAAACTTTATATCAAAGCTGAAGATATTGATATTGATACAGGTAGAAGGGAAATCGACTTAGATGTCTTAAAGCAAGAAATTGCTGAGCAAAAGGAGTATATTGCTAGTAAGTCCTGGTGGTACAGAACTTATGATTTCTGGTGTTAAATAAATATTGATTATAAATTTCATTTATTTACATATGCCATATTTTATGGAATGTTCCTGGAAGCATTCCATGTATTAAATGAATTAGTCTCAATATTTAGATATGGTCAAAATACATTATATTATTCAACTAACCTACCTTAGACTTAATATCGAGTTAACATGGGACACTTTGAAACATGTTCAATTTAACAATAGTCTTTATATCAAACAAACTTTTGTGTTATTTTAAGAGATTTTATTTTAATAAAATTAAGCTAATTTTCGGTACTGCACATAAAGGTATTTGATTACTGAATAAAGATTACCTTAAGTTCGTATTCTTGAATAGGGTGTTCCAAATATCAATTTTGCAAGGTTTTACTTTGCTTGTAGTCATAAAATAGTATTCCATTAATTGGTTGATTTATACAACTATTATGCTCATTAATGACTGGTTTGAATTTTTAGATGCCAAGAATGAGATAACATCACTATCCTAATACAAGATATTAATTTGTTGCAATATAAGTTGAGCCGTTTATAATAGGATTTCTTATTAGCCATAAAAATATTTCCTTAATCAACAGTAAATATTCAATAAAAATTACAGTATCATTCCCATCCCTCCTCCTCCTCCCTTTTTTTCTTCATACATGACTCGACCCATAGTTGCTATTTACAACAGATGATTTGAATAAACATATTAAATATAATTCTAACACAAATATATATTAAATTAAAAATTAAAAACCTTGTTTCAGAAAATAAAAATTCCAAATTAATATTCATTCCAAAATTTCGATAAATCTTTAGTAATTCATAGTTCACATATCTGAGGTAACGCATCCAACTAAGCTTTTATTATTGGAATAAATATTGATGTAGAATAACTGAAATAGACATGTGATGATAAATCCATGGCAAATATACCTTTTTAACACATCAAAAGTACACATAGTTATGAATCATATACTAACTAGCTAATGTAATAAATTGGAAATGAGTTATACCATCTCAAATATATAATGAAAGATTTTTTTATTATGTGAAGTATTATAAAATTAGTTATAATTACAGTTGATTTGTAAAATGAGTTTGAAGTGGTTAAGGAAAGTGAATTTAGAATACACTATCAGCAAATAAGAAAAACTAACAGAAATACCTTTAAAAATATTTAATACTAATATTAATAAGATTACCTAAATTACTATTAATAAAAACAATAAAATTAAATTTATCAGGTACATTTCTTATTCTAGGATAATTTAGTATTATAAGATGGAGAGCTAGGTAGAAATTTGTAAAAGAAATAAAAGTTTCAATAATTTCCTTCCAAGTTATTTTCCAAAATAAACTGAATCCTTTGACCCTCTCATCTGTCAAATTAATAAAAAGATTTGGTGGATAAAAAACCCCTCCTTTCCCCACGCTAGAAGGATTCAAACACATTTTTTCACAGCAAGATCTATAAATCAGATTGATTATGGTATTTAGAACACTTAGTCAACCAGGTACCTGAAATTGTAAATATACACATAACCTTACAAGGCAACAAAATAATTCGTTTAAGAAATCCATAATTAGAACTATAATCAATGTTTTATTTCTTTTACTGTACTAGAGAGTTTGTCAAAGGTATCACACATCTGCTATTGGTAGCTTATCTGGTAATATTCTAGTGTGACACTTCCTCTTTTAGAGTGGAATCCTAATTTCCCAATGGTGGATGAGAAAATATTATAGTTAAGTAAAAAATAATAAGTCTCTACTCTATAAATGAAATAGTAAACGATCATCAGTTAGGAGATTATATCTCTTTTAAATCCATCTTTTATAAAAGAAAGTTAGGCTAAGCTGTAAAACAAGTTTAGAAAAAAATATTATATATCAAAGGTTAAATATTTTATAAAAGATATGATTGTAGTTTTAGATATCCATTCATCTCTATAACCTGAATTAATTTTAAGTTTTCCTACTATAATCTCACAATTATTTTTTGCTTATGTAATCAAGGTAATACCTTTCGCAATTTGATACCTTACTCCTTTCTTGAGAAATAAACTATATACTAAATATCTACATATGAGGCATAATATGATTTCTGATAACCTTCCTATTGTGATCAATATAACAACCTATCTTAAATTCTAATATCAAGTCAGATTTATATTTTATTTCTATCAGACACATTGAATAAACAATACAGTTTTAGTGGATTTAATTCTAAAATTTTGGAAATCCTTCATATTATTTGAAGAAGACTTCTATATTATAGTTAACAGTAATGCTAGAACTTTATCACCAGTAAATTATCGAAAAGAATGACTCATATAACAATAATACGATGACACTAGTTAACTAAATGTTTAATCTGATTATTTATAACTTTTAAACAAGGGTTAAAGTTGCAACATAGAAACATCTTAATGTTAACTATATTGTATAGTATTCGAATATAAGGAGATCAAATACTGTCCTTGTGTATTTGTGTTTAGAAATTATGGAATATTTTTCCTGGTTGAATCCTTCTAAACTTATACTGCGCTCAAAGACAATTAAACGAATTTTATTATTTTAAGTCCTATATTATAACTTATTTTTATATTTAAATATATAATCTTTGTTATATGTATGTATACTTAATTTACAAACTATAGACAATCATAAGTAGTATTAAATTAAGATAATCATCTCTTTTGCATCAGTCATATATTATAGCTCTTAAATAACTTATAAATAGAAGTGATACTATACATATTCAATACAAATAAGAATTTATTACTAACAAAAAAATTTCAAGAATCATTAATAGTATATTATTTGTAGGTACTATATAGAACTTCCGACGATTCTGATAATAGTCAAAATATTCATGAGGGCTTTAAAAGCGAAGAGTGGAATATTTAGTTTGTAATGTTAAACTTAAGGTGAATTTAATTTCTTAAGTAATTCCTATATTTAAGTGAGACATTTTTAAACAAAAAATAAATACTGAAGACTATATCTGCCTTTAAAAAACATACCAACAAATGGAGAAATAATAGCCTTGATATTGATGGTATTTTTTTTTTGGTTTATTTCTTACATTTAATTTCCTCAGTATTAAAATCAACCTTACATATATTTCCCTAAATAAAAAATCATTACTATGCTTAAAATTTGTGTATAAACGTGATTATTGCAAGATCTGATTTCACATTAACAATTTCATCATAACTTTGTATAAAATTAAATAATATTGTTTAATTTGGATTTACAAAAAGAGAAATATATGAGTTGCTTATGGGAAATGCAACTATAGAAAATTGACTTTATAATATGTTATCCATAAACGAATTGAATGAGACAACGATATTATCGTTATACTAGAAAAGATTTCTAAGTTGTATAATAAGCAATATAAAAAATCAAATATTGTATACAGGATTTTAAATTAACTTTTTCGTTTATTAATGTACATTTTGTTCTTAATCGGGTTTTTTCTTATTGATTGTTTAAAAATATTGTAAATTAAAGAAATTTTAATATATTTGTTCATAAACAAATGCCACCATTGTCTATAAAACCTTTTAAACGAAGAGTAATAGATACCAAAAGAAGAAAGAAAGCATTGTTCAGTTGTGACAGATGCAAAACTAAAAAAATAGGATGCCGTAGGATGATAAATGATGATAGTAGGATGGATGTTGATATATCAATTGGTTGTATTGCTTGTAAAAAAGTGGGCATAGAATGTAAAACTACAATAGAAAGAAAAAGAAAAAAGCATGGTCCTATTGAAAATATTGGTTTACATTATGAATGTTTACTAACACTTGTGGATGGAATTTTCCCTGACAAAGACGTAAACAACATCGATATATTAATACTGTTAGGAATAAGTTTAGGAATTAGTATGCCTTCAAGAAATGGAACTAAGAATCAAAATGAAAATATTAAACTAAACTCAGTTAACTCAATAGATATAACTGATACTTCATACCCTGATAATCTTAATATTATTAATTTTACTAAAAATGATCTAGATAATTCAAAACAAAATGATTGCTTTGTCATTGATCAAGAGAATACACCACATTATGTTGGGCCTTTGGGTGCAATGAACTTCTTGGCTAATACAGTAAATACTATGATTTTAAAACACAACCTGGAATCATTTTGGCAAAAGTATCAACTTATAAATAAAAATGATATCATAATAAGTTCAAAACAGGAAAGATTCAATTATAATATCCTCAAAGAATCATATTATTTAAAATTTCCTTATTTTTATTGTATTAGTCGAGAAGAAAGTGATTTTTATGTGGCTAAATTTTTTAAAAAAATTCACCCATTTTGTTTTTGTTTTGATTATAGTATATTTGAGAAAAAATATGATTTATTCTGGAAAACTTTATCAGGAATAGATAATTCAGATGATAGTATTTTATCAAATAGCTTTATTTGTAGTATCTATATAATTTGGATTTTTGCAGATTTGTTGGGTTCAAATTTTCAACCTAAAAGATTTTTCCCGTTCATTAAAGAAAGGTTACTAGAAATAATAAAAATATGTCTCTCTGAAATGATATTGACACCAAGTCTTGATGGAATTCGTTGCATGTTTATGTTATCTTTGTATTTCGATGTAAACTGCCGCAAAGAAAGTGGCTATTTATTATTGAAGTTATCATGCCATCAAGCTCTTGCAATTGGATTAGGTAGAGAATATGCCATGAAAGCGTCATCAGAGGATCAACTAGTGCAAAGTATGAAGTGTTTGTTTTGGTCCCTTTTTCAACATGAATCCAGAATTAGTAATCAGTTTGGCAGGAGTTCATCTTTTAGCATCAATGAAATAACTACTACATATCCCAAAAATACTAATGTTGACGAAACTTATAATCATTTTTTTATTCAAAATATAGAATTGAGCAAAGTACTCAATAAATTTTTAAATTTTAGATCTTCTATAAGGCTTGATAACTTACTAGAAGAGGAAAATATAAAAAGAGTACTTGAATTCAAAAATCATTATGATTCATGGTATAGACAGCTAATTAGTAATTATTATCTAGTTGAAGATGAATCCGTGGGATATAAGTTTCATTTGATATTTCAGTTTCACTATTATTATATTTCAATTCTATTCCCTTATCTACTACATTGCTCTAAAAATATTTCAGCATTAAAAAACTCGTTGGTGCAAAAATTGGTTTTTTCATGCATAAAATCTTCTATGGATGTATCCAGAGTGCTTTTTCTCAGTAAGAATTGCCAATTTTACTTTAATATACTAAATTCTGATATGTCTCTTGCCCATTATGCATCAATGAGCCTTATTTTGGGGTTTATAATTTTACTGCATGATAGAGAATTTTGTTTAGTAATAAATAATTTAAACGTTGAACTCAGCCAACTAAAAACTTCTATGAGTGAAATCAAACAATTCAATGACGAATGTCAAGTTAAGTTAAAAGGATCATCTAGAAAAATTAGTAGATTGGTTGATGTCTTACTTAGCGAATTTCAGACAGAATATAATGACTGTGTTGATGGGAATATTTTCAAAAATTTTACATTCTCGCATCTTACTGAAGATTTCTCGTTGTACTCTCTAGACCCTGAAGTGCCAATAAATTATTATTGAGATAAGTTAACATTAATATTTTTAAAATGCATTGTAATTGGTTCCCAAGAATTAGAAAGCCTCTTACACTTGTGGATAAGTTTACTAAAGTTAACTATCATGCTAGCCCTATAAACTTTCATAATTAATTTCTAACTTAGGAGATGCTATATTTATTTATACTAATAAGAACCAATCATTTATAAAAGAATATTTGTATATATGTGGATACATTAGTGATGGAGGATATTATAAAGAAAAAAAAAGTAAACGGATAGAATTGGTTAGAAAATAATTTGAGAAAAACAAGAAGTACTTAAATTTTAAATCTTTCCCAATGAATTACTATGGTAATTTACTTATATATAAGTAGTCTATTTTACTATCATATATGGGAGAACATGAATATGACACTTTATATCTATGTAACACTTTATAAAAATGGTAGAAATCTATCAATTTTTTATATATTGAATTAATTATGTTATGTCATGCACTCTTTTTGATACTAATGCTAATAAAATTGTTGTAGTGTCCTATAATAAAATATATCAAAAGTTAACTCTGCAATTATAGGATCTCTAGTTGTTTAGATTATTATTTTTTTATTTAGCATAAAAAGATTTTGATATCAAACTTGGAAAAACATTTGATAACAGGATGCGAAAAACAGGAAAATGTAGATACAGTATCTTCAGAATATCAGGCAAAATCCACAATTTGCTTTGTTCACTATCATCAAGATATTTAATTAATTCCAAATAATCTTAAAAATACTATTATTGATCCGTTGTATAATTTAGATACTATTTTGGTGTGTATTCATCAAATAAAAATGAATTATTAACTATTTTATATGAGATTAAAATACTCAGGCTGCAAAAATACCACAAAATTATTTAAATTCTATATATTTATTTGTCTGGGCTCATTGAATGTTTTTCACATGGATTCAAATTGGCGTATCCATTAATGAAATTTCTAAGAATAAATGACCATAGTACATAAAACATTACATGGTTAGAAGGTGCGTTTTGTAGAGCCTTTTTTCATTGATATTTGAAGTATTATTTCTATTTTAGAGCTTAAAACTATTGATCTAGCAAAATATTCGTAGTATGAACTCCCTAGTATTATACTATTATATCTTCATGGAAAATTTTTGAGTTAAGTATAGATTAAAAGAACACCTCACTGAAGTATTTACAATAATTAATTACTTAATTAGCGAATTAAAATATGGAACAATATATGTAATATGACTTTATAGATTCATACATTTGGCTATATCATTATCTATCAGTTCACAAAAGCTATCACGAAATAATAGTTCATCTGATGATTCATTAAGATTACTTTCTGCAATATTTTCAACCTCATTCAATTTACTTCGTAAATCTATTTTCCTCAATTCTCTACCTCTTTCTACTTTTGTAATGAAACTTTTATATATATTTCCAAATAAGATTTTGTTCCAAATAACTTTTCTTCAGATAAAAATAGTAAATTATAATGGATTCTGAAATCATTATAAATATTAAGGTTATCATCTTTATAATTCATATAGTACACTAAAGTCATTACAGTAAGATATAATGTATGTAATGGATAATTTGTGAAATTCAATAAGAATTCTTTATAAGGTAGTTTATAGTTATGGTAAATATTCATAGATATGGCTTACAGTCTTTAGTAATCTTTTTGTCGTTTATTTTGTTAGATCTTGAAAAAAATAAAGTTAATAATAGTAATAACCTAGCCTTTTGAAAAAAAAAAACAAGTCAAAATATTTAAAATTAACTTTCCCTAGTGGAAATTTGACTTGGTGGGGTAATACTGTTTATAAGAACACAAAGGATATAAGATCAGTACAATTTTATATATTAAAAGAGGGGGAAACTTTTGGTCCAAAAGAATGGTGAATTTTACTAATTTAAATAAATATCATTAAATATTATACCTTTTTGGTTATTCCTGAGGATCTGGTTTAATTCTAAAAAGATTGATTCATACCTTATATTTTTTTATACAAGAATATATTTATTACAATTAGATGCCCCAGTTTAAGTTTAGATTGAATTCTTTTTTTTATTACCTTATTTTTTAGTTAATATATAGAATGATATATAAATAAAATACCATCATAGCGTCATATGGAAAATCATTTTATTTATTAAAAAAGACTATTGATTTTTGTTTTCATGAACTATTATTTTTAACTTAAATCTCTTCCATTTCAGCAAACTAAATTGATAATTTGTACAATTTAATTTCATTCTGTCAAGTAATTGAAAAGATAAATTTAATTAAGAACGAATATTTATTGAAACAACAAGTTAGAACCTTACAGTAACTTGAAATAGTAGAAGGAAATTGTAAGATACGGATTAATCTTTATCATATCTATCTAATTGGTCTTATTTAATAGTTAACTGTATTCTAAGTATTTTATTATGTATATCAGACTCCATGAATGATTATGATTCAATTACCTAGACGTAACGAAATACTTGAAACTTTATATCTTATTTTAAAGGTTTGAGTTAATTAAAATAATATGAAATTTAAAATTTAAAATAAAAGAAACTTCGACTTTTAATTAAAAATTTTAAAATTTTGATAAAGACAGAATATGATAGTATACAAATTATAGTAATCGTTGTAATTTGTTCAACTAAAGTAATCTAAAGATATTTACAAACTATATGTGTATAAAGATATTTTGTTTCAGTTGGATGAAAAATTTACTATTTGTCTGGAAAATAATAATAGATAAAGTTCTAGCTTACATAATTATTAGAATAATGAGAATTTTTTAAAGAATGCCTTGGTATGTTGTTTTATGGTCTCAAAACCTATCGGATTATTGCGATAATATTTATTTTGCATCAATTGTAATTCAACAATGATAATGAACTTAGGATGCGCACTACCTAGGTTATCTGGATTTTAGCTAACATGTACAAATATATATTTACATATAAAGATATAACATTGAACTCTTACTATGTAAGTGGAATATATTTTACAATATATAGTTATAAATATTAAAAGCATTTAATAAGATCGGAGTAAATCTTCTTCAGTTTAAATCGCTAGATTAATGTTAATGGCTCCGAGCTCCGGAATAAATGGAATATAACCTTTCGGTAAAAATGGCTCAATTGGCATAATTTGCAACGGTTAATGCACATGTGAAGTATGAGCTATTTAATATTCTCATAGAAGACGGATGTTTAAAATAATATAAAACCTACTAATGATCCCATTAAATATTGATTTTTGTTCTTTTCTTCATTAGAATTAAAATACTAATTCAAACAACAAACAACAAATTATAATTAACAATGTCTAAAGGAAAGGTTTTATTGGTCTTATACGAAGGTGGTAAGCACGCTCAAGAACAAAAGAAGTTATTAGGATGTATTGAAAACGAATTAGGTATTCGTGAATACATTGAATCTAAGGGTTACGAATTAGTTACCACTTCTGACAAGGATCCAGAACCAAGCTCTAAGGTTGATGAAGAATTAAAGGATGCTGAAATTGTCATCACTACTCCATTCTACCCAGCTTACATTACTGAAACCAGAATTGCTAAGGCTCCAAAGTTAAAGATGTGTATCACTGCCGGTGTTGGTTCTGATCACGTTGATCTTAACGCTGCTAACAAGAGAAAGATTGGTGTTACCGAAGTTACTGGTTCCAACGTCGTCTCTGTTGCTGAACACGCTATGATGACCATCTTAAACTTGGTCAGAAACTTTGTTCCATCTCACGAACAAGCTATCAGTGGTGAATGGGATATTGCTGGTGC